>CM035156.1:25593448-25756216 GCA_020205615.1 Panax quinquefolius
GATTATGTGGATATCTTGAAGAGGCGAGCATTTTGCGTTGCATTCGATTATCGAGGATCTTACATTGTCAAGCGGACGACGAAGATGCTCTTCTTGAGTCTTGATTTCCATATTTGGTGTTCTTCCATGTACATTTATCATTTAACTTGGGGAGTTCACCCTGACTCTGAAGGGCGTTTATGCCATTTACCGATAATCTTTTTATTTTATTTTTATTTTATTTTTTTATTTCGTTCATTTTTTTTTTTTTATTTATTTTTATTATATTTATATATATATATTTTTAGAGTATGAACTCATTCTAGATTATATCTTGTAGCCTTCCTGCTTGTTGCATCGACTTCACATAGCATATCTAGCTTGTCTCTAGAGATGTTGAGTGCATTGCTTATTTAACGAAGCTTCAGCGAGCTCCCAATTATATCTCGCGATTTCGGGTGACATGCTCCTCCCAAACTTTGAGACTTCTAGCCGTGAAAAGAATTCACAGTTATCTTGGGTGCTTATTCTTCTTGAGGATTCTGGGCAGGACACGAAAATAGTTACGACTATAACAAGTCATCCTCACTTTCCATGAAGAGCCTTGCCCTTTTCACTTAGGCTTATTTGGCTATGTGGTTATCCGCTTCATTTTTTCGGGTCTCCTGTAGATGGTCCTTCGACTCGCGTGTTTGGTTTAACCTTGTTATCTCTAGGTCTAAATGTTCCTCTCGCTCCTCTCTTCTTAGGAACATTGTATAAATCGTTTGGACGAAACTATTCTCGTTATGAAGGAATCATTGGGAGGTATCCATTTTTACGTATTTTTATTAAGCTGTCTTTCACTTTGCAATTTTTCTTATTAATCTTTTGTTTCTTTACTTTCGGGTATAGGCGTAAATTGCTTTCGCTCCTGCTCCTTTCTTGAAATCTTTCTCTTGAGCACTTTTTGAGATATTCTACTCCTGCACATTTTCTGAAGAAAAGCGATATTGATCCTTCTTCATTCTTGTGACATTGTCCCTCATACATTTCATTTGGATTGATCCTGCGATCTAATTGATTCTGACATTTATCGATGATTCTTCATGCTTTCTGACTCGTCCATACCTTTATTGTTTGAGACGGTGGCGGTCGTCGCCCCCTTCTATAGGCATCACTTTCGCTCTACTCGGATATCAACGAATTGAGTGGTTCTTCGTTGTCTTGGTTCGTCTTCCTTGAGTGCGGAGCTTCCTTGCTTAAATCGAAGATAATGGTTTTGTACTTTGTGCTTTATTCTCCTCACGAGGTCGTGAAAGCGGTTTGGATTTGACCGGGGGCGTCCTTTTAGCCACACTTGTCGGGAGAGACTTATGAGGCGCCGCTTCTCGACTTTGTCTCTACCTCTCTCTTTTTTACGTGGGCATTTCCAGGCCTCAAATGCTCTCATAAATCCCTTCCTTTTGTCATCTGCAAGATGATTCTCGGTTAGGCGATATCTTTACCGGTGGCGTAATTATTGGCGGTCGATCTTAAAAGATGGGGGATGATACTTGATTTGTTCTCTACCGGTTTATTCGAGCGTCTCGATGGGCGAGTTGCTATGTTCTCCTAAGACCCTTTATCCAGATTCGAGCGTTGGTCGACCCGTGAGTCGGCTCGTTGGCGTGAGGCTCGATCTTTAAGTCTTCTCATCCTCGGTCGGTGGCATTCATCCTCGAAGTGACCCAACTATTCTTGAGCACATGTCCCTACTACCTCCGAGTCTTCCACCACGGGCTTCGTCTCATGCATCTCTATCACGAGATACCTCCTTGATTTCCTCCCGAGGATCCTCTCAGTGCAGAAATGAGAATCACCGTTCTAAAGCGAAAGCATCTACCACTCTCTGATTACGGTGGATCCTCCTATTACTTCTATCGTGGTTCCGGTTAGTCGTCCGTTATTGAGGCTTAAGCTTAAAGCCATCATCGAAACGTCCTCTTGATGATCTTTGGTTCTAGTATCTTACGGCGGTAGAGTCGGTCGAAGCAACGTAGAAATTTGGTAATTTTTTTTTTTGACATTTCCATATTTTTTTTTTTTATCCCTCGTATAGTTGCTTTCGTGTTTCCTTATGTATTTATTTTCTTGATTTTCAGATTAGGAGGTCGATGAAGAGGATTATGATGTTCCTCTTGGGTTTATTTACGATCTTACACATGAGGTAGGCTGCGGCCGGTTTACGCGATCGTGAGCCTTCTCGACTATCCTTATTGGTGTCGAGTCGTCTTCTTGGCATAATGATTGTGTTAGCCTTGATCTTAAAGACACTTTATCCGATGTAAGCCCAAGTCTGCTTTGTGGGTGATACAGGATTTCTTGATCCTTCTATGACTTCTCCGTATGATGGGCTAAAGATCTTAATAAGGCTCCTACCTCCTCGAGGGAATCCTTACGAGACTATTGGCGATGTCCATCCTCCCGGAAGGAGTCTGCCGGAGTTAGTGATCGTCGGGAGGGCATTATTGATAGTACTTTGGGTGGATTAAATGACATTCCGTCTCAAGTGGCATCTCGACTCCTTTTCCATTGGCTATATTGTGAGTATCTTTCTTTCGATATATTGTGAGTATCTTTTTTTTTTTTTTTATATATATATTATGCTTTGACATTTTTGTTTTGGTGAGAAGATGAAAGATTTGCCTTTGCTGTTGAGGCCACGGCTTTGTTTGATGTTCTCCATCCGGATGTATTGACTCGCGCCTTATAGTGACCTTGGTTATCCTCCGGTGGCGAGGGCTTGAGAATCATCGACCATCTGACATCTTTACGATCCTCCATCTCTTGTCTTGTCAAATTCTATGGTGGCGTCTAAAGTAAACCTTGAGCTTCCTTCAATCAGTGGGGATCTTATTCCGTGGAGGGTTTTGAGATATCATCTCTGGTCGGGAAAATCTGGGCGTCTCTAGCTCGGTTTCATGAGATACTTGACCGATTGATTATTAAGGCGACTTCCACCCAACCCTTCTACAGAACCGACTTGAGAGCCTTGTTCTTGGGTTGCACACTCTCTCTTTATATTCCTTGCGGTAGAGGACTTGAAGAGGTTTAGTGATGATGTGAATGACCTTGAAGGCATGTGGGTGTTGACATGTCTCCTTTTAGTGTTAAATTTGGATCTTCTCAAATCAAGTTTTAATCTTGTTTCACTTCGTTCGGAGGTTCTTTGTGCGTAAGTGTGAAGATGATTCCTTTTTCGGTCTGACTTTACGAGCTTGATGAAGCCATGAAACAATGAAGATCCGATCTCGAAGATTTAGAGGACCGACTTGGGATCTAAATGCTAAATTTCGGGATGTGGAGTGCCGGTGACGGGACTTAAAATGCTACCCAACAAGTTAAGGAGGCTGAAAGGCTGCAAATCTTAAGGTTAGAGATCGGCCATTCTTTGACTTGGAAGCTTTAGCTATGCCTCTCTTGATTTGATATGTCTTGGCCTTTAGATCATAACTTGTTGTAGTAGTTTTTTTTTTTTCGATTTCCGTTTGAAACTTCGTTTACATGTTTCATTTATCAAAATGTAGTTTCTTGACCTTGTTGATTGCTTTTAATTTGAATGATTCCTTAAAATTCAATATTTATCATTGAATCTCAAGTTATTCAAATTAATATTACAAAACGACCACAAGTAAATATGAATTTTATCAAAAACATGTATATATAGTTTTCCTGAACCAAAACTTGACTTTATACTCTTTTTTTTTAAGAAATTTAAAAATAATATTCAAGTATAAGTGAAAGTTTGTAAATTTATTGATAATAAAATTGCTTTTAACGAAAAGCATAACGTTTCATTAGTAAATCTTGCTTTTGTCGAAGAAAGCATAACGATTACCACTTTTAGAGGTAAAGTGTAACTTTCTTGCTTTTGTCGAATAAAGCATAAAGTTTGTCACTTTTAAAGATAAAGTGTAACTTTTCGGGGTTGAGGGCTTAAACTTCGGTGCCTCGATCACTTTTGAAGTTGAAAGTGTAGCTAATAGAAATTTGTAATCGGGTTCTCGATCACTTTTGAAGTTTGAAAGTGTAACTTCCAAAGTAAGTTATACTTAGTCGAGTGCCTCGATTACTTTTGAAGTTGAAAGTATAACTTTTGTGATCTTTCTTCTCATGTGTAATATTTCTTTACCCACTTGAGTTGAATGGGCTTTGAGAGGCGACATCGATCCCTTGCGAGATATCTTGCGATACCCATTTTTTAGAGATCTCTCGTACCTATATGGGCCTTCCCATTTGGGGTAAAATTTGGTGGTTGGGGTCCCCTCATGACTTGAGTTCTTGGTTTTGAGTACCGGGTCCCCCACGAAAATTAAATCGTGGTCTTCTTTGCGGTATTGTATTGTCGTCGCGATCTTTCGTGAGTGCAGATTCGAAGCTTTTCTTTAGCCTTATCTCGAAAAGTCGACTAAGGCCTCGAGGGCTGGTTGGTGGGTTTCTTCCTCGACCAAGCTTGAAGTCTCATTCGGTAGAAGAAGGTATTTCTATTTCGTGAGGTAACGACTTCTTCACCGTAAACCAAAAGCATATGGGGTCTCTTTTGTAGGCTTCCTTTTGAAGTTCGATATGCCCATGCTTATTGGTGGTAATTGTTACGCCCGTGTCTTGGATGATAAATCTAGGGTTTTGATAAAATTTTTATCAAGGTTTTGTTTGTAACCTCTAACTTGTCCAGTTGCCTTTGGGTAATATGGTGATGACTTGTAATGTTTCACCTGTATCTTTCCATCGATTTTTTGACATCCACATTGATGAAGGGAGTTCCATTATCAGATAAAAATTATCTTGAGGATTAGAAAAGGCAAATGATGTGCTCCTTGATAAAATTGGCCTTTCTTTGGTCCGTGGCCTTCTTGAGTATTACTCTCCCACTTTGTGTACATCTCGGTGGCGATTAAAATCCATATGTTACCCTTGGAATTAGGGTGAAACAGGGACCTATAAGATCCATTCCCCATGTATGAAAGGGCCGTGGTGTTGCGAGGTTTCGCATGAATCCACAGCGGGAGCATGGATCAAGTTTCCGTGTATTTGACAAATGTGGCACTTTTTAACAAATTCTAGACTATCTCCCTCCATCTTTGGCGATAGTAACCATGATCGATAAGTTGTTTGTGCAACTTGCTCTCCCCCATGGTGTTCATCCTTGTGCATTTGGTAAACCAAATCTTTGGCTTCACTAGTTCCGAACAAGTAGAGGGCTTGCCATTGAATCCCCTTAAGCAATTCTCCATTCTGCGAGAAAAAGCGTTGTGACTTCCTCTTGATTATAATTGCGTCCTTCTTTTTGGTTGGAAAGTCCCGCTTTGCAAGAACTCCACATAAAGGGATTCGCCCGATCCACTATATTTGATGAAGGCGCATTCATCCTCCCGAGGTATTCTTGGCATGAAACACATTGGCGTTGTAGGGCGTCTGCTTCCTTCTTCATTTCGGGCCGATAATACCCTTGTGCTGCGACTACGATCTGAGCTTTATATACGCGATCCACGATTCGTCGTCATTTTGTTGCGAACTCTCTGTCTGCTTCACTGCCTCCACAAGCATCGTGTCGACACACCATCTCTTCTTCTTTGTGATCTGAAGACACCTTTGATGATGTTGTACTTACGTAACTTTCACGGTGGGTATTGTTCCTCCTTTGTTTTCGATTGATTGGAGATGTCGTATACATGATCATCTATCATCTTTGGGGAACAAATTTAGCCTTTGTGGTTGGGAGGGTTCTCTTCATTACCTTTACATCCAAATTCTCACCTTGGGCGTAGACTCGAGATCTTCTTTTATTGCTTTAGTGCATCGGGTTGTTTATTACATCCTCTTGGCACGTATTCAATCACCACCTTCTTGAAAGCCTCCATCACCTTTTGTGCTTTCTGATTCGATATAGCGCCAAATAGGTTCCTTCACTCCAAATTGGCCTCTTATCATTTGCCTTTATGAGGTTTGAATCTCCCTTTACTTTAAGATATTTGGCTCCCGATTCTTGAGCTTGCCAACAATCCTAGTATGAGCGCCTCGTATTACTAACTTCATTGTTTGTGCGAGGAAATCGATTTGTATATGTGAAGGCCACTTCATTTCCTTCTTTAGTAATTGACACCACTCTGCTCCGCCTTTACCTTCTGCGGATGATCCGTCAAAAGCCAAACTCCACCATTACGGGTCCTCATTTTTCAACTCGATTGATTCTACTTCTTCTTCACGGAAGATCCTCGGAAGGGGTTCGTATTCTCCATTTGGAAATTGAGCGGCCAGTGCGCGAGAGCTTGACATCGGATGCGCCTTGATGTTACACATTTGATGTCGTACTCTGAAAAGAATCATCATCCATCTGGCGAGTCTTCCTACTTAATCTTTGGCTTAGTTAATAGGTATCTGATTGGATCGATTTTTGTTGCAAGCTTTATTTAGGTGTGCTAAAAATAATGCGCATTTTACTGCTTGATGAATACCGATGCTAAACAATGCCTCTCCACTTGTGAATACACGGTTTTAGGTCCTCGGATTATCCGGCTAATGTAATATCTGAGTTTCTCTTCTCAAATCCACCTCTGCGTGATCAATCCACCTATGGACTTCTTGGTAGATGTGATGTACAAGCTGCAGCGGTATTCCTCTTTGTGTACTTTACCATTGTTTGTCTTTGAAGCCAAAATTCTTTTCACCTTCTCAAAGCGCTTTGTTGTTGGTCTTGCCCCAGTCCCATTGTGCCTTTCCTTTTAGCAATTTGCGAAAGGTTACGTGACTTCGGCTAATCTTTGGCATGAATCTTCTCATGTATGAAACTTTCCACTGAAAGCTCTTATTTGTTTACTGCGTTTTTGGTGGGGGCATCTCTGTGATTGCTTTTGCCTTGCTTGGGTCCACCTCTAAGCCTCTATTGTGCACCAAGCCCAAGAATTTTCCAGTAGTCATCCCAAAGCGCGCACTTCTTGGATTCATCCTCGACTTATACCTTGACCTTGCTCGAACACTTTCCTCGGGTCCTCCATGAGTTATCGCCTTCTTGGATTTCACTTACTATGTCATCTCGTAGTCCTCCACTATATCATGAATCATGTCATGAAAATATGGCGTGCATTGCCCTTTGATAAGTTGCCCGCGTTCTTGACCCGAATGGCATTACTCATAGTAGAAATTCCCAAGCGAAGTGCGAAAAAATTGTCGACTCTGCATCTTCTACGGACATCTTTATCGATTGTAACCCCACAAACCCGATCCATGAATGACATCATCTCATGATTAGCCGTTGCATCTACCAAAGTGTACATGTTGGGTAATGGAGTACGTGTCCTTTGGGCGTACCTTGTTCAAATCTCTGAAATCCACGTATTACGTGGCTGTCCATTTGACTTCTTCTGGAATGCAATCTTTGGATAGCCGTATTGGATGTTGAATTGGCTTGATGAACCCTACTTCCGACAACTTCTTGATTTCTTCCTTTATTTGAGTTTACTACTTGGTGCGTAGTTGCGAGGTGCTTGCTTTCTTGGCTTCATTCCGGACTTATGTTTAGATTGTGCTCCTGAGATCCTTGTCGATTAAGGGCATCTAAATCGTAATTCAAGCAAAGACATCCTATATTCTCATGATAATTATGCGAGCTTCTCTCTTACATTTAGCATCCAACTCCTTGTTGACATAAAATTCGGTCTTGGCGTTCCTTCCTCATTGCCAAATTAACTTCCTCTAATTCATTTTGTTGAGGTTTTGGCCTATCCTCGAAGCGATTCAGGCTGGTTCTACCTTACATTGTCTGACTTCTTCTTCTTCATTATTCTTTGGAGTGGGGACACCTCTGGCCCGTTGGGTTCACACACTTCCAAGGAGGCTCTTCCCACTTGCATCGTCCTGATCGAAACACCACCTTTCCGTCGGGTTTAACAACCCTCTCCCATTTTGTCTTACGGCCCCTCCTCAGTTGTGCCATCAAACTTGACATTTATTATATTTACGGCATCTTGAGGATCTGCTGGCCTTTTCTTTTCTTCTCTTCCTTCTTCCACTTTGGCTTCTTGTTTTTAGAACATTCTCCTCGTTAGGGGTCTTCTTCTTTTCTTTTTCTGCGAGCACTGAACTTATCTTCCTGCACTTCCTCCCGACTTGCTAGTCTTAGGGAATCGGGTCTTGCTGATCTGGTTCTCTCCCTCTTGGTGACATCATCGAAAGAAAGTTGCTTGATGATGTGTGCCTCCTCTGGTCGAAAGGGATTAGAGTTCTTTGGTACCTTCAACTTCTCTCCCTTTCCAAATAGCTTTAAGGCATTGATGAAAGGCAGGGGTACCACCCGTAGTCGTTTTGCCAAACCCTTCCCAGCAAGACATGATATGATGCATCCACCTCGGCAACATGGAACATTCTGAGGCCCTCGAATCTTCCCGACTTGCATATCCACTTTAACGTGTCCTAGGGTTCTCGTGCTTTGATTGGCGAATCCGGTAATGTTCATTTGTTCCTTCACGATCTTCTTCTCTCGTGAGCTGTAACCGTTTGAACACGGTGTAGGGCATAATATTCTGAGCGCTCTCCATTGTCGATAAATGCCCTCACGCACCTCAATCTTAGTTGATTCTTTCTTTGTCATCTGACTGCTTTTATTATGCGGGTATCTTATCTCTCTATCGACTTTAGAAAGATATCTTATTTTCTTCTTCCTCCATCGTCTTCGTAAATCCTTTGCTTATGGCCGTACAAGTCTCCTGCGTTTGGCGACCTTGATAATTGCCACAGTTGCCTCGATCCTTGCTTCGCTTGCGATCTGTCGATCAAAAAAATTTACGAACTTGGCTCCGTTCATCGATCTTGAGTCACTGCGGTCTGGATCACTCTCCTCCTTTTCTTCATCATCATCTCCTTACGGGCTGTGTTTTGTGAATAACGATGTTGCCGTTTCCTTCCCTTTGTGGTTTAGCGGTGACTTGTCATGAACACTTTACTTTCTTTTCAGTTCAATCTCCCCGTTTGCCCGACTTTTAAGTGGAATATCCTCCGCGAGGCTATAACAATCCATCGTTGAGTGTCCGGCGTATTGGTGGAATACAAGTCTGGTCTTCTCTTTATTTCTTCCGTCATTTGCTAAATCTAGGCCTTGGGGTTTCACCACTCCATATTCGACCCATTGTTCATCTGAACCCACAGAATGCTTTCTCACTACATGTGATAGCCTCCGGGATGGCTTTCTTGCATATTTGTCTCGAGCTTTCCTCTGCTTACATCGAAATTTTTCTCGTGTTTCTCCTTGCTTGCCCCCTTGTGGTTTTGGTGAGAGTCGACCAAAAGCCCACAGATTCTTTATCTCTTGCCCTTCCATATAGCAAATCGCGTGGTTAGTGGGCGATGTCACGATTCCTCCCAGTCTTGTGCAAAAGATGAGAGGTCGCGAAGGAATCCTGAAGCCTTGGTGATGAGGTGGGGCTTGAAAGAATCGAGCACCATTGTTGCAAATCTTGACTAAGTTCTTTTCTTGATCGGTTCTGCAGCTTACGTGCACGGGCCTGAACTGTCGACATAATCGACAACTCTCCTCATTCGGTTTACTTGAACCGCATAAGCTCCATGATGGTTACTGTTTACGCACGTAGAAAAATTTCTTGAAAAATTGTAATTTTAAGTCGTCCCAATCATGGGTGACCCTTCTCCAAATTGTAGTACCAGTAAAAGGCCTTTATCCAAATCAAAGTCTTGTTGAATTCCGCATCGACAAGTTGTGGTTGTTCACTTCGTCATATCTCAAGAAACCCGGGAGACATTGACTCTACAAACACAGCGATATGTTCCTAGCATTTCCTTTTTCCCCGTTGTATTTTGGAAATTGCGGGGTGCTCAATATACCACATTGGGTAAGGTTGCCTCCGAATGTGTGCGGGGTAAGGAGGAGTAAAGTCCAACTCAGAGGTCGAGATATGCATCTGCGAAGTTGATTGATCCGTCGATCATATCATCCTTAAATCACATCACGGGCTTGTGGCGTGAACTCTACGGGGTGTTGTGATATCTTTCTTTGCATCGGCGGTGTGTATGGTAGAGAAATTGGTTGATGGACACTTGCATCATGAGCAGTAGCCTTTGGTGGAAGTTCTTTGGCTCATTCGCTTGGACATTGCTTGGAATGGTTGGCATTTGCACTGTGAAAATGATGGAATAGTAGGCGAGATGATGTTTGCACGAGGTTGGCTTGCTTCCGTCCTAGGTTGTGTACGTCACCACCATTGATACAGGCTTCAAGTTGATTATTGGAACCAATTGACTTTCCGATTAATGGAGTCTGATGTGGTTCTCTTTGTTGTTCTTACCATTATTGTTGTCTTCCACTGCTTGTTCCCCATACAAACTTCACAGGGAACATGGCCTTGAAAGTGGGAATCTGCATCAGCTTTGGCGGAAATTCCCCGTCTCCTCTTGCTTCTCTGCATTTCGACATCATGGCCATCATCATTCCTTGCCCTTCTCGTGCTTCCTTGATGCCTTGAGCATCTCGGTTACACATCATTAAATCGGGTCTCCTTGCATCCTCGCCTTGCCTTCTTGCGTTGGTTTGTTGTTGATTGGCCGTATGTGGTGATGTCGAACTTCATACAAGCGTCTTGATAAGTGGTTGGTCAAAATCCGGGTTTGCGCCTTGGAAAGCTTGAGTGGCTTGCCTTGGAACTGGATCCGGTGAGGTAATCTTGTTTTGTTGGTGAAGCGACTCTTCTGTAGTTCTCCAGCTTGAGTTGTGGGCATACCCTTCCAAATTCTACACTCCCAGTGAGTCGCCCGAAAAAATGTGGGCGAGAAATCGTACCTTCTTAGGGTTAGGGTTTACGTGTTGGTGAGGAGGAGAGAAATCCACGAAAATGCAGAATTAATTGATTGATTGAAGAGGGAGAGCGGCGGTGGGCGATTACTCCAACGACGTGTGGCGAACCCTAGAATCCAAGGCAGAGTGTTAGGGTAACGAGGATTCGAGAGCCTTCTTGAGTCCTTGAGTTGAGAGAATGTCAAACCCTTTGGTGCTTTTAGGTGGAATCTCCGAGCCTTTAAGTCACCAAAAGGTCCTTTGATCTTCGAAGAGTCCAGTCTTGATCTCCAGAGAAGTCCCTTCGAAATGGAATGGAAGGGGTATTTATAGGGTTTTGGGAAAGTAGTCATGTGGAGGCACATGCCTTGAGAAAAATTCAGAAATACCCTTTAGTCCTTAGAGTAATGCCCATATTGCCTGTCCTTACAGCCACCATCCAATCCCTCGATCGATTCCCAAAGCAGGCCGCCTCCACGAGTCTTACGCCTCGGGACACGTGGAGGCTTTTCCCAATCTAGCACATTTATTTTTGATTTTTCCGTGTTTATTTTATTAGGTTATCACGAACCTAATTTGCACATTTAATGAGGTCGTGGAACCCTAATTAGCATTTAAATCAATTAGGTCATATGAACCCTAATTTTACACTTGGGCCGGGATATTATAGAGAGTTTTAATTATAGTAGTAGATTTCAATTATGAGAGTATATTATAGTAGTAGATTTTAGTTAGGAGATTGTTTCCTTTCTAAATTAGGATTTTTACTTAGTCTCCAAATATTGGGTTTTGTATTTAAGCATTGTAATACTTCATTATTTGAGATTATTGAATATATTGATTTGAGATTATAGTTGAGTGCATTTGTGTGTTTTTTACCAATGCAAAGATATGTATTTTTATTCCTTCTTCCTACTAGGTCCTACATCATAATGGTATCAAAAGCAAAAATTCATCATATCGTTTGATTTCACCCAATTTCTTCCTACCCTATTTTTTTCGGCCTCCATCAAATTGTCGAGTTAGAGAATCGACAACAATTTTTCAAGAGCGAAAGCACGATCTGCGGCGAAGAATTGTAGCGTAAATGTCGTAGTCTCAATCTATTCCCCAAAAAAAAAGTTCAAGCATCATCTTTGTTCATCATTGCGGTCTTGCAACTTTTGTTCATCAAATTTACGGTGTTACTCGCCAAATTACGAGTTTGGTACCCAAGTTTTGAAATTTTCAATTCATAATCCTTTACGTTTACGAAATTTTCAATTCCTTCCAAAAATTTCAATAACTTTCAATTCAAATTTCTAAAGTTTACGAAATATTCAATTTAGCCCCACAATTTTGAGTTTTCAATTTAACCCCCAAAGTTTTGAAAATTTTAATATATACAATATCTTCCAGGTTTAACAATTGGACTTTCTTTGGGCTAAGATAAAGCAACTTGAGTATCGAACTTTGGTCGTATCGAGTAACTTAAAAGGTCTTATGTCCCATTATAATGCAGTATTGGAAATTATGCGATGAGCTTACACTTTCTAAAACAAGTCTTGTAAATTTAAAGGCACCTTACGAGTACATAACCACGTCTATATTTTACGTATTTTGTTCAAGCGCAACACAATGTTCATCCTAATTGTTCATCCTAAAGCGACGCGTTCACAAGAAGAGACCTGCAAAGTAAATTCTTACAAGACAATTGATGAATGTCTCACAATACTTAAAACGTATCAATAATCAATATGAAATTGATGAAGATAAAGAAGAAGCAAAATACTCTCGTATATTGATGTACGTGAGAAGCGTGAAGCGGAAGTTAAGTGTGTTGAACAACTTGTAGATTCAGAGACGGTTTGCAGTGAGGAAATTGAAGTTAAGTTTGACCCCATATGCAAAAACATCGAAGAAGATAAAGTTGAGGTCCCGGTTGATACATTCGAGTCTCGAGCTATTTCAAATTTCTATATTATGTCACTGTTATTCCCGAAAATTGTGTTCATGTCATTAAAATATCGGATGCGAATGTTTTGTTGGAAGACATCTCTCGGACTCTTATTATTTTACGATATTTCAAAACTCGAGGACGAGTTTTTTTCTAAGGGTGGGAGAATGATGCGATGCGGAAGAAGAAATTGAATAAGTTTATTATTAATTTTGTATTATTATTTAAAGATAAATGTTGAGTTATTAATGAAATTATTTAGTAGGATATTATAGTAATAGTTTTTCATTAGGAGAGTTTTAATTATAGTTAGTAGATTTCAATTAGGAGAGCTTATTATAATAGTAGATTTTAGTTATGAGATTGTTTCCATTCTAAATTAGGATTTTACTTAATCCCCAAGTATTGGGTTTTTGTATTTAAGCGTTGTAATACTTCATCATTTGGAGATTATTGAATATATTGACTTGAAATTAAAGTTGTGTGCTTTTGTGTATTTCTTTATTGGTTCTCTGCGGAGATAATTACTCTTATTCCTTCTACCTACCCCATCCTACATCAGGAGAGCAATTCAGATGTTACAATCCACCTAAAATTTTGTCCTACAAGAAGCTGAAAGTGAAAACCATTTGCTTTAGAAGATTAGTTTGCAACACGAGGATAAGTTTTTTAATTATTTATCAGTATAGGAACTAAACTACACATGATGAGGGGTAAAGAAAAGAGGATGGAAAGTAAAAATAAACATAACATTGCATAAATAGTGCAAATAGACTAATAATACATTAAGTTTAAGCTCACATTAAGTTTCTCCCTGTCAAAGTCATCCTTTTTTTCTTTTTTCATCCTAACCTTTGTTGCTTAATGAACCATTAAACGACAACCGTTAACCTTAGAAACTCTTTGATGACCAAAAGGTTCCCAATAAATTGAAAGGGTAAAATGTAATTTAACGCTTGTGGTTTATCGATAATTGCAAGTCACCACCTATAGTTTAAAAACCACCAAATTACAACCTGTAGTTTACACTATATTGAACGTTACCTCATTTCCATCTAAGTTAACAAATGCGGGTGGTTAACTATAAAATTAGTATATTCCATCAACCATGGTCCTAAATGCCTTCCTTAGCTCAATAATTTTATTTATTTATTCCTTATTTTATAATTGATTGACAATTACTACATACAAAAAATAACTTTTATTATTATTATTATTATTAAATTTAATCTTAATACAAGAACATAAAAATAAATTTTATTTTATTTAGTTATTACAAATATCAATATTAAAAAATCCTTAACATTAAATTTATTACAATCAATTTCAATTTCTAACACATTTTTATTTTTTAATTTATAACAATCTTTTATTTTCTTAATATATTTTGTATTTCTTTTCATACATATTTTTCTTTTTTAATGTAGATTTAATGATAAAATATTATTTAAATGCATATTAAAAGTAAATTAGAGTAAAATATTATATAATAATATATATGAAGGGTAATAAGGTAAGTTAACTATTGCTATTAACTTGAGTTAACAAAAATTTGGGGTCTGATCGTGTTGCAACTTTATGTAAACCACAAGTGCTAATTTGGTGGTTTTAGACCACAGGTGGTGAGTTGCAACTATCACACCACACAAGTGATGAAATTGCATTTACCCAAAATGAAAAAAAGAATTAATATAGGGAAAGAAAACATATACTGTTCATGTAAATTCTATCTTGTTTTCTTCACTGACCTACACAATGATAGAAGAAACGAAAATCCTATATGATCTTGCTTTAACTTGACCTTTTCTACCAACAAAACTAATAGAAAGTAGTTCAACATTCACCAATACCTTATTACATGCATATTAGATACTACCTCCGTCCCACAATAAGTGATTTTTTAGGCTTAATATTTTTTTCCAAAACAAGTGATGTGTTAGAACTCCAATACAATTTTTACAATATTTTCCGATATATATGCCCTTATGCAACCAATGGTATTTATTGTGTCTTGCAATCACTACAATTAAATGACACTCATTAACTCTTCAACTTCAAAGAAAATATATTAAGGGTATTTTTTTGTCATTTTGGCTTGTGTGTATTGGTATGTGTGATTTAAGCTAAAAATCACTTATTATGGAGACGGAGGTAGTATTAATTATGTTACTGTTTTATAACTAAAAATTCATGGGAAATCATAATCTATTAATTAGTAGAATTTAGAATGAATACTGTTTATATAAAGTAAATGTGTATCCTTATAAAGTTCAAATGTGGTGCTGGGAGGAGGGGGAAGGGGCGTAATTAGTTATATATATATAATCTAGATATTTAACCTAGCACACATTCATCTTCTAAGGATTGTGAACTCACAATGCCCTCTTGAACTCAAAAATGCAGGTATTCATTGACATGGTTATCTTAAGGGTTAATTACAAATTACACCCCGAAGTATACAACCTTTTACCATTCGTACCCTGATATTTAAACGCTCATATCCCACTACCCAAAGTACACATAAGTAACCACGATGGACCCTAGTGGAACAGTCCGGTCAATTTGTTTGCTGAAAAATGGCCACGTGTCACAATTTAATATTTAAATATTGTTTATGTATAAATACCGTACTTGACTCGTATTTGGTGTTTTAAATTTCTATAAACGCAAATATATCTAACCCAAATTATTTATTCAATTAATTAACTCAATTATCTCAAATAAACAATTAACCCATTGATTAAGAAGAATTAAATCATTAATTCCACTAATTAATCAAAATTAAATAATTAATTCTACTAATTAATCAAAATAAAGTAATTAAATCCACCCCACAAATCATTTTCTTACATTCCGTCATTGAACTCTCCTCTTCCAAACTCCCCATCACGCTCTGTAATTCCTCCCCCGAAATCGATCCGTTCTTCTCAATATCAAACACCTTAAAAGCATCCCTCGAATTCTCCAATACCTCGTCGTAAACGATGTCTTCGTGTTCAATTCGATGAATTCGCGAAGGTCGATGAACCCATCGCCATCGAAATCCACCTCTTTAATCATGCTCTGTAGCTCCTCCTCGGTGGCGGACTGACCGAGGCTGCCCATTATGAACCCTAGCTCGGCAGCAGAGATCTTGTCGTCGCCATTAACGTCGAATTTCTTAAAGTCTTGTTCCAGTTCTTCCACGATTTGGGCACGTGAGTTTAGGGAAGGGGTTCGCGATACCATATGCATTGGAAGAGACGGAATGCTCCATTTCTTTTTTCTATTAAACAGAGATTTCAAACCCATGATTATATGATATTAAAAATAAATGGATTTGGTTTTTTGATTTGATTTTGAATGAACGAGTGAATACCTAGAAAAAATTACAGAGAATCTGAGATTTATGATTTTATCGGGATTGAATAGAAAATTGTTGGGTTTTGGGAGTTTTGATGTAACATAGTTTTCAGATTTGGGAATACGCTTTAGATTTAGATTTCTTCCCCAATTTGTGTTTCAGATTTGGGTTTCATGAATGATTTGGGTTTTGGGAGTTGATATAAAATACTTTTCAGATTTGGGTTTCATGTTTTAGAGAGAGAACATTGCTTGAAATTTAGATTTATTCCTCAATTTGTGTTTCAGATTTGGGTTTCATATATGATTTGGGTATTTTGGATTTTGACATTTTTGAATTTAATGGTAGATGGGCAAGCTGATGAAGAAGAGAAAAAAGAAATTACATTATTTTTGGGTATTTGAAGATGATTGGTATTTTATTTGAATAAAATTAATAGAAAATTATTTTAAAATTGATTTTAGACGATCAAATGTAAAAATATACGGTCAGACTGTACTTATACTCCCTCTACCGGAACACGTGGTAGTTCCGGTCACTATTTTGGCCGGAAATGACAAAAGGATCACTTATGTTTACTTATGTGTACTTTAGGTAGCGGGATGAGAGCATTTAAACATCGGGGTACAAATAATAAAAGTGTGTATACTTCGGGATATAATTTGCAATTAACCCTTATCTTAATTTGCATAGTAACTACCCTACCAACAAGAAAGTTAAAAGTTGTAGTTTGAACCAGTCCTGATTGGTTCAGAATTCAGACTTCATAAGTAGGCATTCAGTCACCACTCACAAATCACAATAAGAATGAAACATAAATTTATACTAGAAAACATTTCATTTCAACAATTGCTTGTTTTATAGGAGCTGGTAACTACTTCAATTGATGAGCATCTTTTTTCCCCTATGAGTATATAATGATGTGCCTAAGGGGATGGAACTCATGTACAAATGGTGATTACTAAAAACCGTGGTTATTAAATTCGGACTGGACCTCCGGTCAACCGGTAAAAATGAGAACCAGTCGGAACTTCAGTCTGTTCGAGCCCGGTTTTATTAATTTGGTCAAAAATCGGTTGACCCACCGGTCTGGTGATTCGACCGGTAAAACCGGTTAATTGACCCAGTGACCCGATTTTTCTTTTTTCTTTTACCAAAAAATTTTTAATATTAAAATTAACCACTTTTAGTAATATTGTAACTCAACTTTATTATGTTTTCGTTCATAAAAAACGAGATTTTTTAAATTTTATTAATTACTAATAATATATATTTTTATATATTAATAACGTCACTGGATCAATAACGGTTCGACCACTAGTTGGACCCCATCCACCCGATACCTTTTCCGTTCGATGACCGATCTGAGTCTGAAAACCTTGCTGAAAATAGCACTAAGAAACAAAGAGACAGTCTTGTCGTGAACAAGCTAAACCCAGATTATAAGTCTAACCTCTCCTCAAAATTAGTACGGTAATACCTATGCATCAAATCAACAGAAGGAAGAATTAAAATGAATACAATTAGGAACCCCTTGCTAGCTTTCCGAATAAGTCTACAAATGAAACCGTAAACCACAGTCAACAATTTGAAAATCATAAGGCAAATGGCTCAACACCAAAAAAGGAATCTAAGCAACACCCTCAGTTGGAATTATGAAATGGCAATATGTTTCACTGCTATGCTAGTGCCATGTTTCATAATTTCTATGCAAAAAATGCTTGCTAATAAATGTTAGTATGAATTACAAGTACTTTTTCATTATACCAGCATTGATGCATGTACATTAGCACAATAAAAATAACCCATTCGTCTACAAGAACAGAGCTCTCATATGATATCCAACCTTCTAAGGAATGCTTAAATTTTCAAATCTACAGTCATTGAATCATAGCTAGTTGCTTTTTTATATATCACAAGAGTTAGTTATTTTTTATTTAAGTTCTGACTTTTCGTATCACAGAAAAGGACCCTAATATTGTTGGGACAAGGGAATACATGAGCTCAACTATACTAAGGTAGATTTTCTGCTTTTAATTGTAACATGCAAAGTTTATCCCCTTTCTGCTGAAAGTGAAACAGTCATTTAAATAAACACTATAATAATGGTAAATTAAAAATCATATATAAATACATAGCAAGCTATTTGACTAAACAAACACTGGTGAGACATAAGCATTATAGTTTCTTAAAATTAAATTAAACATTTTGAATAAACACGCATAATAAATGCAGTCAATTTATAATTAGAGACAAAAACTCAGTTGCATGGTTTTCTAAATTACCTTGAGGATCGTAGTACACGTGAAACACTTTGCTTGATCAACCGTTGCTTTATCTCTTTACAATACATCAGTCCCACTGTTTCCACATATATTTCAACATCCTCACAGTCATTAATTTCAAGACAGCGTAAACCAGGCTGCTCTTCTGTGAATTTATCGCCAATGAAACTGCTATTTTCAACAAGAACACTTTTGTGAACACTCAACTTCACAATAAATCCTTGTTTCCCAAGTAATACTACCTCCAGATCACTGGTACCAGGTTCTCCAAACTCAATTGACACCTTCCTCGGTAAATTTTCGATCTTGGGCCGTGGCGTGCTCTCTGAGATCAATGATGCACTAAGAACAGGTGTATCAGAACCTAGTTTCCTTTGATCATCGGGCCCAAGTCCAGACCTTGACGCGGTGGTTGCTAGCTTTTTCCAGTTTCTGGTGTTGGTTTGTTCTGAACAGAATTCTTTGCTACGGGGAGGGATGACTTAGGATTGTTTAAAGGATTTTGTGATTTGAGGGTCTTCTGAAACATAACAGGAGAGGGACAGCACCAGAAACCTTCTGGGGTAACAGCAATTGGAACATTTTTAATCTTAGTTTGACCCTGCTCTACCTTTGTAAGTCTAATTTCAGCCATTGTTAACTAAGCATTCGATGAAAATTCAGTCTTTTGTTGCATTTACACTGAAAAGAAGTCCTAAACAGACTCCTGAAATTTGAAAAAGTAGACAAAAACAGAACAAGTTTTGACAAAGTCCAAACCCTAATAGTTATAAATTTAACAGGTGGCTAATTTCCACAAAATTATACGTAATGTAACTTAGGACAACTGAATCAACTCCAGCTTTAGCAACCAGGAAGCCACAAAGCCCTAATAATAAGTTATCAAGGGGAAGTAAATTAAAAAAGAAATCTTTAGTTAGCAGGGAAGCAATAAAGTATAGTTTCAGATACAATAATCCATAAACGAAAAAAATTTAAACTATAAAGATTCCTTTCTCATAGCCCTAGACAAAACCCATACATATACAGGAATCACAAACAAGAATCAAACGCCCAAAACAACAAAGACTCACCAACAAACAAGTGCAGAAAAATATGAGTATGTGAAACCCCCGTCACTTTATTTGTTTATACATGAACCAAAGAGCTTTGAAAAATGAGTGAACGAACCTCCAATGTAAAGCATCAAGGGAACCATTTAAGTTGGATTTTACAGGGTGGAATGATGAGAGGATATTATGGGTGGGTCAAGAAAGTACCAAACTGAACCCAAAAAGTTAAAAGGTATTATTATTATTATTATTATTATTATGGGTTTTGGCTGCGGGGCGTGTCTGAGGTATGCTCTTGATTTTTATGAGCGGGGCGTGGGTATGAGAATTTCATGATCAGAGAGAGAGAGAGAGACAGGCATGCAGTTCAAATCTTGTCTTTGCTTTATTAAAATGTTTTTGTTGCTTTTGTGAACTGTTTGTTTTGCAAGGATTGAGGGAGGTTATCGTTTGCGTGCAGGTGTTTGAAATGACTAAAGGTCCTCCAAAGGGGTTGGATAAAAACGTATTATGGGACTGCAGTTTGAGGCAGTGCTTGGAAAATGACATTTGACTGATTTTAAACAATGCCATTGAGAATAAAGTTGAGATCTTGTTGAAACGTTATAACTGATGGATGGATGACACTATAAATATAACTAACAGAATTTGGTACAAAACCGAGTAGTATCACGTTATTTTTGTTAAGAGTTAACAAATTTTGCATGTCACATAAATTAAAACAAATATACGATGGTCCATGGCATCCCTGGTGAGTGGGTGTACAAGTGCAACATATAATAGAGGGCACGTTTTTATCATTAATGGGTTGGGTTGGTTTGGGTTGGGTTGGGTTGGGTAGGGTAGGGGGAATAAGGGCATTAAAGTTTTTTGCATTGGATGCCAAAAATAAATCAAATCTAATCTATCTATGGACAAACAGCCCCCTTTCACGTGGAACCTCACCACCCATTACCATGTATACAATCCAACCATGTTTTATGAATATGTAGTTCTAATATAATTTCAAATCTTAGAGCATTCACAATAGATTCTTCAATAGATTTTCTATCCTCCATATTTGAATAATATATTAATAAATTAATATTCAACAGTTTCCATATCCTTATATAATTCTCTATTTTAATCCCTATATATGATTTGACTCCTCAGAGTGAGGGAATCAAAAGAGCGTATATAAATGACATTTCACACCCTATTTATTGCGATTTTATGTTGGTTAAAGGATCTTTATCTCACTTAATTGCTGATTTGGGTATGCATGCCTATCAAATTCACTCATTTTATTTTTTAAATGTATGATTTAGAAAAAAAGAACTATAAAAAAAATTAAAAAATCAATCCAAATTTTAATTTTGATCATTTTTGTAAAAAATATTACTACTAATTATAAATTTTATTATTTTATAATTAAAATAATGTTGTTTTAATTCTCATAAACACATAATGATCGTTGCACATTTTGATTTCTAACAATATTTATTTTTAAATTAAAATAATTGCAAATTTTAAATTCAAACAACAATTACTTTTAAATAAAAAAAATAGTAACAACGTTCAAAACATGATTTGACTGTTGAAACTTTCAAATTTTAACTTTTAAATTTTAAATTTCAAAATTTAATATTTAAAGAATCAATATAAGGAACATGTTGGGTACATAGTGAAAAAATTGAATCCCTATCTTACAGAATGACCCAATAACACTGCAGAGTAAGGATAGAGATAAAGAAACTGTTATGAATGCTCTTAAAAGCAATAATTGTCGTTAAAAATAGGGCAAGTCAATCAATAAATTGCTATAATAATAATAGCAACATCACTTGTAAGCAAGTTTCCATCATTACCACCATTAATAAGAATGATTTTAAAGCTTAGCCATACAATTTCTTTTTAGAAAATTTGGTCAGTCATGAGACCTTTCCAGCCCAACTCTCTATAAAGAGTAATACAATTCATATATGACATTAAACAATCATGATTTCCCTAAGCATGAACATATTCAAATTAAATAAAAATCTCAACTAAAGAATTAAAACAATACTAGGTTTTGCCATCCTTCGGAGTTCGGCCCATGTAAAATCAACTGAAGAAAAAAAGTCAAATTTTATTGCAGGTAAAAACCCTCTAGAGCTTAGAGATGAAACTCAGCAGGTATCTGGAACAAGACATAGCAGATATACTACCTGATATCTATAGTTGCCAGAGGACCACAAGGTTCACTATCATAATGTTTTAAACGTTTTTCCCAATTCGGAACACCTGCTCCACCTAATAGTTTGTGCTCTAAATTTCCTATCCTGCAGGGAACCGCAAGAGCTTAAACTTTATCAAAGGTTCAGTATAGTCGACCTTTGCAGTTGGGAGCTCCACAGCGGCATGGGCATCCTTCGCCAGGCAATAGCTTGTATCGATAATCATATGTCAGCTCTTCGCCGATAGCTATCTGCTCATAAAATTAAAAATAAGAGGGAGAAAAATTATTATCAGAAATAAGAAGGATGAAAGCACATTAATAAGGTGTCATGACCCACTTTTATATTTTGATCCTAATTCCTATAACAAGATGATCTTCAGCAGTTTTCCAAGCCCAATCATAATTCACAAGTGCTCTGGGTCTTGGAGTTTATGTAATACTATTTTCTTTTGTTTATAGGTTACATCAATATTCACCTCTGCCAACCTGTCTTTTAGCATATGGATATTAATGAATAATTCAGGAAACAGGGCATGTGAGTGCTTACATCTCGACTGGCATAGAGACCAATGTGTGCAAGCTGACAGTCCATGCTTTCCACGAGAACTTGGTGATTCATGAGATTTGGCGAGCAGCTACAAGCATCATTACGTACAAAAAGTGAATTTCTAGCACTCATTATGCAGATGGAAAATCAGGATAGAAATGCATCAACTCAAGAACAAAATGTGACATTTTCACTACATTCCTCCTTCCATGGAATATAAACTACACTACCTCTATTTATGCTAGTAGCTTCAACTCATTAACTACCAAGTCTATTTCAACCTACTAGGAAAAGAGCTTTTCACACAACTGAAAATCCACCGGCCTATAGCTAAAAGAATCAAAAGGTGCATGCATTAAAATCTTAAATCATGAACGCCAGTCAAAAAATAAAACAAATTTATTGCACAGCTATAAAAATATTTGACACTACAAATAAAAATAGGTTTAGAGCCACAACTGCATGGACTAAAGGCGGCCCACACGATGACCAAATTTTATTCTTTTTTGTTTTTTTGGCAAGTTATATTGTGAGAAACATATCAGTAAAGCGTAAAAAGAACTAGACACACAATGTCTAGCTAGCAATACAACAAATGCTCAAGGAGGCAAAAAAATTCGTGAAGGGGAATGCAAGCAGACCAAAGCATATGAATTTTCATGGACCATTGCAGGTGATCCATGATTTCAATAGATGGGGTCTAGGAAAGGTGGAAGGAGATAATCAAGGTTTCAAAATCGTGAGTAATCCAGGGAAAGTTTGGGTTACCAATAACTTAAGGAGATGAGTTAATAAAGTTCCTCAATAGCATTAGAAAGTGAATACAAATTTTATGGTTCCAACTGTTAAATGTTTCAAACGTGCAACACATTAAGGAAAAGAAACCTACAATCTCCAATGAGCATGTGCACCAACAATTTTCATTTTCCTGATTTTCACAAGCTAGGGATACTGAAAATCACAAATATAACTTCTACTCAAAATGATGGCAAAAAATTTATGTACTTCTGAAGTAGACATGCGCCTTCACTTCCATTATAGAACCATTGACACCAGCACCCTCCTTCCCCACCACCTGCCCCCGGGGGGAAGTGCTCGCAAGCTTCCTAAATAACTAGAGAAGTTATGATATTGGCATCCCAACTATTCTTATTACTGAATCGAATGTTTTTCCCATTTGATAGGTAAGCATACCACATACATGGTTAAGTTACAAATATGGAATTTCTGCATCAGGAAATATAAAACAATTGAATGAAAAAAAATTCTTCCTTCACCTGTGATTAATATATCGCGAGACATTTCCATAATTTGTGGCATCAATTACATATGGGACCTGCTCCTCAATTAATCTGCTAATGTCATTAGTGAGGGCATCAATTTCATAGAAATAGCTGCAAACTTCTCCACTATACCTGATAGTCCAAAAGAAAAAATAATCACTATAATAGATGCTATATAATTTGTAGTTTTGTACATATAACAGCTTCTGACAAACAGAATGTCAAACCTATTGCGCCTCTTGGTTGCTTCCTGCTCATCTATAACCTCTCCTATGTATTCACATACAAATGTACCACGCAGGATTGGTTCCCCTACCCTGACTGCCCAACCCTGCAAGACAACACATGGAAAAGATGAGAAATCAAATGCACTTTAGAACCATCAATAAATGAAAACTGTTACCTATAAATAAACAAAAATAAAAATAAAAGAACACTATTACCTTTTCCTCAGTTTTGAAGACTTCCAATTTCACTTGTACCCCATTCTGCAAAACTCTATTTTGGCATGTGCTACTGCAGTTGCACTTTTGATTGCATTCATAGACAAGGTAACCCTCCTGCACAATCAGTACCAGTTCAGGTAACAGTAAATCATAAAGAATAGGCATTACAATTAGATAACAAGGGCCGATAGCTGACTTTTCTGCCGGTGCAGACTGAGAATCCAGCCTCAAGATATGGAAGTATACAAGTAATAGATTTCACCCAACAACACACTAATATCATTCTATCACATGCTTTCCAAGAAATCAATCCAGAGAGAAGTCTCATTAGCTTTTATATAAATGAATACAAGAATAAGGAATTTGTTTAAATTAAATAATAAGTAGCACCGCCATCGTCCACAAAATATCAAATGATGGAAAAACAGCTAACAACACATTATCAAAGGTACTTTCTCATAAAAGCAAAGTAAACACACTATCAACATATTTTTACCTCTAAAATGATTCGGCCTTTGTCATCATATGGGAACCTGCCACTCATGGGCTTTCCATATATATCCTTTGCATCTTCATAGTCATTACCAAAAAGGTACACATGATCACAGGTTTGAGAAGAGCATGTTGAACGTGCACGAGCACATCCTAACTGCAAACTCTGCAACTAAAAATGAATGAGTCAACATAAAACGTCAACAAAATAAAAGTCAACTTTAGTTAAAATTTTACAGGCATTTAAGACTCTGAAAGGCAGGAACTAACTAAATCAACAATTTAAATTCAAGGTAATATATATATATATATATGTACATGGTTTTCAAAATATGTAATAACATAAAATAACACTGTTAGCCTGTTTAATAGTGACTTCTACAGGGCAACAAATCACAATAAGGGCAGTATAAAAAGAAAAATCACAATAAGGGCAGTACAAAAAGAACAATCAACCCCATACTTTAGCACCGGTAGTTGTGTGCGAGTGTAAGAGTGGGGGGGGAGAGAGAGAGAGGATGGAATTTTTTTTAATAGGTTTAAGGTGTAGTGGACAGTTACAAGAGTCAGTTTTAGTTAGTTCCCAAGGAGGGAAAACAATGAGGGTCACACTACAAGTGCTTTTGATCAAGTGATACGGACATGTAAAGGTGCATATCCCATTAAAAAGAACTTGGAAGTATCCAGATACAAATAAGTGAATAGAACTAGGCAGCAATAAAGTACCTCTGCTTCAACACCAAGAGATTGATCGAGTAATGGTTTCCTAACATATGTAAATCCCTCCCAAGGCATAGAGTATGCAGTAGTTTGACCATCATAAGCATCTTCAAGAACTGGAAGGGAACCCAAAAGATGTTCATCCACTACACAGGCAATTGGAACTGATTCCTGTCCAAAGCTTATGTCATCACACAGGATAATGGTTCTCTGTATAGGTTCCTGTCTGAAGTGGCGTGAATCAACAACATAGTGGCATTCATCCACTTCCCACTCATCAGTCATAGCATCTGAAGGGAGTATAGATCTGGGGCTCACTACATTTGAAATGGGCAATAATGGTGAGAGTGGACACTGATCTATGATTCGTTTACATCCTTTTGGACATCTAAACCCCTCTTGATGCCAGTAGACTAAAATATTATGCTCACTGCAAAGTTTTGCTGCCTTCAGGTATACACGTTCAGGCAAGACTCCATATTTTTTCTCCAACAAGGCTTGGAGGCTTACTTTACAGCAAGCAGATCGAGCAAGTGACAAAATCTCAACGTTACTAGGCCGTGGTTTTGTTGCCGTAATCACAGAAAACAATATATTTGCCACAGCTGAGCATTGAGATTCTGCCAATCTACCTAGATCGTCTGCCTCAGCTACATGAGATTGCACTTTTAATTCCTCATTGCTAATTGCACCAAATACCTGGATGCGTTTCTTAATACTTGCTCCAGCCTTATTCCAAATCTTATATGAAGCTGCTCCCAAACCTTTTTTGAATCTAGGACGGGCAAGTCTGCCTGATTTTAATTTATAAGCGTAAAAACGGATGCCCCTCTTTGGAAGGCGAGGACCAACTGGATTTTCTCCCATATGAGCAGCTTGATGGTGGCGACCAAGATCAGGTAGCAAATCAAATTTCAAGCCACAAAATTTGCATATGAACTTCCTTAAACAACTTTGATTCTCAGAGTTTATATTATCTAAAGAGGCTGGTTTACCATGCTCAAGTTTATGAGAAGAATCTTCAACCAAAGATATCAGATTATGCTGTTGAGTAGCACTAGGCAGCCTGAAATTAGAAGGATGAACAGAGAGTACATGCAACCATAATTGTTCAACATTCCCAAAATGGCTACCACAAGGGATGCACTGGAGAAGCATACATTGTTCAACAAACTTTGCATGATGCCTCTCTTGCACATGAGATTCAAGTACTTTCTTGTTAGTAAAAGAATCTAGGCAGATGGCACAAGCATAACCTCTGAAAAGCCATTGTGCCTCCTTTCTATGACTTTCCATCCAGTGTTCACCAAGGGAATGGTCATCAGAGAACTTGTTTGAGCAAATTTTGCATTTAATCACATTTTCATTGTCGTGGTCACTATCATTGATCAAGATTGGAGTCGGAGTGGGTTCTTCAACAGAAGAACAATTTTGGGTTTCTTTGTCAGCAGTGAAGCCCCAAAGCTTTTCCAGTCTCTCTTTTTCTCTAAAAACCAACTTCATCAGGACTTCTCCAACTCTAACATCTTTAGAAGCTTCAGATATAGCCCATTGGAATTGGATTTCCTTAGGAACTGGGTTTCTGAGAGAAATGATACTTTTAAAGAGCCTATAGAACAGCTCACATGCTTGGTGTAAGTGCAACTTTTGCTCCCTTGAGTAACAATCCCTCAGAAGATCCATAAACACTTCCTTAGAAATTATTCTACTATTGCCATTCCTGGCACGTTTAAGCCAGCTTGGTAGGTGCTTTTCACAGTACAGCGAATGTCGCTTGGGACTTTCCAGACAAGGGTCACTGGCTTCTTGGGAGCACGAACCAATGCAATGCAGCATCTCAGTTCCCTTATAGTCCTTCCTTGACTGCTCAGGCATCTCAATTGAACTTCTTTCATTGAAGTCTTCTTGACCCATGACTGAGATTGGATCTACTTGAAGAGGAGTTTCATTATCTCCAACCAGTACAATATCTTTGCAGTTTGTAGTCTCTGATATGCGTATACTCTCCTCGTGCTTTCTCTCGAGTTTTTTCTTGGGTGAACTCAATGTCATTCTTGCATCATTTTGGGGTCGGTGTTTCTTACAGAAAGAAGTACCAATTAAAGCACGATGCTTGCATCTAGTACCAAGAACAGTGGTACCTTCACACATCTGTGCATCAGAAGGAGATGCTTCTACATTCGCCGAGCTGCCTACAAAGCGGGAGGCCAAATGTACACAACAGTAAACATCACCATCATTAGCCCACCTCACACACTGTCTTCCCTTGGATTCAATAAAAGCTATGCATTGACGATTCTTACTCCCAGGATCCAAGGATTTTGTAGCCACTCCATTTATAGGAGTAATGTCTGCATCTTTGGTCTGAATGACCTCAGAATTTCCAGCTTCAACCACAATCTCGCTCCATCTATCAATTTCATTGCAAGGGGTATCTTCCCGAACAGCTCCAACCAGAGGAACATTAACTCTAGAAGGATCGGTTTCTGAAGTAGCAGCATCTACAATGTCTCGGCCATTAAAAAATCCAGAATCAATTTCAATATTCATAGACTGATTTGAATGCTGGGTTTCCACTTGTGAGGTATGTGCCTCAGCACGACGAACTACGAGCTTGGGCCTCTTCCTGCTTATCTGAAGCTCCACAGCTGAAGGACTACCATTATACTGCTGTGTCATATCTCCACCACTGGATATGGGATGTGACATTGAAAACGACTTCATCACCTCCTGTTTCCAGGTCTTCCACTCAGAGTTTAAATCGGGCTGCGCAACTCCATTCAAGAGCGCATGCACTTCATTCCACAGAACAGAATCAACTAACTCCTAAATTAGAAGAAAAATATCATCAGCCAGTGATGGGGAACACAGAATTCACATTCAAAATAATAAGGATTAGATCATTGTCACAGTTTTGATGCACAGGATATAGCACCATCAATTTTTACCTTTTTATTTTATTTTTAGGGAAATAGAAAAATCACCTTGATTAATATATTTCAAGTATAGTTTTATCCGAAACTAGTAGCCCAGATCTTCTGAGACAGATTTTCACAAATTAGCCACTTAGCAAAACAGCACGCTACTCTCATTGATATGAAAGGAAGATAATGAGCTTATTATTTTGCTTTTTGCAACTTTAGGATAATTGTTTCAGCTTATAAAAGTAGGCAATAAGCAGTAATCTTGGCCCAAGGCTGCTTCATGGATTATTTTAAAACTACTTATTGATATCATGTATTTTACAGACTTCTATTCCCACAAACATATAGTAAAATACCAAAACTATCCCTAAATAATAATATTACCATTACATGTCATATATTCAGCAACAAAAATAATTTTAAAAAGTCATTTCAGAAATTATTTTCAGTTAATACAAAATTTACCTCCCAATTCTTTCAGCGTTCACTTAACAGAAATTATAACTTCAGCAAAAAATATCTTTTAAGCAATTATTTTCAGGCTTTGGCTGAAACAAACAGGCGTAATGCGGTATAATAGAGTTCAACTAGCAGATTTTTCGAGTAGGCATAATAAATACTACCAGGTAATTGCTTTGATATATCAAACACCAAAGGATCTTCAGTAAAAGACAAATGGGATGAATCATAAATAGTAAAAAACATAAGGAGCCAAGCTCAGGCATGTACCTCCTTTAGCATTTCAACAGATTCTGCACTATTCGCAATCTGGCATCTTTGTACCCAGGACTGCAATGAGTGTTGCAGCCAGTAAGAATCTAAACAGTGCTGGAGTATCATCTGTAAAAGAAAAAAAAGGTAGTATTACCTATATCAACCAGAAACATATATTTGAAAGAGGAGAAAGAAAGGGGGGGGGGGGGGGGGACTGCAGATAGTCCCACAGTATGAATCTTTATCTACCAAGATTAACTTTAGGAGAAGAACCTATTACAAATAAAACAATTAATACTCAAATGTGTAAGAGACGTAATCACAGTAGGACTCAAAATTTAACCGTACATAAACTAGATCATTACACACCAAATGTCATTTTACTTTTGTTCTCCCTCCATCTTGCAATGAATGCAGAATTGAGTTTAATTTTGAGGTCAAAATGATCAAAAAAATTAATTCCAAATCGTTGTATATTTTGCCTAACGATTGTACTTTGTTCCCAGTACTTTTCATGGACTAAAATTCAATCAATTTGAGGAGGAAATTACAATCAACTACAGTTACTTTTCGGATCATTTACCATAAAAATAAAACCCAATTTTAACATTCATTATTGACACAAGTTATATATTCAAATAGGCTCACAGCATGATCAAATATACCTACAGACTTGATTTCGTCCAAAATAAACTTTGTAACATTCCCATAGCAATACCTAAGGAGCCACCTTCAACACTCACTCTCTACCACATCCTTTGTCGGGGCACCAGAAAAATCCATTTTAGCATAAACAAGCTGATTTGAAAACTAGAACATTGTCAAAAGAATATATGCACATGTTCTAAAGCAAAGAGATCACTTTCCTCTACCTTCCTACCACAGCTGTATATCCCTTGGTGACTACAACAATTTATCCTTATACATAGTGTTCACAAGTAAATTACAAAAAAAAACATACCAAATTCCTTATACCGTACCAAACAATTGCCGAATGTTGAATATCGACTGGTATATGCCAATTCGGTACATATACGGTACCGACAAGTACCCTTATATACCAATTTTTTTCCTTTTGCTATTTGGATAATACTAAAAGTACTCCCTCCGTCCCAAAAAGGATGACTAAAGGTACAAATTTTTTTGTCCCTAAAATGATGAGATAAAGTACATAAAGTGAAGGGTAAATATATTTAGTGAGGTCCATTAGTATAAAAAAATAAAAATATTCATCACTTTATATAATCTTGTGGGGTCACTAAGGATAAATTTGGAATATTTTTAGTCGTTTTCTTCTACTTTTACTTTTATTAATATATGTGCAAATTGTACTTTGTTCATCCTGTTGGGAACAAGGAGTATATGATTTTATTTATCATCAAGATTCTTGCAAGTGAGTTATGAGGTTTTTATATCCAAGCACAGTTTAGAATGCAATGCTTTTATACCCAATCAATTATAAATCTTGATATTAAAATCTACATTAAACATATATTAAAAAAACACCAAGCTAACTCTCCAATCCTACTTTCAATCACACAATCAAAACCTATTACCTACCAAATGCTAAACACAAACATTTGGTAAATTAACATATTACTATTTAAGCTAAGTTGGGTAAGTACTCAAAACACATAAATACAATTACAGAAAACAGATCAAAATAGAGGGAGAAATTATGAGAGTTTGAGTCTTTGAGAAGAATAACTCGGTAAATATTTGAATGTGAGTCATAATTTGTGACAAAGACCAAGACTCGAAGTTCAAGATTGCACAACTAAGAGAACACCGGAGGCAAAGCCAAGACAAAAGGGAGAGGAACTTGATGAGCCATATGAGGTCACGCTAAAAAGGATCCTTAAACGGACGCAACATAAACACACCAATTATTAGAACATTTTGATCAATTTTCCACCTAACTTGCATGTCCGACATCTGCACATGTACCCATGTGTGTCGACAACAGTAATTCTGAATTTTAAAAGAGGCCAATGTAACATAGGATAGATGAGAATGACACGTAGAACAGTAAACTAGTTAGGTACGGTAAATAAGGAATGGACCAAATCACATATTGTAACCGGTACCAGGCAGCCGGTAAAAAAAATGGATTTTTTAGCAGTACCTAACCGGGTCAAAAAAGTACCTAACATGCCCAGATCGATAATATATTAAATTTAACGAATTTTTTGCAAAGCGTCTACTTACAGGCTACAACCATGAATCAGCCCAACCAGCATTCAGTTTGCTCTTTTTTACAAGTAACCTACATTAAGTTTGCTCTTTTTTATAAAAGGAAAAGTAATCCTGAATTCAATTTGCTTAACCTTTGAATTTATTTGATGCCGCCAGTAAGTAATATTAAATATTCACATCACTTTTTTTTTTCTTTTCCTTTTCTGATATGTTATATCTTTATATCACAAAAGATTTACGAATGAACATGCAAATCTAGATTAATAATGGATTAACACTCATTCTACCTATATAAGCTATTAATTGAGAATTTGAGACGAAGTTATAGTTAAATGAGAATTTAAACTATCAGGTAACTTCCTCATAAAGAAACTTGAAATGACAACAAAATTTAATTCAAACATAGCCAATAAGGAATGTGTGTAGAATTACTCTAGCCAAAAAAATATGTAATATTCATCAGTATGTGCAACAAAGAATGGTAATAACACTGGAACAACTACTAAAAGATCCATCATAAATTAACAATTTAAGACTATTCCTCATAAATATCATAGTTAAATCTTATATTGAAGTGTAGAGAAGAAACTAGTTACAAAAATAAGTAAATAACCTAAAAACATAATAGTAGGAAGAAGGAGAAGAGAAGGATATACGAAAAGATAAATAACCAGATCTTTATATTTCTTTTTAATCTACAAGGGAGGGAATTTACATTATGAAGTTTCAAAAGCATCCTTCCAATATCAGAGTAACCTTTACAGCGGGAAGCCTCCATTGCAAAATGCTTCCAAATCATCACATTGCGAGCAGTCTCTATTAGAGCCTAAATGAGTTCAGTTGAATCTCAAGTGAGAATAAAGATGAAGGAAAGACCTAAAGTACAAGGAACAGGAAAAATGAACATACAAATAAACTGAGCTGCACTTACAAACCTGACTATGTAATTGATCAATGATATTTATCATACTAACAGCAAGCTTTTGCATGATAAACCGATGGGCAAGTGTCAAATCTTTAACCATTTTCACTCCAACTTTGTGTGTCCTATATGGGATGGGCTCTGGAAATTCATTTATTGGTCGAACAAGAAGCACGTCTACCCAAGAAAAATTTCTTGTGCGCGGGAAAAATATAACAAGATACTTCTTCCGGTCATGAGTTGGCTTCGCTTTTAAAGTTGTTAACGGCCAGTCAGCCCTTGCACATCGGATTCCAGCTTGCCACATCCCTCTCCACTAAAATTGAAAAACAGACAAAAATCAAGGCGTAAAATATGAATAAATAATATCATTTTAGTCTATATGTTTCCATATTTGTGGAATCTGATAATTAGATTTAAAACAACAAATTATGTAAGGCAACCCTTAGAAATAGATAACATTCAAAGTTCTGTCATGGAAGACAGATAATGGGGGCAACCCTGACAGTATCCAGAGCTAACTTGCCTATCAGCTTTAACATCCTAGTACAACTCAAGTCCTGAAGCTGAAAAGTGTGCCTTTCAGTACTACCTTGCTAGTCCTAATCTCACATCATTCTTACAGCAAACTTAAGTCAAGTATCTAATACCAACATTGTAGAATCACAAATCCATATATGTGCTCTGAACAGAAGATAAAGTGATACATTTTATTGCAACAGAGAAGCTTTAGAAGTCAGAGAAGCAGAGGATTAGATCTACCTTGACCCATACTGCCATGGGTTCATCTTGCTCTGGCCACTTGAGTTCTGAAAGCGAGGAGGTCCCGTCACTGTTGCCTCTTGGCAATCCGCTATCTAGAGGTAGTTGAGAACTCTCAGAAGCCAAGCTACCTCCAGTACACTGATCCTGTGAGTCTTCAGAATCATGGGAATCACAAGAGAATTTTTGTCCATCCACCACAAATTCAAAATAAGAATCTCCATTATAGTGCCTTTCTGACTTAGGTGATTCATTAACTGTCCACTGACCTTCACCCTGTTCAAAATGAGATCCTTCCACATCAAGCACCAAACCATCCACTTTAGTATCTGTAATTTGAACTTCTCCATGATCAATGCAGTTTGAATCTCCGTCATACACGAAACTTATTCCAGAACCTTGTTGAGGGCAATCAGATTCTTCAGCGTGGTGTACATTGGAACAAGGAAGCACTTCCATAATTTCACGCTAGATCTTTAAAAGGAATACATTGTCAACATAATCAGTCAAATCCACTCAATTCTCCTGTAAAAACAAGGATAAACCAAATGGACGATTCAGAAATCATGGATGAAATATACACCTATTCTGCAACCAGAGGCGGCACCAGGATTTTGTATCGGGATAGACCAAAATGTTTAGGAATAAAATATAATTCAAAAGTACACGATAAAAATTTGCTTACTAAATCTTTCCATACATATTAATTTATCTATCTAAATGTTCTTTCAAATCATGAAAGTTGTCTATGGTTGAGTTTTTAAGTAATTATCTGAACAAATTCCTTCTGAATTTACAATACTCCCTCCGTCCCAGGATAAAAGTCATGACGGACTTTTCACGCATATTAAGAAGAGGAATGAAATGATAAAATTGCCCATAATAATGTCATTAATTATTTTCAATGTAGGTAAGAGAGTGACTTTCTAGCTTTTCAATTCAAATTTTTTTAACACATAACTAATTATACTTATTAAATATGGAGAGAGAATTAGAATAAGAAAAGTATGAGATATTTAATGTTACGGGTATAATAGGAAAAAATGTGTAAAAGTTTGGTTTTTAAAGGAAAATGGACATTTAACATGGGACTACCCAAAATAGTAATAAGGACTTTTATCATGGGACGGAGGGAGTATCAAAGAGATTAGAGATTTAAGAAAATTCAATTTCCTAAAAATTTAAAACCTAAATTGATGATTATTGACAAATGAGTAAAAAGTAGAACCTAATTAACTATCATATTCTTTCTTGTAGAGAAGAAAAACAACACAGAAATTTTGTAATCAAGAGCAATAATATACTAATAAAATTATCAAAAGAAAGATAAATTATGTAAAATTCTGAAGTAATGAGCAATAAATTAGAACTTTAAACTTGAGCAACAAAAATAAATACATAAACATATAAAAATAAAGAGGCTAAGATATTAAGAACATGCAATTTTCTATGCAACACAGACCATATCATTTACAAATTGGAAAAAGAATAAGGGCAATATCAACAAAAAAAAATTATAGAAATAAGTGTGGCTGAGACAGTGATATAACGAGTTTAGGAATATGAATTATATATTTTAAACATATATGATTTATAGGAATTGGTATATAACATAAGCATATATACATTATATACTTAAATGATTTTTATGGTATATATTAAGTAAATATAACTAAGTTTTTTTTTTGGGTGCGGTCATGGCCCTCCCCCGCCATAGACAGTGTGGCCTCTGTCTGCAACAATCAAATATACATATATATACAGAGCAAAGAAATTTCTTTTAGTCCCAAGTCCAAGTAATCAACCATGTATGTAACTATGCATGAGTTCCATATTCTAGCATGTGTTAAGTAGTAAACTAGTAATTAGTAAGACTAAAAAATATAATAGCATGTGTAAAATACTCTCCCTGACCCGCCGTAGTTGCATCCTTTCCCTTTCTGCAATGTCACAAAACTAAGCATCTTAAGTTGTTATATATGAATTTAATTCACTTCTCCATTTATATAGATGAAGGACGTGCTTCGGCACGATTGTCATTGCTCACTTTTTGAATGTATTCCTGGATTCAAGTCCTGGAAACAGCATCTCTAAATAGAGTTTAGGTTACATACATCTAACTCTCTCAAGACCATGCTTAATACCATGTTATTTGCAAGAGCCTTGTGCACTTCGTACGTCCTTTTATCATTGTGATTAATTTTGGGTCCCACATTAGTTGTTCAAGTGATAAACTTTTTAATGTTTTCAATTTGGTGGGCTCCATTGAGAATGCTTTTGGAATATGATTTTACTTATATAATTTTCTTAATATGCAAGTAATAAACAAGGATGCAAGTAAAGGGGAACAGAGGGAGTAGTAATTAATGATGAATTCCCAAGTATGAAGTATCAACCAAACTCAAAAAGTGTCACAACTGTATGGAAATTAATAAATAAAATAAGAATGAATGTTCATATCATGTTGAATGGCTTTTTTCACCAACTTTGCTTATTACATTGTGTATCATGAACTGGTGTGTCTTACCCATCTTTGTAGAAATTTTAATGATCCTCAATTACTCAAATGCCTTAATTCACCTCTTGATTAACTATGATTGACATGATCCCAAATATCTGTTCAGGCTTGCAAAATGCAAATTTAGGCCAACATATATGCCTGAACTAACAAAATCAATGCCAAAGTTTTGATTAGTTAAGTAAGCTGAACCCGAGCATAACCAGTTTGTTTTAACCAAATATCAAATGTTTTGTATCATGAAACATAGATCAAGTGTCAGAGTGTCAACATTTACAAACTTCTAATAAAAAGACCAAGATGACAATGAAGGAGATTTAAATTGTGTCATTATCCTGCTCGAGCATTTGGCATTCTAGAAAATAAGATGCTATCTGCTTAGAAGTTTATTTTTACAACATGAAGTAATAGGAAAAAGCCATCAAAGATTTCAGTAAATTGTGTGTAACCTGATGGTCTGTACGAACCCACAACATCCCACCCCAACAAAAATAAAAAGTTTCCTTTACAGTGTATGAAATTATTAATCTTAAGTCATAAGTTTACTTAACACCAGCTCCCATGTGGCGTAAAAAAATATACTCAAAATGTTAAAAACACCCAATTAGATTTTTCAAAAGAAAAGCAAAAATATAATTTGATATGGAAACTCCAGTAATCGGTGAAAATAATCATAGATAATTATTAATTAACCTTCACCAGTTCATGATATCAAAATTTGAAGATAGTAGGCTAAAGTAAAAGAGGTGGACTACTCCAATTAGACCAGCAACGGGCGGCGGGGCCCAGCCGGGCCGAAGCTAAAACGGCCCGGGTTTTGGCGGGCTGAAAAGTGAGGTCCGTGGCCCGGGTTGGGTGGACCGGCCCGGCCCGCGGGTTTTTTCCTTTTTTTTTTTTTTTTTTTTAAATCTTGATACACCAAAAATAGTAATAATAATAAATATTAATAATAATTTTAATTACTTAAATTAACTACATATCTCAATCAATTAAAATTTTAATAGTATTATAATTTTAGATATTATTGTAAAGGCATGATTTGGGATAATGATTGATTTACTTTCCAAATAAGTAGGGGAATGCATAATTAAGGAATAATGATTGATTTACTTTCCAAATGTACTACAATAAGTAGGGGATTGCATAATTAAGGGATAAAATTATCTATATTATTGTGTATAGATTTTGGACTTGCAATCTAAAAAATTAGTGGTTGATTCGGATTATATATTGCTAGTAATTCAAAGTATATAATCAAATTTGATTCTTTAAAATTAATATAATTTACTTAACTTTTAAAATAATAAATACATAATTAATACTAATATATAGATAATTTTAAATTTTATAATTATATTATCTAACTTAAACTAATAATTGTTAGTTTAATAGTTTTATACTTTGAAATTATTAACTACATATCTCAATCAATTAAAATTTTAATAGTATTATAAATTAGTATTATTAATTAATTACCTACATTAACTACATATCTTAATTATAATTTTCAAATATAGTTAAAATTTATTGAAGATTGCATTGAAAACAAATAGTTGTTGTAGCTTAGTTGGTTTGAACTCTTATTTATTTACTTACATGTTTTGTGTCAAGCTTCAACAAGTAGTAAATTTTATTTTAAAAAAAAAAAAAAATCTTACGGGCCACAAAGTCAATGAAATACCATGTGGTCGGGCCACCACGGGTTTGGACCAAAACGGTCAGGGCCAAAAACGCCTTTTGTTTCCATGGGCTAAAAAAAGTTAAGCCCAATTTTTACGGGCCAGCCGCCTGGGCCAATTTTGCCAGGTCTAACTCCAATGCACCTTTGCAATACTTATTATCTGACAATGAAATCAACAGTTGCATGTTATAGATTAAACCCTGAAACTGTGTACATGGGTTCTGCCCTCTTTTGGTGTTTGCTAATACTGGTTTTAAAACTACAAAAGAAAAATGAAAAATAATAAATACCAAATATAAATGATATCAAAAAGTAATTAAAAATAGTTTTAAAAAAATAAACTAAAGATACATTTTGATTTTTACACCAGAAAAGAAATTTAAATATAAATGGTATACATATATGTGTGTGTGTATATATATATATATATATGTATATAATGTATCACTGAGAAATACTTCTCCCTGAATGACATGCAAAGACCAACTTTCTGCATTTTGCTACACTAAATTAATGGTACTGATTAAGACGCACCATCAATTATCAGAACCATTACAATCAAAATTGTAGCTACCATTGCATAGCAACTGTTGCTTAAAAACCAGTAATCAACAAAATCCACAGTAACTAATCCATGGTATATAATACAATAACGTTCTAAGGAATATCCAAGACTTCATCTTAGATCAGCAAGGTCTAAAACATGACTCAACGGGGAGTTCAGACTAATGTGACCTAGAAACAAAAAAGGTGGGTCCAAATCAAAAATCCCCAATACCGACCCATGTACCAAAATCAGAATCAAACATCCTTTAAACCCAGGGAGAATTATTAAACACTGAATCAACGGAATATAATTTCCCAGTTGTTGGTTAGTAGTAGTTGCTAGAGTTTTTCTTTATTTGGGCATTTAATTTAATAATATTTGGGAGGAAGACGAGGAAAGGAACCTAGGGCACAAGAAGATGACTATGCCTATACATATAAAAATTATGTTACATAAAAACAATGGCATGTCTAGTTAGGGGAAAGAAAATACAGAGAAGACGTGTGTAGGAGAAATTGTGGGTAATGTATGTACCTTTGCTCCGAAGATGAACTTTTTCCATACTTCTTGTTGTTGTTGTTGTTGTGTTGGTATGGGATGGGGCTTGATTTTGTGATTTATCGGTTCTTTTTTATTTTTAATATAATTCTCTCTGCTCTTTGTGTTATGTATTTGCTAGTAGACGAATGGTGTGACTGACCAGACCAGATATTGGCATGGGTGAGTGGGCGTGTCTCAGGTCCAAAATTTGTAGAGAGATAAACAAAGGATGGCAACTTCTCCTTGTAATATTAGTAATAAATTGGAAATATCTTATTTAAAGTTAGTATTTTTTATTGTACGATATTGATATGTGTACACCTCAACTCAAGCGATACTTGTACATATTATAAATAAATGTACTGTAAAATTGTACACCACAATTCCGCAGTGTATGTATCCATGTTCAATTATTAAAAGGTAAATATAAAGACTATTTATTTATATAGGAATCGATATTTTTATAAATAAATGTTATAATTTTATAATATATTTTTATATGAGTCACGCACTTATGTGAGAGAAATTTTATAGAAATATCAATTTTTTACTTGTGGAAATAACAATTTTCTTTATATAAATCATTACATATTTACAATATCAAAATTTACTTATAAATAGTATCTATTTGGTTAACTAAAATTTAAGTACTGTGTTTTTTTAAGTGGTAACTTCCATCAATTTTTAACAAAAATATAGCAATTACACGTAAAATATTGAGATGACATATTAAAAATAATATAGTATTTTAAAACAACTCACTAATGTTAATTTAAATTTCAACTGTGGCTAGTAAAATGACTGACGGGTGTTAAACATTTTAAGTGAGTTGGTTTAAATTATATTTTTTTGGGTATGAGAGTTAATCTTAATAATATTTTCTTTTGATTTTTAATTGGGACTTGATCGATCGGGAAAAAAAATTATCGTGATTTTATTTGGAAGAATTACATATGTTAGTACATTTTTAGAAATAATTATAATAATGGTGCATAGATAAAATAATTACAAAAATAATATATTTTTTCATATTTATTTATAAAATTAATACATTTAGATATTCTTTAATTGTGGCACATGATTATCTCTCTTATCCTTTTCCGTTAATCGTGGCACACTTTTCTTTCCCCTCTCTCTTACTTTCCTCTTTCATATCTAAAAACTCTATTCTCGTTAATGGTTTCATCTTCTCCACTTCTGCCTTCTGTCCATGGATGAAGGCAATAAACCTGATCCTCACACTGCATGTTACATGGATTCATTACATATGCACCAGGCAAGTTAGGATTATCACCCTTATTTATGTTTCTCTCTCTTTTTTTTCATATAATTCACGTCATCCTCTTCGATTCGCTGCTGGATTCACAACTAGTTTGCATAGTCTAAAAGTCCTTTATTTTTTTGATTGTTTTTTAATTTATTTTTGTTGCACTTGTTGATTCACTGGTTGTTCAAGTTAGTGAGAATAAGGTTTTGGATTAGAAAGCATACATGTTGTTCTATTATCGAGATAATAGAAATTTTGCTTCAAACAAGCCTCTTGATGTTGCTCGGAAAGAGATCACGGCGACAAATGTCATGGGAAGAAATAAATCTTATTTAAATTTCAATCAAGAATTAAACTAGTTTAAGCCTCTTCTGCATTATATTTTGGTTACTGTTAACTTGTGATTCGGATACCATTTTTGTTACCTTAATTTGGTATTTTGGTTACTTTTTTATGTTGTTGTGGTTACCATGTATTTGCTTAGTAAACATGGTTGACTAAACTGGTTTTGGTGTACATGTTGTTTATGTATTGGTTACCATTAAAACATGTTTTGGTTACTATCATATAAATATTTGGTTACTTCTTTAGTATATTTTGGTTCTTCGTTAGTTTCGATTTGGATTCCATTTTGTTTCCTTGAGTTGATATTTTGCTTACTTGTTTTTTTTGTTGTTCCGTTACCATATATTTGCTTAATATATGGGTTGACTAAACTTTGTTTGGTCTATATGTTATTTATGTATTGGTTACCATTAATATATGTTTTGGTTACTAACATATAACTGTTTGGTTACTTCATTAGTATATTTTTTGTTACTGTTAGCTTATGATTTAGATACCATTCTTTTTCTCTCAATTGAGATTTTGGTTACTTTTATATGTTGTTTTGGTTACAATGTATTTGTTTGGTAAATTATTTATGATATAAATATTGTTTATATCTGGTTACTAATGACTGTGTAAATCTGATTTTTTTATTTGCAGTTATGGAATCTTTACTATGAGGAATGCAATAGAAAATTCATTAGAAAAGTTATATATTGGTGTGACATAGAAGTCCCTGGCATTATTACGAAGAAATTGAACCCAAGACAGTTGAAGAAGTTTAAGACATCATTAGTTTGTGGATATATTATTTTTGTAAATATTAAACCCAAGTCATAATAAATCATGTATTTGCTTAGTATACATTGATGTATTATTTTTATAAATTCCTTCAAATATATTCTACAAGGTTTATGTTATTTTATTTCTACTTCCATTTCCACAAACACATCTTACATGTTCCGTTACTTTCATATAACTATTTGGTTACTTTTTATTATGTTTTGATTCTTTGTTAGCTTATGGTTTGGCTATTATTATTGTCCTCAATGTGGGATTTCGAGATAATTTTATTTTTTTGTTCATTAATATGTAATTGTTTAGTATACATGGATTGCCTAAATTGGGTTTCATTACATGATGTTTCGATTTGGTTACCATTAAAACATGTTCGTTTACTATCATATAATTATATAGTTTCTTGTTTTATTATGTTTCATTATAGTTCTCAATTATTAGTAACCGAGATAATTAAAAGCTTGTGTCGGGACAAACATCAATTGTTAAATGTACATGTGTGAGTGTCCTATTTATCTACAACCTTGTAAGTAACTGAGATAATTATCATAGATAGTTACAAGCTTGTTAGTAATCGATAATTATAAGCTTGTATCAAGACCGTTATAAAGCTTGTATCAAGATCATTATAAAGCTTGATATGTTTACTTTATATTGATAACTCATGATGGAATCAAAAATTAAAATATTAATCAACATCAATTTTGGTTATCAGACACCATCAAAAATGTTACCAACCATGTGGTTAATGCTTACTAACAAAGAACAATTATATATTCCTCAGTAAACAATTAAATTTGTTGTATTGGTTCTTTATCAGGTCTTCATTGTCTAACAACCTAATAAACATTGTAAAGTAACCAAATCAAAGATTGACAAAGAACTAAATTACATAATCTTAGTAACTGAATATAAACTACATTTTTACATGCAATTTTGAAGGCCTAAATGATGGAATTTGACCAAAAAATTCTGCAGTTCACCAGTAAAGCTGGTGACTTTTGAACGTTGACCCATTCCTAAGGAAATTAGGCTCTGAAAACGCCAAAATCCGACACTCCAAACTTGACAAAAATTACCAAATTCTCACTGGATCAAATCTTTACATAATCGACACGCAAGCAAGCTTTAACCGCATCGTTTGTTACCACCTAAAGACTAACTAACAGCCAAAGCAAAGTTAAGCAATGTAGTCAATAAGTAATCATCAATATAAAACAAACCAAAGATAAAACACACTAATATTATACAAGAATCATAACAACATTATACAATAAACTAAATTTAGATTAGATAAGAACCAACATATGTCTATTTAGTAACCGTAACATGAACACATTTTTCATTGCATTTTACAAAGAAAAACAACCAAAGATAATTTGTTTGTTACCAACTAAAGGCGCGGACTTTTATAAGAATGTAACCAATTTGGCTAACAAGTAACCATTAATATAAAAACATAAGTAGAAGTGTATATTAATATGCTTCAAAGAACTAATAATATAGTAACCAATTAATCACCGCAAAGAATTAAGTTTGCATTAGTCAGTAACCAAGTCAGCATGAGTCACTAAATAATATTTTTACACAGTAACCAAGTCAACATTATAATTTTATACAATAACCAATTTAGAATTAGTAAATAACCATTATAGTGTTACACAGTAAGCAAGTCAACATTAGCCAGTAACCAATATAATATTACATCGTAACCAAGTCAGCATTAGTCAGTAACCAAGTCAGCATTAATTAGTAATATTATGCAGTAAGCAAGTCAGCATTAGTCAATAACCAATATAATATTATATAGTAACCAAGTCAGCATTAATTAGTAATATTATGCACTAACCAAGTCGAAGATTAACAAGAACTAAATATAATATTACATAGTAACCAAGTCAAGATTAACAAGAACTAATATAATATTTCATAAGAACCAAGTCAAAGATTAATCAAGAACCAAGTCAGCATTAAATAGTAATATTATGCAGTAACCAAGTGAGCATTAGTCAGTAACCAAGTCAACATTAATTAGTAATATTATGCAGTAACCAAGACAGCATTAGTCAATAACTAAGACAACATTAGACAGTATAATGTTACACAGTAATCAATATAAAATAATCAGTAACCAAGCAAACATTAAACAGTAACCAATTTATATAACCTTAGTAACCATAATATAAAACATGTTTTCAAATACATTTTGCAAGCACAACATTCAGTATTCAAACTTTGTGATAATTTTAAGTTCGAAAAACTTAAGAAAAGTAATCAATTTAGTAATTCGTAGTAACCATAGGTATCTATATGCTTATAAATTTTAAACTCACATACCACAGTATTTGTATCAAAGCTGATGTTGATTTTGTATTCAACTGTGACGCCCCCAAAATTAGGTATTCATCACCCATCTTAAGTCGCCAAATACATGGTACAGAATTCAAATATAACTTAATAATACAGATGTCGTAAAAAATACGTACCTAAACATAAACTAAGAGTTTTAATAAGAATATTGTCACCTGCATAATATCCACACCCAATGGAGTCCTCATTATATTTATTGTCACACTATTTAATGTAATAGTGAGGACTACTAATGTTATCATCTGACCGCCACTCCGTTCCCCGACTAGTCCCGCCACGCTTCTCATTTCCTGAAGAGAATAAAGAAAAGAAAGGTGAGCTCAACTAACCCAAAGAAGAAATATTATGACTAAGATAATACGTAATAAATTATCATTAGTCTTCAATAATGTTAAACCGATAAAATACAATGACATCAAGTATAACTCTGCAATGAACAAAGCGAATCCATTAGAAAAGTCAAGTAGAGCATGATATCTTATATCTTTTATGATTTAAAAGGTTTTTCATCAATTTTATCGTTGAGACTCAATTTAATAAATAAACCACATCTTCAATCATTCATGTATTATGGGCCAAGGATATTCATTAAATCATAAATGGTCATGACTATACTGAATAATCCCTAGTCATAATCATACCAAGTCCATCTCTGTACGTAACCAAAGATATACAACTATAAAACCAACAACCAACAGTCCATCTTTGTATGTAAGCCAAAGATATATAATTTAATAATCCACAGTCCATCTTTGCACGTAAGCCGAGATAACTTTTATCACCATATAAGCATTAGGATAATGACAATGATATAAACATTAATCAACTGAAAACAAGGATAAATATTAAAGACTTTAAATTTATCCAAATATTATCAATCACATAATAAATTCATAATCTAATATTATTAATATCATAACAATATTTTAATCACATCTTAAACTTATAAACAATTTATTTCAATTGTTTATTCTTTACCAAATAATGCATTTAATCATTCAAAAATGCCATATTCATAAGATTTCATCACCAATGATCAAATCCCTTATCAAAAATCTGCATATACCTTATATAGGATTCTCAAGCCATAAAATCCTATTTTCCAACTTTGTTACTTCACATAACATATTTGACTCATATGTTCAGAATTAAATTATTTTCATGAAAAATACCAAATCAGTCCCAAAAATATTTCTTTTCTGGGATTTAGCATAATATAGTCCCAATATGAACATATATTTTTCTCGGAATTTTTAAAATTCATTTACTATTTTTCAAAAGTCAATTTCTAATTAATTCCTTAAGAAATTAGCTACCTCAAGTTTAACTCCAGAAATTCCCAAATCTTGGCAAGATCTTACACATGTTAACGTGAGCTTCCAGTTTAAATTTCATGGTCATCAGAGTTGTAGAACTCCGGTTATAGCGTTTTTCGTCGAAAAAACCTAAATATTGAAATGGTCATAACTTGCTCATTTTAAGTTGGAATGAGCTCATTTTTGGACAGGATGTTCTTTATACCATATACTTTCATGTCCCAAAAGGACAAAATTTTTCTCATAATTTAAGTGGCCGAAACAGCCCCTTTAAGTTTTTGGGCAGTAGCATTTTCCTCTTTTGTAGCTTTGGACTCCTTTGCTAAAATCAGTCCACACGAAAATCTACAACACCTTTTTCAGTGATTCCACCTAGAGATGCTACAAGACTCATAGATCTAACTCTAGAACTTGACCACACTCAAAAATTCAAAATATAATAGGAGATATGGTCAATTGAATCTCATGTTCCATTTTCACCAGAATCTGATTTTCAACCCTTTGTGATTTCTAAGAAACTTTCATGTTTTCACATAATAACCAACATAACTCATCATGACAATGACATAACAATTCAATAAAATAAGTTCAAGAATAAATTTTAAAGATTTATAAGTTAATTTATCTTGAACTCAATAATGTCCAAATTGTCAACATGATACTTCTTTGTAGAGTAAAATTCAAGAATGCTTAGAAGAATATTTCCATGAAAAGATACTAGATGAAGCACAAATATCAAGGATATTCCACAAATTTCATGGAGTATAGAATTCAAAACTTTAACCAACTGAGTATAATAAAGAATATATGAAACTGCAAATAGATTTTCACCTGTCATGCGGTAATCCACTTATACAGATCATTTTCATGATTTAATAAGGAATGAATACAAAGGATCATTCACCATACATGTGGTAATCCACATAGACAGGTTATTCCAATAAAATAATAAAGAATAGAATAACAGAAAGATTCACCATGCATGCGATAGAGACCGCACAGATAGGTTATTCCCAACAGAATAATAAATAATGGAACCAGTCCCAAGCGAAATGCACGCAGACGAGGATATTCCGGCGAGAATAATAAATGCGAATAATAAATAATGAAACCAGTCCCACCAGAAACGCATGCACGAGGATATTCCACGAGAATATTAAATGCGAAATAATAAATAATGGAACCAGAATCCCACAGAAAAGCCGACAAGAAGATATCCAATGTAATAATAAAGAATAGAATAATAAGAGAATTTCACCATGTATGCGGTATTGCGATAAACAAAGTTATTCCAACATAATAATAAAGAATGGAATAACGAAGAAGATCACCATGTATAAGCAGATTGCGATAAACAAGTTATTCCAACATAATAATGAAGAATAGAATAACAACTCTTATGAGTATTGAAAGAAAACAATTCTCTTCATGAATACGAAAGAATAATACCCTTACAGTACAACAAATAATATCCCTACCTTATAAAGAAGAGTACTCACCAGTGAGGCGGGATATATACTGAAGAAACTTGCACTACGCTTTCAAAGCTTTCTTAAACGCTAAAGAAATACTCCAAGATTATAGAAGAATAATTCTCTCTACGCTTTCTCTACTAGAGTTTCAAAGAATTCGTAAGAAATAATGAAGGAATGAGCTTCTATTTATAGAAGAATGGATCGAATAATGAACTCATCCATGAAATGTATTCGGATCGATTTACTTTAAAACCAAGGCGGTCCAGATTGGTTTACAATAGAATATAATATATTCTATTTATAATCTAATAAAACGAATAACTTTTAAAAAGATTTTACTATACAAACACTATGCATAATAAAATATAATATAATCTAATTATTGTCTAATAAAATGTATAACTTTATAAAAGTATTCATTTTATATAAAAAAGATTTTACTATTAAATTTAATAAAACGAATAACTTTATAAAAGTATTTTGTTTTATATAAAAAACTTTTCTTTTTATTACATTAATAATACTAATAAAACAAAACTTCATCATCATTATTATTATTCACACTATTAATCGACTGTGTCGCTCCCAGAAAGAGGGGCTTTCCAATAAGGATTTCTCCTATCATGGCCAATGATTAGGTGACTAAACCTCTCCTCGCGTAACTTCTGACATCGTTAATATTGAAAATAATAATATTAATAACTCATCATCTCAATTATTTATTTAATAATATATAAAATATCGATAATAATTGAATAAAACCGAACGACTTCTCACGTAAGCATCAATAATCAATACTGCAAAAGGCTTATGCAACCACGCCAGACATCGTACTTTTACTACTACTGTAGTTCATCAGCTTTAACGGTAAAAACTTCCGCCGTTATTTTCATAAAAATATTTTTGTCGTTTTCTTAATCCGACATGATAATTACATTACATTGTGGGTCCACAATGATTGTCTTGTCGTCTTTAATATTCCCCGTTAAAACGAATATTCCCACCCAATCGAATATTATATAACAACTTATGCGTACTTTATAAAATTTATAAATATTACCCACAACTATAACGTTATCTCAAATCCACACCAAAATTTTGAAAAAATATTTTGAGAAAATTAAATCTTTATTCAGTAAAATCTGGGTCTCACAATCTCCCTCCTTATGAAATTTCGCCTTGAAATTTACGTATGTACTGTATGGCGACGGAGGATACCTTGAATACCTTTATCGTCGAAAACATTAAATTCATCTTTGTAATACTACCAAAGATATTCATTAACAATTCATCTTTGCACCTATATAGCCCAATCAGATAACCAATAATCATCAGCTCATCTTTGCATTACAAAGCCAAAAATATACAATCAGAAAACCAATAATCTTTGAGACTCGACAAATAAGTATCACAACCACGAATTATCCATGCTTACTACGCCAGGATATTCGTGTTTTCAATCTGATCAAGCGATTATCTGAATAATCACTTGTCATAATCATACCAAGTCCATCTTGCACTACTGACCAAAGATGACTTTTACCACATCATTTGTAACATTACGGTCATGATTATACCGAATAATCCCTGGTCATAATCATACCAAGTCCATCTATGCACTACAGGCCACAGATGACTTTCAACAAAATATAAATATGATGTGTAATTAATCAATCGATTCCTAATATCACATCAAAGGCAAGTATTTTCAAAGAGATAAGATCGACAGGTAACGTGAAAGTGTCGATTTGAAACTAGAGTTATAAACAGTGGAGGTAACGAAAGTTTCTCCTAACGAAGTTTCAACTAAAAAGTCAAAGTCTAACTTCTCAGGAGTCAAATTTAAACGTTGAACACAACTAGGTGAAATACAAGAGTGGGTAGAACTAGTATCGAATAAGATATAGACTTCACAAGATTTTATAATTAACTTACCCGTAATAACTTCGTTCGGGTTTCTTGACAAACGTTCTCACTTAAACTACCGGATTTGACTTTGCTATAGGGTACATTCCACCCTTAAGTGCTTCGTCACATTCTTGATCCATGATTTGAATCATTATTCTCCGATCCATATCGAATTGGGGTTGGACCGCTTCATGTGGTAATTCCGAATTCGATGTTGGATTCTCCCAATTGTTGTCCAAAAAGCAAAATTCATTTCATCTATTTTGACTTTATTGGATCGGACGTCTTTTTTGACAATATCAATGCGTCGTGCGGCTTTTACCCACGCATCATCTATTCTCCTTCGTTCAGTTGTTTCTGCTTTCCTCAGATCTTTGATCAAAACATTCTCAGATTCCAGCTCTAATATCTTATATTCTGTCAAAGAGTGCTTCTGTTCAAGCATCGCACATCGGGTAATACAATTTTGAATTATTGCATCTCTTTGCTCTACAATCGCCTGCCGTTCTTCCGCCTGCTCTTCTAAATCATGAATACGATTTTGTAATTCTAAATTTTGATCATAAAATTCTTCTAGTAAATTTTCCTCAGGTTCCTCTTCTTCCTTTTCTTCCTCACTCTCAGCTGCTACCTCTGCGACTAGCTCGGGTGCAACTATTAGTTCTTCACTCACCACGTAGATATCTTTAATTTCTTCTTCGTCTGACATCACATTAACCTGGTTAGTGATTAAAGGTGTCTCAATGGTCTCATTCACTCCATTGCTAACATTTTCAGCTGCCATTTTCAAACACTGCCACAAAACAAGAGTTAATTGACATATCACATATTATCTCTATACTCTGACCGACCAATTAAATACCAAATAACTTAGGTAGGTCATACTAGCGAAGGAATTCCCCGTCTCTCCCCTCCTAGTTCTTATCTCACATCTCAATCAGGGATCATATCCCTAAGCTTTGATACCAACCCACGCCCCCCCCATTAGGTATTCATCACCCATCTTGAGTCGCCAAATACATGGTACATAATTCAAATATAACTTAATAATACAGATGTCGTGTAAAATACGACGAAACATAAACTAAGAGTTTTAATAAGAATATTGTCACCTAGATAATATCCACACCCAATGGAGTCCTCATTACATTTATTGTCACACTATTTAACAGAATAGTGAGGACTACTAATGCTTTATCATCTGGGCCCGTCACTCGCTCCCCGACTAGTCCCGGCTACGTTCTCATTTCCTGAAGAGAACAATGAAAGAAAGGGTGAGCTCAACTAACCCAGTAAGAAATATTATGACTAAGATAATGCAGAATAAATTATCATTAGTCTTCAATAATGTTAAACTGATAAAATACAATAGACATCAAGTTTAACTGCAGCGGAACAAGCAATCCATTAGAAAAGTCAAGTAGAGCATGATATCTTATATCTTTTATGATTTAAAAAGGTTTTTCATCAATTTTTATCGTTGAGACTCAGCTTAATAAATAAACCACATCTTCGAATCAGTCATGTACTATGGGCCAAGGATATTCATTAAATCATCAATGGTTATGACTATACTGAATAATCCCTAGTCATAATTGTAAGACCCCAGCTTTTATAAATAAAGATGAATTTTTTCTATAAATATTATTTTTGAATAAATTTGATATAATGTTATAGTTGTGGGTAATATTTATAAATTTTGCAAAGTATGCAAGTGGTTATATTATTCGATTGGTCGGGGAATATTTGTTTTAGCAGGAAATATTCGCACAACTACTCAATCATTGGTGGACCCTATAATGTAATTATTGTTTGATTGAGAAAACGACAAAAATATTTTATTAAAATAACGGCGGAAGTTTTACTGGATTGATCTTCGTTGAACTACTCTTAGTAAAAAAAGCGATGAATACGTGTGGTTGCATAAGAAGACACCTGTATTGATTATCGATGCTTATGTGAGAAGTCACTCGCTTTGATTCCATTATTGTCGATTAATAATATGAATTATTATAAATGATAATGACGCTTTTGTTTTATTCATATTATTAACGTAATAAAATAGAAACATCTTTTTATATAAAATGTAATACTTTATTAAAGTTATTCTATAAATAAAATATATTATATTTTATTATGCATAGTGTTTTGCATAGTGTTGCATAGTGTTTGCATAGTAAAATGTTTTTATATAAATAGAATATATTATATTTTATTTAAAAGATTTTGCTTTTAAATATGGACCGTCGATTAAAGTAAATCAATCTGACCGCTTCATGGATTAATTACTATGCATTCTATTTTCCTATAAATAAAGCTCATTCCTTCATTATTTTCTTACGAATTCAATCGAAACTCTGTAGAGAAACTATAGAGAGAAAGAAGAAAAAGTATTATGCTACTTCACTTCGCCAATATTCAGCTTCTTCTAAGGTAGGGAATATTATTTGTTGTACTCGTAAGGGATATTATTCTTTTGTATTCACGAAGAGAACTTCATTATTCCATTCCTTATTATTCGTTGGAATAACTCAGATACGCTGACTACCCTATACTTGGTGACATTCTTCTATTATTCTCGTCATGTAACATCTTCGTTTACGTGTTTTACACCGGACCGGTTCCGCTCTTTATCATTCTCATTGGAATAACTCGCCTGTGTGTCTATCGCATGCACGGTGATTTCTTTTGTTATTCCATTCTTTATTATACCCAAATTGGTTAAAACTTTGACTTCTATACTCCATGAAATTAGTAGAATATCCTCGATATTCGCGTTTCATCCAAAGATCTTTTCATGGAAATATTCTTCCGATCATTCTTGAATTTTACTCTACAAAACAAAGATCATGTTGACAATTTGGACGTTAATAATTCTCGGATAAAATAATTCTTGAACTTGTTTTATCAATTCTTATATCATTGTCATCATCCTCATGTTTATATTTTTTTTAAAGTCATCTCGTGGCCAGTAGTGCATAGATGGACTTGGTATGATTATGACCGAGAGACTATTCGGTGTAATCATGACCGTAATGTTACAAATGATGTAGTAAAAATCCTCAAATAGTCAGTAGTAGTGCATTGATGGACGATTTGTTGGCATGATCATGACCATTAATGAATACACAACTATTCTCGGCCCGTAGGCATGAATAATTGTTGTCGTGATACTAAAGAATATCCTCGCCATAGTGCAAGGGGGTGATTCAATGATGTGTATTATTTATTAAAGCCGAGTCTCATTTATAATAAAGTGATGAAAAACCTTTTAAATCATAAAAGATTGTAGATTTTATTTTCTACTCAACTTTTTAATGGATTGCTTGTTCTCACGCAGCTTAAACTTGATGTTTATTATATTTTATCGGTTTAACATCATTGAAGACTAATGATAATTTATTCTGCATTATCTTAGTCATAATATTTCTTCGGGCTAGTTGAGCTCACCTTTTCTTTCACCGCTCTCTTCGTGAAATGAGAACATAAATTTGACGAAGCTCTGTGGGAGCTGAGTAATGGTCCGCAGGATAAGCATTAGTAGTCCTCACTATTACGTGAAATAAGGTGATAATAATTGTAATGAGGACTCCTTTTGAGTTTGTATAATATCTAGTAGATAATATTTGTATTCAAACTCACGCTTATGTCGATTGCATACCTGGCATGCTTATATTAGTAAGTTGATTTAAATTACAGACTACGATCCGACTACCCAAGATGGGTGATGTATACCTAATTTTGGGGGCGCCACAACAGTATCGAGCTAAGGATATGATCCTGCTAAGATGTGAGAATAGTACTAGGAGGGAGAGACGAGGAATACCTTCGCTAGTATTTACCTACCTAAGTTTATGTGCTATTTTATCGGTCGATCGTAATATAGGGATAATTTGTTATACGTCAATTAACCTTTTGTTTTGTGGCGATGATCTCAAAAATGACATCCGAGAATGTTGAGAATAAAGAATGGAGCACAGCGATCGTTGATTCGCCACATATCAATAATCGTGATAATGTGCATCGAAAAGGCGATAATCGTCACGCAAAAACAACAACACCGACCAAATGATGAATGATCAAATGTTCGTGAGGCTTTATGCAATTTATGCAACAAAGAAAGCAGAGAGCGACTCATCCAAAACGTAGGTGGAAACACGAGAAAACTCTCGGCGGTCACCGCTAAACAATTCAAGGAGTTTGGGACCACCGGAGTTTAAGGGAGAGCCAAAACCACTTCGGAAGTATGGATAAAGCAAATTACCAAGATATTTGATGTCTTGAGATGCTCCGAGGAGCAAAAGGTTCCTTTTCGTCGCCTTTATGTTGCGCTGAGAGGCGGACTTGGTGGGAATCGGAAAACGACTCAACCCGCTTTCTCTCAAGATATATTGGGAGAAGTTCCAAGAGTCATTCAACGATAAATACTTTCCCGAAAGTATTCGCCATACGAAGGAGGTGGAGTTTATCAAGTTGGAACAAAACAATATGACCAGATCGCAATACGAGGCAAAATTTGCGGGTTATCACGATTTGCGTCCCCACTTGGTGGATAATGAAGAAAGAATGGCGCGAATGTTTTTAAGAGGTTTGAAGTCGAGATACGTCAACATCTTATTTCTCATAAACCGTGTTTGTATTCGGATGTTGTAAATAGGGCTCGATTAGTGGAGCGCGATAACGAGTCAACGCAACTAAAAGAGAGCAAATGAAGAAATTATAATACCAATGAGAGTAGTCATCGAAGCGGTGACAACAAGCGTGGAGGAATCAACAGGGCGGATATGGTAACCACTTCGGTGGTAATCGTACAAAACAATAAGATTGGACATTTCAAGAAACGAAGATTCAACAATGATGGGAAGACGTCAAAGACCAAAGACCCGTTGTTAAGGAAGGAGAAAGACCACCTATCATATGCTTCAAATGCGGAGGAGAGGACACATCGATCAAACCGCATCATGCCAGTCAAAGCATGTTATAATTATGGAAGAGAAGGTCACTTAGCTCGATTTTTGCGTTCAAGACAAATTCAACTAGGATGGAGGCACCAAAGGTCAGTCCCGTAAAAGTCAAAACCCAGTGGCAGGGAGAAGCGTTTGTTGTGACCTCCCAGAGAGAAAGAAACCCGAATGAGGTCATCACGGGTAAGCTTATCATTAACTCTAATGAAGTCTATACTTTATTTGATAACGGCTCAACCCATTCTTTTATTTCTCCTACTTACATCATCGATTAAATTTGACTCAAGAAATTAGACTTTGACTTATCTCATGGAAACTCCGTTGGGAGAAACCTTCATTACATCCACTGCTTATAAGTCTTGTTTGGTTCAAATCGGTACCCTCACATTACCTCGTCGATCTTATTTCATTAAAAATACTTGCATTTGACGTGATTCTAGGGATTGATTAGTTAACTACTTATCATGCAAAAAATGATTGTTTAAGTAAGGTTGTTAGCTTTCATATTCCTAATCAACCTATTATGCGAATTCAAATGACCAAACCATTAAAATCAATCACGGTCATCTCAAGCAATAAAGCTATTCGCTTATTAAAAAGCGGATGTCAAGCTTTCTTAGCTCATGTCACGATTTAAACAAAAATACGCCGCTTTTGAACGATATTTCTATTGTTAATAAATTTTACGACGTATTCCCAGAAGAACTTCCCCGCCTACCCCGTGAGCGTGAAATTGAATTTTGTATCGACCTTGAACTCGTACAAAACCTATTTCCAAAGCCCCATATCGAATGGCTCTATTGAACTTCGTGGAGTTAAAGACCCAACCACGAGAATTGTTAGACATCGGCTTTATTCGTCCCAAGATTCTCCTTGGGGTGCTCCTCACATTTTATTCGTGAAGAAGAAAGATGGGAGTATGCGACTTTGTATTGATTATCGGGAGTTGAATCATGTCACCATCAAAAATAGGTATCCATTGCCACGTATTGATGACCTGTTTGACCAGTTGCAAGGAGCTAAATTCTTTTCAAAGATTGATCTTCGTTCCGGATATCACCAATTGAAGATTAGAACCGCTGACATTCCAAAGACGGCTTTCAGAACTCGGTACGGGCATTATGAATTCCTAGTCATGTCCTTTGGATTGACTAATGCTCCTGCTGCCTTCATGGATATGATGAACCGAGTATTCAAGGAATATTTAGATCACTTTGTGGTCGTCTTTATTGATGACATCCTTATTTATTCCAAAAGCCGTGAAGATCATGAGAACAACTTGAGGCTGACACTCCAAAAGCTTCGTGAATATAAGCTTTATGCCAAGTTGAAGAAATGCGAGTTCTGGCTTGAAGAAGTAGCATTCCTTGGGCACATGGTATCAAGTCATGGAATATCGGTTGACCAAAGAAAGATCAAGCTATTCAAAGTCGGGAACAACCTAAATCGATGATCAAAACGTAGCTTTCTCGGTTTAAATTGGTTATTATCGGAGATTCGTGGAAGGATTTTCTCGAATCGCTACTCCATCGACTCAAATTGACTCGAAAAGATACAAAGTTCGATTGAGCGAAGAATGTGAGAAGAGTTTTCAAGAACTCAAGAGAGACTTATTTCAAAGACCGCTACGACAATACCATCCTGCCGGAGGATTTGTCATCTACATTGATGCTTGAGGCAAAGGGTTGGGATGTGTTCTCATGCAACATGGAAAAGTTATAGCTTTATGCCTCATGACAACTCAAAGAATATGAGAAGAATTATCCTACTCACGATCCGGGTTGGCGGTTTATTGTCTTTCACTTAAAATTTGGAGGCATTACTTGTATGGGAGAAAAGTGGAAATCTTTACGGATCATAAAAGCCTCAAATATTTCTTCACTCAAAAGGAACTCAACATGCGACAACGACGTTGGCTTGAATCATTGAAAAATTATGATCATACCATCCAATACCATCCCGGAAAATGACGTGGTAGGCGACGCGTTGAGTAGAAGATCATATGCAAGTACGAGTGCGTTATTGTCAACGCAATGAGCCCATTTTGTGTGACTTGCAAAGGATGGAGATAGAGTTAAAGACTCGAGGGACGCATGTGATGATAGCGATTATACGAGTAGAACCGACTTTAATCGATAAAGTTAAAGTCGCTGTTCTACGACACGGAGGTAGATGCGTATGAGGAAGAAAGTCAAGAAGGTGCTATGACGGAAACAAGAATCGATGAAGAAGGAATACTTCGAGTCAACTCCGCACTTTGTGTTCCTAACGACCACGATTTAAAGTATAATATCATGATGGAGGCGCATGACACACCATTTGCAATCCATCTCAGGAGTACCAAAATGTATCATGATATTCGCTATACATTTTGGTGGAGCAATATGAAGAGAGAGATAGCAGACCGCTTTTATCTCAAGGTGTCTAACTTGTCAACGAGTTAAAGCGGAGCATCAAGTACCAAAAGGTCCATTGCAACCACTTGAAATTCTAAAATGGAAGTGGGAGCACATTACCATGGATTTTGTTACTGCCTTCCTAGGGTTTCTCGGGCATTGATGCGATTTGGGTCATTGTTGATAGATTGACCAAGTCCGCTCATTTTTTACCGATCGAGAAACTTATACACTTGAACGTCTTGCTCAGATGTACATAAACGAGATTGTAAGATCGCATGGTATGCCAAGATCCATAGTTTCCGATCGAGACCCAAGATTCACTTCACGATTTTGGGTTAGTTTGCAAAAAAGCTATGGGCACAGACTTACGATTTAGCTCGGCATATCATCCTCGGGCGGACGGACGATCGGAGAGGACTATTCAAACTCTCAAGATCTATAAAGACTCGTGTCCTTGATTTCAAGGGAGTTGGACAAGTTCTTACCATCATTGGTGGAGTTTTCCCTCAACAATAGTTATCAAGCAAGTATTGGCATGGCTCCATTCAAGCGTTGTATGGAAGAAAGTGTCGCTTCTCCAAAGATTTGGGATGAGGTGGGGAAGCAACGTTGTTGGGACCGGAGTTGGTACGCATGACTACTTTAAAAGATTCAAACGATCCGACAACGTATAAAAATCTCACAAAATCGACAAAAGAGTTATCTTGATCTTCATCGAAAGGACGTGGAATTCGATATAGGAGATCATGTGTTGTTAAGAGTCGCTTTCCATGGAAAGGAGTTACAAGATTTGGAAAGAGAGAAAACTTAATCCTCGATTCATCTGGTCCATTTTAATCCTCGATCGAGTAGGAACCGCGGCCTATAGACTGCTTTCTGCGCCAAATATGTCTCGTGTTCATAACGCTTTTCACATATCTATGTTACGTAAATATGTGAAAGACCCGAACCATATTATCGAAGTTAGAACCCATTTAAATAGCGGAAGATTTGACGTATGAAGAGGTTCCTGTTCAAATTTTGATAAGAAGGAATATATTCTACGCTCCAAGGTTATACCTCAAGTCAAAGTTTTGTGGAGGAACCACGATGTTGAGGAAATGACTTGGGAGTTAGAATCAAATGAAATCAAGGTATCCTTACCTCTTCGACATACCAGTGTACGTACTCAAATTTCGGTAGGGCTAAATTTCATAAGAAGGGAGGTTGTAAGACCCAACTTTTTATAAATAAAGATGAATTTTTTCTATAAATATTATTTTGAATAAATTTGATATAATGTTATAGTTGTGGGTAATATTTATAAATTTTACAAAGTATGCAAGTGGTTATATTATTCGATTGGTCTGGGAATATTCGGTTTAGCAGGAATATTAAATGCAACTACTCAATCATTGGTGGACCCCAATAATGTAATTATTGTTTGATTGAAAAACGACAAAAATATTTTATCAAATAACGGCGGAAGTTTTACCGCTGATCTTTGTTGAACTACTCGGTAGTAAAAAGTACGATGAATACGTGTGGTTGCATAAGTAGCACACCAGTATTGATTATCGATCTTTATGTGAGAAGTCACTCAGTTTGATTCCATTATCATTTATTAATAATATGAATTATTATAATGATAATGACGCTTTTGTTTTATTCATATTATTAACGTAATAAAACAAAACATCTTTTTATATAAAATGTAATACTTTATTAAAGTTATTCTATAAATAAAATATATTATATTTTATTATGCATAGTGTTTTCAGCAAATGTTTTTGCATAGTGTATTGCATAAATGTTTGCATAGTAAAATGTTTTTATATAAATAGAATATATTATATTTTATTTAAAAGATTTTGCTTTAAATATGGATCCGTCAGATTAAAGTAAATCAATCTCGGACCGCTCATGGATTAATTACTATGCATTCTATTTTCCTATAAATAAAGCTCATTCCTTCATTATTTTCTTTTAAATTCAATTTGAAACTCTGTAGAGAGAAACTATAGAGAGAAAGAAGAAAAGTATTCGCTACTTCACTTTGCCAATATTCAGGTTCTTCTAAGGTAGGGAATATTATTTGTTGTACCCGTAAGTAGGGTGTTATTCTTTTGTATTCATGAAGAGAACTTCTTTTGTTATTCCATTCTTATTTATTCATTGGAATAACTCAGATACGCTGAATCCCCTATACTTGGTGATCTTCTTCTTTTATTCCATTCTTCTATTATTACATTGGAACATCCTCGCCTGCATGTGTTTTACACCCGACCGGTTCCGTCTTTTATTATTCTCGCTGGAACATCCATGTCATGTGTTTTACACGGACCGGTTCCGCTCTTTATTATTCTGCTGGAACATCCATGCATGTGTTTTACACACCGGACACGTTCCGCCTCTTTATCATTCTGTTGGAATATCCTATCTCGTGTGTTTTACAATCGAATCAGTTCCATCTTTATTATTCTGTTGGAACATCCCATGCTTGGTGTGAATTTCACCGACCGGTTCCGTTATTATTATTACATTGAATAACTCGCCATGCAAGTACCGCATGCATGATGATTTCTTTTGTTATTTCATTCTTTATTATACCCAATGGTTAAAACTTTGACTTCTATACTATATGAAATTAGTAGAATATCCTTGAAATTTGCGTTTCATCCAAAGATCTTTTCATGGAAATATTCTTCCCGATCATTCTTAAATTTTACTCTACAAAACAAAGATTATCATGTTGACAATTTGACGTTAATAATTCCCGGATAAAATAATTCTTGAACTTGTTTTATTGAATTCTTATATCATTGTCATCATCCTCATGTTTATATTTTTTTTAAAGTCATTTGTGGCCTCAGAAGTGTGCATAGATGGACTTGGTATGATTATGACCAGAGACTATTCATGTAATCATGACCGTAATGTTACAAATGATGTGGTAAAAATCCTCGATGGTAGTAGTGCATTGATGGATGATTGTTGGCATGATCACGACCATTAATGAATACACAACTATTCTCGGCCGTAGTCATAAACAATTGTGGTCGTGATACTTAAAGAATATCCTCGGCCAGTAGTCGTAAGTGATTCAATGATGTGGATTATTTATTAAAGTTCGAGTCTCAAATATAATAAAGGATGAAAAACCTTTTAAATCATAAAAGATAGTAGATTTTATTTTCTACTTGACTCTTTTAATGGATTGCTTGTTCATTCATGAGCTTAAACTTGATGTTTATTATATTTTATCGCTTTAACATCGTCAAGTTGAAGACTAATGATAATTTATTCGCATTATCTTAGTCATAATATTTCTTCTTGGGCTAGTTGAGCTCACCTTTTCTTTCACCGTTCTCTTCGAGAAATGAGAACATAAATGGGACGAGTCGGGAACGGAGTAATGGTCCGCAGGATAGCATTAGTAGTCCTCACTATTCGTGAAATAGTGTGATAATAATTGTAATGAGGACTCCTTTTGAGTTTGTATAATATCTAGTAGATAATATTTGTATTCAAACTCACGCTTTATGTCAGATTGCATATGACAGCTTATATTAGTAAGTTGTATTTAAATTTCACATTCACGATCCGACTACCCAAGATGGGTGATGTATACCTAATTTTGGGGGCGTCACAATAATCATACCAAGTCCATCTCTGTACGTAAGCCAAAGATATACAACTATAAAACCAACAACTAACAGTCCATCTTTGCATGTAAGCCAAAGATATATAATTCAATAATCCACAGTCCATCTTTGCACGTAAGCCGAGATAACTTTTATCACCATATAAGCATGAGGATGATGACAATGATATAAACATTAATCAACTGAAAACAAGGATAAATATTAAAAACTTTAAATTTACCCAAATATTATCAATCACATAATAAATTCATAATCTAATATTATTAATATCATAACAATATTTTAATCACATCTTAAACTTATAAACAATTTATTTCAATTATTTATACTTTACCAAATAATGCATTTAATCATTCAAAAATGCCATATTCATAAGATTTCATCACCAATGATCAAATCCCTTATCAAAAATCTGCATATACCTTATATAGGATTCTCAAGCCATAAAATCCTATTTTCCAACTTTGTTACTTCACATAACATATTTGACTCATATGTTCGTAACTAAATTATTTTCATGAAAAATACCAAATCAGTCCCAAAAATATTTCTTTTCTGGGATTTAGCATAATATAGTCCCAATATGAACCTATATTTTTTTCGGAATTTTTAAAATTCATTTACTATTTTTCAAAAATCAATTTCTAATTAATTCTTTAAGAAATTAGCTACCTCAAGTTTAACTCCAGAAATTTCCAAATCTTGGCAGGATCTTACACATGTTAACGTGAGCTTCCAGTTTAAATTTCATGGTCATCAGAGTTGTAGAACTCCGGTTATAGCGTTTTTAAATCGTCGGATAAACCTAAATATTGAAATGGTCATAACTTGCTCATTTTAAGTCGGAATGAGCTCATTTTTGGACAGGATGTTCTTTATACCATATACTTTCATGTCCCAAAAGGACAGATTTTTTCTCATAATTTAAGTGGCCGAAACAGCTCCTTTAAGTTTCTGGGCAGTAGCATTTTCCTCTTTTGTAGCTTTGGACTCCTTTGCTAAAATCAGTCCACACGAAAATCTACAACACCTTTTTCAGTAATTCCACCTGGAGGTGCTACAAAACTCATAGATCTAACGCTAGAACTTGACCACACTCAAAAATTCAAAATATAATAGGAGATATGGTCAATTGAATCTCATGTTCCATTTTCACCAGAATCTGATTTTCAACCCTTTGTGATTTCTAAGAAACTTTCATGTTTTCACATAATAACCAACATAACTCATCATGACAATGACATAACAATTCAATAAAATAAGTTCAAGAATAAATTTTAAAGATTTATAAATTAATTTATCCTGAACTCAATAATGTCCAAATTGTCAACATGATACTTCTTTGTAGAGTAAAATTCAAGAATGCTCAGAAGAATATTTCCATGAAAAGATACTAGATGAAGCACAAATATCAAGGATATTCCACAAATTTCATGGAGTATAGAATTCAAAACTTTAACCAACTGAGTATAATAAAGAATATATGAAACTGCAAATAGATTTTCACCCGTCATGCGGTAATCCACTTATACAGATCATTTCCATGATTTAATAAGGAATGAATACAAAGGATCATTCACCATACATGTGGTAATCCACATAGACATGTTATTCCAATAAAATAATAAAGAATAGAATAACAGAAGGATTCACCATGCATGCGATAGAGACCGCACAGATAGGTTATTCCCAACAGAATAATAAATAATGGAACCAGTCCCACCAGAATGCATGCATGTGATATTCCGCGTAATAATAAATGCGAATAATAAATAATGAAACCAGTCCCACAGTAAAACGCATGCATGTGATATATCCGGCGTAATATTAAATGCGGAATAATAAATAATGGAACCAGTCCGACGTAAAACGCACCGGCGATATATTCCAATGTAATAATAAAGAATAGAATAATAGAAGAATTTCACCACGTATGCGGTGCTTGCGCGTAAACAAAGTTATTCCAACATAATAATAAAGAATGGAATAATGTAAGAAGATCACCATGATATGGTATCAGATAAACAAAAGTTATTCCAACATAATAATGAAGAATATAATAACAACTCTTATGAAAGTATTGAAAGAAAACAATTCTCTTCATGAATACGAAAAGAATAATATCCCTTACAGTGCATAAAACAAATAATATCCCTTACCTTATAAAGAAGAGTACTCTCACTGGTAGGCGGGATATACTTGAAGAAACTTGCACTACGCCAAAAGCTTTCTTAAACGCTAAAAGAAATACGCCAAGATTATAGAAGAATAATTCTCTCACAATTTCTCTCTGTAGTTTCAAAGAATTAATTCGTAAATAATGAAGGAATGAGCTTCTATTTATAGAAGAATGGATCGAATAAGAACTAATCCATGAACTCCTGGATCGATTTACTTTAAGCGGACGGTCAGATTGGTTTACAATAGAATATAATATATTCTATTTATAACCTAATAAAACGAATAACTTTTAAAAAGATTTTACTATACAAACACTACGCATAATAAAATATAATATAATCTAATTATTATCTAATAAAATGATAACTTTATAAAAGTATTCTGCTTTTATATAAAAAAATTTTACTTATTAAATTTAATAAAACGAATAACTTTATAAAAGTATTCTGCTTTTATATAAAAAGCTTTTCTGCTTTTATTACATTAATAATACTAATAAAACAAAACTTCATTATTATTATTATTATTATTCACACTATTAATCGACTGCGCTTCGCTTCTAAAGGAAAGAGAACTTTCCAATAATGATTTCTCCCTATTAATTAGCCGCAATTAGGTGACCAAACCTCTCTCTTGGCGTAACTTCTAGACATCGTTAATATTAAAAATAATAATATTAATAACTCGTCATCTCAATTATTGATTTAATAATATATAAAATATCGACAATAATTGAATAAAACTAAATGACTTCTCACGTAAGATCAATAATCAATACCGCAAGGTACTACTACGCAACTAACGCCAGACATCGCATTTTTACTACCGGGTAGTTCATCGCTTTTAACGGTAAAACTTTCACGCCGTTATTTTCATAAAAAATATTTTTGTCGCTTTCAATCCGACAATAATTCCGCTATTGGTGTCCATCAACGATGATTGTCTTGGTTATCACGAATATTCCTCGTTAAAACGAATATTCCCCACCAATCGAATATTATATAACAACTTGCGTACTTTGTAAAATTTATAAATATTACCCACAACTATAACGTTATCTCAAATCCACACCAAAATTTTGAAAAAAATATTTCGAGAAAATTAAATCTTTATTCGTAAAATCTGGGATCTCACATCAACAATCACTGCAGTATTGTTTTTGGTTACTGAACTTGAAGGCGTTGTTGATTTTGTATGCTATTTTCGATCTTACAGATTCGTTGTGACAACAGATTTCTTCTTCTCCGATTACGAGTTGCGTCGTGACAGGATGCTTCGTCTTCTCCGATATCAGAGTTTTGTCGCGACAGAAGATTTTCTCTTCTCCGATTGATTTGGCGTTGATCTGTTATTGATTTGGCGTTGATCAAATATCTCCATAACTGAGGTGTAGAACTTAATGACGTGATTTTAGCAACATGATATATTTTATTTTGTTATTTTTGTAATTATTTTGTGTGTATTTTATTTTTGTAATTACTTTCTAATTATTGTATATTAATGTTAAGGACCCATTTTATTTTGACCGAGTTTAGACTTATTTATCTTAACTTGAATGGACCAAGCCCAAACTTAAGCCTAATAATTTAAATTAAAAATGTAAACATGACTCATCTGATTGACGAACACGATGGTTTGTAGTGATAAGTGGGGGTCTCTTATAATTCTTATCAATCTCATATATCGATAAATTTCAAAATTATAATTTTATATAAATTTATCACAATACATAACATAACTATTTACTGTGTAAAATAATTACATGTTCAGTCACTATCACTTGACAGAAGTTAGAAAAAATTAGAATTAAGTAAAATACTAGGCGAAGAACTTAAATTTTCCTTAAATTCCTCAAAATCCGTGTCCACGTTTCTCTCTATGCCCAATTCAGTTAGCCGAAAATTAATTTTGGAGTGGCCAACCATTCGCCGAAATTGGTGAAGATTGGGAATAATTATTTTTATTTTTATTTTTTGGTTTTTGTCGTTGAGACTCCATATCTGATGTACACAGATTATTCCCCTCTCAATATTTAAGATTCTCGTTTAAGGTAAATACACACAGATTAAAAAATATAATTAATATCTAGCGAAAATATTATACTACCTTTATTAACTGTCTCAACCAATTATTCTCCTCCCAATGTTTCTTATTCAACCAATTATTACTTGGATTATAACATTAAATTGAATAAGAATCATTGGGAAGAGAAGAAAATTTTAAATAGAAGAAAACTTTAAATAAGGATAAAGTAGGAAAAAAATAGCTAATGTGTATTGATAAACTCAAAACGACAATCTTTTTGGAACAAAAATTACTTTCTAAAACAACAATCTTTTAGAAACAGAGAGAATATTTACTTGTGCTTCTAGTAGAGGCCGCATATGTGCGTGCATCATTATTCTTATTTGGTGAGTAACACAAGACGTAAATATTTGTTATGGCATATGTAGAGTTTTTGATATTCGGTGGCGTTATTATTCGAAATGAAAAAAATGTCAAACAACATTAATCTATATTAACAAGATAGAATTCATTTTGAATTTGAACAGTAAAACACAAGTACAGTTTAAATTTATTCTAATTAATTTTGATGAGAAAGGGTGGTGGGAGAGGAGGGAGGAGAGAGAAGAAATAAAAGTCCGATTGTTGAAACGGAAAGAAAGAATGAAACAGTGGCATATAGCCCAACTAGGTTTATAAGTATTGCGATTATATTCAGAAGTGAGCCCACCATTATGGGGGGCCATATCTAATGAGAGTCTGAAGCTTCATTGGCATTGTAACTTTCCTTTCCATAGGGCCTAGTGGCACTCTCTTTTATGGGTGAGCATGGTACACCCGAAACCGTTTAGGTGCGGTTTGACAAATTTAAAATTGCACACGAAATCGCTTATGATTGGTGTGAAGCAGACAGCTTTTAAATCAGACGGTGCGATTTCTTAATTTATGGTTTTGGTTCTAAAACCAATTGAAACAACAAAAAAAATCTAGCGCTTCAATAATTTAACACGTAGCTCATATCGAATAATTAACTTGGTAATGAGTAAATGATGAAATTATATCAAGCGTAGAAACAAAGCTCCTTCTCGCCAAACATGTCAAATTTACCATCAAATCATGAAACGTTGAGATATAAAATAATTTTAGTTTATAATAAAGGAATGATCTTTTTAAAACTTAAACATACACTATATAAAACAACTGGAGAATAGTATATTCGATAATGTAGTAGAAGATTTATCTAGTTCCCAAAAAAAAAATATATACTGGAGATATAATGAAATTCTATTTTTATATTGAAGGAGGACTTATAGAATATAATACTAATTGTACTTAATTTGAAAAATAATCTATTAGACTATTACTACTATAAAGATAGATCTTAACTAACGATCAAGTCTTCCGAACCAACGAATTTGGCCCATCAATTTATAAGCCCTCCAAAGAACGCATCAAAAAAAATCCGAATTTTCAAAACTCAAATGCTTAATTTTTGACTCTATAACCTCTAACTATCTTCTTTCAATTGGTGAAAAAATGACAATGGAAGACTAAAATTTTCTCTGAGCGTGTTCAAGTGAAAAGTAACTTTAGAATTTACTAGAGATAATACATACACATGGTGCGGTTTTGGCTAGTAACCAAACCGGAACTGTAAATTTGGTTATTCAACACACCTAAAACCGCCACACACGCCGAAAACGTTGGTGCGATTCGTGCAATTTTAAGTACAATTTCAATTCTAATTTGGTTACTTGCTCAGCACTAGTCTCTTACTCTCTTTTTCCTTCCTTTTGCTTTCAACTCTTTTTTTCTTTTCCAAAGAGAAGGAAGTATTAAAGATATTACAATTTTCCTTACAAATTCCTTGCTTATAAGTTTGTTTTTTTAGTTAAAAAAGTTCCGAAAAGGTAAAGAGAATTAAGCAAAATCATAACAAAACTAAATCTCTAATTTAATTATTTCTATATTTCCCTTGACATTAACACATGAAAATAAATTTGAACATCCATATCTTATACGTAACAACACTAAATTAAGTAAACTTACAAAGAAAACTAAGGAAAATAAATTTTCTCTTCTTTTCCTATTCCATCACTTCCTTACTTAAAAAATCTTAACGTTTCTTATCCACAAAACTTACAAACAAGGTTATAGCTAACTTAATAGTGGTTCTTGATTATGATAGTCTACTATCAAACTTTTAACACTAAAATTTGTTATAGATAAAAAAAATTAATTAGGAGATCGAGTAGAGAATTTATATAATTAGTGTTTCGATCGAGTCGGCTTACGCATCAAGACAGACTAAATCTCTTTAGGACGATGTTAAAGACACTCTCACATTTATTAGTGTATTAAAAAGATTTTTTCTAAGTACTTCCTCCGTCCCTAATTATTTGACGTTTTATAATTTTTTATGTGTCCCTAATTATTTGACGTTTGTTCAAATCTAGAAGAATTAATAACAATTTTTTCAAAATTACCCCTCATTACTTTTCCTATTTTTTTAATACTTTAAACTCTTTCTCTCTTCTTATCCCAACAAAACTCTTCTTATTTCAACAAAACTGTCCTTATCCCAACAAAAAATTTAAGGGTATTATAAATAATTGAATACTATATTTAATACTTTTCAATCATTATCTTAATTCTTGAGTCCACCTCTGAAACGTCAAATAATTAAGAATGGAAGGGAGTACTGATCTTAAGATTCAATCACGAGGTCAAAAAACATTGACCACCAGGCATAGCCGGGGGTGGAATGGTAGAACAGTTGGCGGTGGTATGGCCGTACGTTACTGGTGGCTACTGGCTAGTGGTAGTGGGGGCAGCGGCAACCCGCACTAGCCAACATTTGGCCACCAAAACCAACCTTTAGTGTGCGTCTATGTATGTGTGTGTGAGAGAGATGCCTTTTTGCATCCAACACACATATGATTGGCATTGACTTGCTTGTCCAAACGCCTTTGGAAAAGTTCGTTTTTTTTTTGAGTCACCTTAACCCCTGCATGTCGATTAAAAAAAGAGTCCTTCGGATATTGGAATTGGATATTTTCAATTTTTTTAGTTACTACCAAAAAATATATAGTATTTATTTTAACTGAAATTTTCACAAAATATAGTATTTCACAACTCAGAAGGATTTTTCACGTCTCAAGATCTATAAAGAATTCTTTCATTTTAACAACCAAAAAATCATGACACAACACCTTATAATACCGGATAATTAAAAAAGACTTGTCTCATTTTAATTGCCATGAATGCGGACCCTGTATATATATAGGACTCCCTCTATTATATATACAAGACCACTTCATTCACAATATTTACAAATATTAAAGATGCATTTTTATTTCATGTACTTATTAGTAACCCAATAATTTAGTGGCGATAACATGCTAATGAATTTTGTGGCGGAACCAGAATATTTTTAGAGGGAGGTCAAAATACATTAGTAAAAAAAATTAATTATTAACGCTTGAGAGTGCTTCTTTCAAATTCATTTTGCCCAATTATAGTATTTCACAACATCATATTTATTGTCAACCTTTGAGTTGTGAGTCTAATGGCTTTAAATACACATACACACACACACACACACACATATATATATATATATATATATATATATATATTAGTTTATCTGATAGAATGGGTTCTTTGTGTTGGAACAACCCTTTTTAGCCTTTTGAAATTTTATTTTTAATTTTTTTTTGCTTCAACCGAAATTTCAACAGGCCAAAAAAGGGGTTGCTCCGCAGCAACCGGTTGCTGTGGATGAAACCCCATATATATATATTATTTCTTCCGAATTATGGGACTATTAATCAAACTTTGAAGTTTTTAGTCAACTGTCAGCTACTTTTATAGATAAATTAAAAATTATAATATTATATATTCAAAACTTAATATTGTGGTTCTGGTTATTTTCGTTGGAGACAACTGAGAGGAGCCACTCAAAACAAGAAACTGAATTAAGTTATTCTCATTTACAAAAAATTTATACCAAGGTATGATTAAGTCAGTAAGACAAATGAGTACAAGATTAATTAATTAATTATCAAACTTATTTAACATTATTTTATCTTATAGTAATATTGTTAATTTATTATAGGTGGAAGGACATGAGGAAACTCCCCATCTGAAAAGGAAAAGGAAAAGTTGGCAAGTAGTTCATTGACATAATATTAATGGTTACTTTTTTTTTTACTTTCAATTCTTATTGTTAAACGATTGTTTAAGTAAATATTTAAACAATCATTTTTTTTATTATTCTTAAGTATAAAAATTTAAATAACAAACATTAATAGAAAAAATATAATAAATTATACTCATCCCAATATTCATAGGCCGACCTTAAGCACACCTATAATACTCATCTCAAATTAATAAAATTTCTTAAATTATACCAATCCCAATATTCATAAGCTTCAGATTATTGGATTGGGTGGTCCCCTAGTTCCGCCTCTGATGGAATGAAGTGATGATGACAAATTTAAGAATATTGTATCATTTTATACTATTATCAATTAATAAAAAAGATTATGCTTTTTGTGAAATATTTTTTTTTTGGGTGTAACAGAGGGAGTATGAATTTTGTTGAAGTTGTAGTTACGTTCAACAAGGGCACGAGTTGAATATGGGAGAATCTTTTTTTCAAATCTTATTTTAGCCTTTTATATTTAGAAATTTGTGTGTTTAGAATGAATTGAAATTTGAATGAAACTAAATTTGAATGGTTGAATCAGTCAGTCACGTTTGTTTTTTTGATGCGAATGGTGAATTTGAATCGGTAAGATGACGAAATTTGAATAACGACTAAGTCAGATTTTTTGAAATTTGAATGGTTTGAATGAAGTAAAAAATAAAAAATTAAAAAAAAATATTAACTATTATATTAAGTAATATTAAATACATTTACAACAATTTTGAATTTTTTCAGAAGGGTAAAATAATAAAATTTTGTCATTCAGATGTTTCAGACATGTCAATTATCAAATAACTTTTTTCATTCAGATTCAGATTCAATTCATTCAGATTCAGCTCATTCAGATTCAGATTCAAATTCATTCAATTTTTATCAAACAGCCCCTTAGTTCTTAGTATTTATTTGTCTCTTCTACCGCTTCTCCTGAATTTGTGCTTGATTTCTTGAAAATTGTTAGCTAATGGAGCATCTATCTGTCTGTATTAATTCATCGATCGAGAATGTAGCGGGTATAATTTTATTACTGTAAGTACGTAAGACACGGGCATCTAACCCATTCTTGTGTTTAGTAACTAACTTAAATTTTGAAGGAAAATCATTGATCTTTGTGTGCATATACTGTACAGTATTAATTACTGCTACTAAAATATGGGATGCCGTTTCTTGTAATCCACGATTAAAGAATACTATCATTAATACAACTCACTTCTCAATGAAAATACAAAGTATGTCTGTCAAGTTCATTTGAAAATTGATGCTTCACTTACTCCAAAATGATACCACTACTATTTACTTATTTATTTTCCTGATAAGAATCTTTCGATTTAAGTTTGATATTGGAATTGATCATCTGAATTAATCTTATAAAAATTGATGTAATAAGATAAAATAGAAATTTCAAATTGTTTATTTGTTCGGAGTCTTCGGACCACACATGACATGCAAGTTTTTATTATGATCCATCGAGCAGCTTAATATACATTTTATATATGGGAGGGAAAAGAGAATATGTGATTTATTATAGTACTCAAGCTTAGTTATAAATCAAGTATAAAATGACCTAGTATTTGATAATAATTAAGCAAAGAATATATTTTGATGACTACACTACTTTGCTATAACAGGTTAAATATATATATAGTTTGTTATCAACACCGTACCATATATCTTTCTTTCTAAGCTGGTGGATCTCATATTTAATTAATTGTAGAAAGGAAGCAACTGTTATCACACCATAAAGAAAATTTTCAGCTTTATGCTATATTTGTTATAATAAATATTGCATGTATTTTAATTCTAGCGCATTGTTTGTACGAGCCAACAGAAATACAATACATGAGATTTGGATTTGGTTAGGGTGAACTTCACCATAGTAAGTTACAATATTAGTATAAATAAATATTTTATTCCAGGATATATGGATTGTTTGACAAACGTTATTTGATAATGATGGACAATTAATTTGTGGGCATCTCAATCAAGAACCAACCCGTCCGTCCCTTCTTAATCTCTTTCAAATGTGAAGTTTAGATAAAAAGAAGTAGTTCGAAAGAATCCCCACTATTAAGACTCTCATTAATTCTCTTTAATTTCCAGCAACCAATGTGTTTCCTTTCACCTTTTTCATTCTTTTTGAGGTGAGCATGCATGCATGCTTCCTCTTGTAGCTAACTAATTACAACTCACATATGGACATTACTCATTTCGATTACTGCTCTTCATTTGTTACACCTTGTTGAACTTATTTGGAGACATTACAGTTATTTATAGAAAGTGCAAATGTGGATTATTATTATTATTATTATTATTGAACAAATTAAGGAAATGTGGAATATATATAGGTTGGCTTCTAATAATTTAACCCATCTAGTTAGGCACTTTGGCAGGTCAGTGCACATCCTAAATTAATTGGTAAATCAAGCACTGGTGTTGCCAAAAGCTATTAGTATTGGTTTTTTAAATAGGTAGAATTTACCAGCACTAATTGGCTCAAGTCTAACTAGGAAAATCTACTTTGAAGAGAATTTATGAGGCAAGGGTTGAAATTTTTTCGATGGTCCACCTGAAATATTTTGGTGGCCACAGGTAATAATGCGAGATAAAAATCTATGCACTGTAATATATATTCAAAATTGCAAGAATAAAATAAAACGGTTATGTTATTTTGAAGTTTACAGAAAAACCCTATAATATTTTTACGATCACCTTTATATCTGTCCTTCAATCTTATGGGAAGTGAAATCTTTCTCTCTAATTGGGAGTGCAAAAATAAATTTACATGATTATAGATTTGGTACCCTTTCCATCAAATTCATATAATCGTGATTATTGATTGGTTCATTAAATATACTAGTTGGGCATTATATTAGTGGTAGTGTGGTACACACTACACCAAGGAAGCTGCATACATACATATATATATATATATATATATATATATGTGTGTGTGTGTGTGTGTGTGTGTAGATTATGCATGTATATGGTGGAAATGGACAAAATTGAAGGGGAGCTCAACAACTCCCACTAGCTTTCCAACAAAACAAGGGAATGTGGGGGACTATAAGGTTGTTATTTTGTGGAGGATTCTGCTTAACAAGTCTCAACCATTTATTAAGCTCATTAGCCACTATTTAGTACCCCTATTTTACCTTCTTATTTTATCCATTTTAGATCTGTCCTTTCTTTGGGTGATTAAATTTATATAATTTTGCGAACATTTTGGGGTCTTAGTAGGTTAGTAGGACAGTTTCTTGCAGCTAAAAGCCCCACGAATTGGTTTACTTCTTTTAACGCCAAAAGTACTTCCCCCATCCTCCGTTGCCTAAAAGATAACCGATTTAGCCGAGTCTCTTCACATACAAGACACACCGGTCAAAAGGGAAAGAATTAGAGCAAGGATCAAGAGTATTCTTAGTTATTTTTTTAAATAACACTTTTATTTTGGAGTTTTTAAAAGAGAGCGGTCCTATTTACTTTTTTTTTATTTATAAAAATATCACCCACGACCCCATTTGTTTTTTTTTAAAAATACTTCAAAACGACATAATTTTAATAAAGAAGTGTTATTTAAGGATAATATTTTTGATCCTCGGTCTATATATATATATATATATATATATATATAGATAGACTGTATTTTAGCTCATTTGTTCTTCACTGCAAACCATCAATTGATCAGTAGTACTGGTTGGTGCATCAATGCAAGAAGACAAGTGTGGTTTTTGACTCCAAGCACAAGTTTTTGAGGACCCATTTTGATTTTGTCATTTAGGTTGGTGAGTTCATCACATTTTCCAAACATCCCATCTGGGTACTCACTTTTTTTTGCTACAGAGGATGTGATGGCATGTTTTTCTTTGCTCCAACTCTTTATTCTGTTTTTCACTAATATTATTTTTCTGCATTATTTAGCTGGTAATTTTTGCTGAAAAAGAAGGGTTTTGTGTAAATTTGCAGAAAGGGCGCGGCACTAGTAATATGCTTGGAATGGGAATGATTTCTGAACACAAGCGTTCTCTGAGGTAACCGGCAGAATTCTTACTAGGAGTCACGATTTCATTAAAAAGTACCAACCCAACTTGACGTAATGGCGGTGTACTATTTCTCCTAATTCATTTAATCATTACTCGCCATTGATGCAAAATCCCAAATCATTTTTGGTGAAAATGGAAAGACCCAAAGGGGAAAGTAAAGGAGTGAGGGCCAAAGAGGCCTAGCAGTGTTTATGAAGTTTAAGAACGCTTAATTTAGGATTTTGTGTTCTGCTTATTTAAATATATTATGTGATATTTCTAAGTTCCATATCTTCAATAACGTTTGCAGTTTGTTGGATAATTGTGTTTGATTCTGTTAATGTAGAAGATGTTTAATGGGTAATCTGAAAATGATTACTATGACCACCACTTGAAGTGTGTCTTCTAATTATCCGCAAGTGTAAAAACTAGCCGTGAACTGGGGAGAGGTCAAAAATCCATGTTTTCTTTGTATGCAGTTTTCTGCAGTTTATTTTTGTTGAATCTTTTATGTTCTACTGCAATGGCAGCTTTCCTGACAAGAGACGACTTGAAGATAGCCTAGATCGTTTGAAGTTGGTAGGAGCCTTCTGCCTTTCTCTTTTCCGATTCTACAAATTGTAACCTCATAGTAGGGTTAAACTAGGCATTAAGAACAAATGTACAAGTTAAACAAGGCATTGAGAACAAATGTAATAAAACTAATTTTTTGTGTATATAATTGAGCAGAAAACTCATAACATCATCAACCTCATTATCCTACAACTTGTTTTGAGTGCTTGATTTTGTGTTTACTTGAGCAAATCCTTGAGCAGAAATCTAGCCAAAACTTTGCTAGAAGTGGTCAATAATTATCTCTTCTAATTTCGAAACTAGATAATTGCATCAATTGCATGCATCAGCTCTGAAAATTACCTTACAATTGCATGCATCAGCTCTGAAAATTACCTTACAATCTAATGGCCATATTTTTAACAGTTACAATTGTTTGGTACCAGGATATGGGGCATTTGAAAGGCTGCACGAGTACGAAGACAAAATCATTGCCCAGTGCTGAAGTCCGAAATTCATTGAGGCGAGAGGTAAAGATTATGATCATGCTTTTCATTTTATTTTCATTTGTGTTTGCTGATCAGAAATTAACATGTTAGATCTAAATAACGTTAGTTAGAAACTATTCCTTAACATTGACTCACCGAAATGGTGAAACAAAACATCTGTATACTAGAGGTGATTAGTAACTAAACATGTAGATCTGAAGCTCATTGATTGGTAGAGATTTTGAAGCCTCAAATAGATCCATTCCCTGTCAATTATGCCATGTGCAATTCTTGGAATTCAGCTTATCGACTATTTCTAATCAATCTTATTTCATCTTCTGTGCAAATATTGCAGCTTGAGAAAAGATTACAGGACCAAGTTGCGGTCCGCAGTGCCCTTGAAAAAGCACTAGGTTATAGTTCTATATCCCATGACATAACAAATGACATCTCCATGCCTAAGGTGGCACACTCTTTCTCTCTCTCTCTCTCTATATATATATATGTGTATATATGTATGTATAAGCCGGTTCTCCAACGGACCAGTCCGTTGACGGACTAGCTATGGCGACGGTTTTTTAGAGCTAAAAAATCGATTGCTATAGCTGGTCCGTCAACGGACCAGTCCGTTGGAGATCCTCTCTGTATGTATGTATGTGTGTGTGTGTGTGTGTGTGTATATATATATATATATAATGATTTCTGTCTATGGCAAAAGGAGGTAAAGCCTCATGTACACAAGGAGTACACTAGAAATTCTTGTCTTCATATGAATGGACAAAAACCTATTTGTTGTTTCAATAGCAATAATCCCCCCCTTCCTGTTTGTGCATGTATAGGTTAATTAACTACATTTGTATCAGTGCAGATTATCTTTTGTATTACATTTCTTAGGCTAGTAACAAATTACTATTCCTTTTGATACTAAAAAGTTCTTTTGCTTAAAACTGTCATTGTACTTTTTTCCCTATAATAAATATGCCTGTATGTTTAACATCTTGTTATTGTAAGACACATCTATAAAGATTGCTCAATCAATTTTAGAATCTGGTAGTCACTAATATTTTTTTATTATTATAACTGTTATTTTGGCTTCAATATGTGGTTGCACTGAAAAGTAAAAATTGCTTTTATGTTATCTCAGCCGGCAACTGAACTGATTAAAGAAATCTCCGTATTAGAGTTGGAAGTTGTGCATTTGGAACAATATCTTCTCTCGCTCTACCGGCAAGCATTTGATCAACAAGTATCCTCCATGTCTCCATCTACTAAGGATGAAGGATTAAAATCACCCATAACATCTCCAAGAGGAAGGTGTGTAGAAATTTCTGGAGTTGATATTACATCGAAGAGAGAAAATATTGCACTTCAAGCTGATCACTCGATAATCAATCCACAAAGGGATCTCAATGGTTTAGGCAGAGAGGAGATCTTAGTAGATTCTGGTGTTCATTGCTATCACTCGTCACTATCTCAACATTCAACACTTTCAACTAGAACTTCTCCTCCAGCCGAGCCATTGGGCAGAGCTGTACGTGCTTGTTATTCCCAGCCTTTATCTATGATGGAGGTAATTTATGTTTTAATACAGTCTTGAAACTTCCATGAGACATATTTTTTTTATATTATTAATTACCAGTCACATATCTATGCACGAAGAGTGTTGGCTGTAATTTGAGTTTTTGATTTTCATCAACTCTGATGTTGAACCCTGTTATTTGTGTTCCTTTGGAATTCCAATGATTAAAGAGAAAATGATTGCTTAAAAAAATTAGAATTATGGAATGTCTCTTCTAAGTTAACTTTTACTGGTTTCTCTACAGTATGCACAGAATACTTCTTCAAATATAATCAGTCTGGCTGAGCATCTTGGTACCCGTATTTCTGATCATGTGCCTGAGACCCCAAACAAGCTTTCTGAGGATATGGTCAAATGCATTTCAGATATATATTGCAAACTTGCTGACCCTCCTCTTGCAAGTAACGGACTCTCATCACCCACGTCGTCATTGTCATCGATGAGTGCATTTTCTCCAAAGGATAATTCTGAAATGTGGAGTCCAGGGCTTAGGAAATATTCATCTTTTGATGAGCGATTAGATAACCCTTTCCATGTGCAAGGGCTTAAGGAATTCAGTGGACCTTACAGCACAATGGTCGAGGTGCAGTGTATATATAGAGATGATAAAAAATTGGGTGATATCAAACACATGCTACAAAACTTCAGGTGATTGTGAAACATCAATGTTGCTGCTATATCATGCTCTGGCAGAGCAAACATTATCTGGAATATCTGATTTCCTGCAGTTCCATATGCTTAACGGGTTGTCTTATTGTAGGTCACTAATTTCTCGATTAGAAGAGATAGATCCCAGGAAGATGAAACATGAGGAGAAGCTAGCATTCTGGATTAATGTACACAATGCTTTGGTGATGCATGTATGACCCTCTAATATGCACATGAATGGTACAAGTTCTTCCCTTTGGTTCCATATTTAGTACGAGATTATAATTATAAAAAAAAAATCATTCCAACAGGCATTTTTAGCATATGGAATTCCACAAAACAATGTAAAGAGACTCTTTCTTCTCTTGAAGGTAAGCTGTGCCTCAATAATTTCTCTTAAAGGAAATTTAATTGAATATCAGTGTTTTTACTCTTCAGTTGGATCAGGCTGCCTATAATATTGGGGGTAACATAGTAAGCGCAGATGTGATACATAGTTCTATCCTGGGCTGCCGAATTTCTCGTCCTGGACAGGTAGATTGCATGCCGTGGTTGTCAATTTGAAAGTTTTATATCCATTATAATCACTTGATAAGTTTTGGCATCTTTAGGGAATGCAGCATGATTGTCTGCACATGATTTGATTTCTAAGATGCCATTTTGGGCCTATGATGTCCTTTTCTTGGCTACACGTAGGCCTTTTATATTGTCAAAGATTATTTTCTGTTATTCCTTTCGTGGTTTCTCTGTTCAGAAAAAACTATTGAAACCAACATCTTGCTTCTTTTTTTATTTTTTTATAATAATTTTTTGACGAACTTAGCTCCTACCTCTTCATATTTGGTGGGTCAATTTTTTTATATATACCTTCTCAGGTATAACTAAATTTATTTTGTACTCGTACTGATAAAGCTTGCTTCTGCTTGTAGTGGCTTCGCTTGTTACTATCTTCAAGATCAAAATTTAAAGCGGGAGATGAACGGCAGGCATACTTAATTGAACATCCAGAACCTCTTCTGCACTTTGCTCTTTGTTCTGGAAGCCATTCTGATCCAGCGGTAATAATCTGTTTTTCCATTTGATTTTTACTTTTTACCATCAATCATGGGTTGAGTTACTAATTTAAATACGTACCAGAATCCCACTATCGGAAATTTATAGTATTTGCTTAAAATAAATGAAGATTTACATTCATCTTAATATTCACTACACATACTCATAGTCTGTCACTAGTCATATTATGCTTCTTGTTCTTCCCCAACAATGGTTTCATTTGGCTGTTTGACAATGCTGTGGAGAGCAATATCCAAATACAAAAACCAGATACAGGACTGACAATTCCACTTGCGTTGTCAGTTGTGTTGCACATTAATTTACATGTTGGTTTTCCGGATTTCCCCAATCTGTTACTTTTTAATGTTGGTTGGAGGGTTTTCCATATGCCCCTCTGAAAGAAAACGTCCAAGGAAAGAGATGGGGGCGACTCTGTCTAATTTTGAACTCTCTCGAACAAATGTTAAAAGAAGACTAACTTACTGTGAGTGTGTCAATAAAAGTTTGCAGAGCTTGGCTCTCTGCTTGCATTGGAAATACTACAATTGTAACAATCTGCTTACATGCTGATTAGTTTGAGTTTCTCAATGGGTTGGTCTTCTTTGTTTCAGATTCGTGTGTACACATCCAAGAGAGTAATACAAGAGCTGGAAGCTGCAAAAGAAGAGTACATTCGAGCTACCTTTGGTGTGAGGAAGGATCGTAAAATCCTATTACCAAAGATTGTGGAATCCTTTGCCAAGGATTCAGGTTTATGTCAAGCTGGTGTAGTGGAGATGATCCAAAAGTCTTTGCCTGAATCTATTAGGAAGAGCATCAAAAAATGTAAAACATCAAAGTCTGGGAAGATCATTGAATGGGCTCCCTACAATTATGCTTTCCGGTATCTTATTTCAAAAGAGCTGGTAAAGTAACTGCTTGCACAAGTTAGTTCCTTATATTTCAGCTCATCAGCAGTTTTTTAGTTTAATGATAGGGCATTTTGGGTTTTGTACAAATGAAAAAATGGTTTTCAAGCCAAAAAAGAAATGGAGGATACTTTGGTCTGGGCTACACGTGTATTTTTTGAGTTTATCTGTTTATGTGATCTCCATTTTGCTATCATGTGCGTTAATTATGTATAATTGTAGTGAAAAATTAGCATTAGGGCACTTGACCGCTATATATATATATAAATCTGGTGCACATTTCAATAATTGAATTTCTACAACATGATCTGTAATATCTATATATACAGATCATCTTCTTGGATGCATACATTATATAAATAATTGTAAGCATTACTGATCCTATACTTATTTTTGTCGTATAGCCAGATCCAGGGTGTCACGAGTCTTTCTCTCAAGCATCTACTTATTAGCTCTTGCACCGACACTTACCGTACACTTACTGAAAAACACCAAAAAAATCTTGAACAAACAAACAAACATTAAAATTCACAAACCCACAGTTTTATTAAACTTACCACAGCTTAAAATTAAGGTTATCTTAATACACAAATCCTTAGCCTAGTAAGGTTTCTCTCCAATAACGTTTCCGGGAGGATTATAGAAACATATGGTTAAAGAAGAGCTGTCCTTGGCACAAGAAGCTTGTGCACACCCCAATTCCAGTGACTTCTTCCACACCACCTGGGTGTAGACGCCGCAACGGCGGTCCGGTGGGCAAGAATTGTTTGCATAGTTGTAGTACTTCTTCTCCGCCACCCACGATTCAACGGCCTGTGCTGGCGTCACAGGTGATCCACTAGCCCATAATTGATTCCCACCATACTTGCCGCTGGTTAAATTTGCAAAGTTGCAAGCCTGTTTGTCTCTTTGGTATCGAACTAGTAGGCTCGTGGCATTTGCTAGCTTGCCACACCACTTGAGAGGTTGAACACCCACTTCAGCCCTCGCCTGGTTATGTGCATCAAGGTATGCCTGGGCGGCAGCGTTGAGCGGAGCCGCTGGTGTTCCGGTGGACGCCGGCGGTGGCACGCCTTGTGCCGAGCTGTGACATATGGCTAGAGCTAGTACTAGTAGTGATAGTAGGACTCTGGCCATTTGTTTTTCTAACACCACTAGTTAAGGATATGGTGTATACATTTATAGAAAAAAGAAAATGAAAGGGGTGTTTTTGGTCATTTGCGAAGCAAATTATAATGAAATAAGAGCACGTGATCCAGCTGACTTTCTCTGTTAACTACTCCAAGCAACAAGACATTTTCTGCTGAATATGATGTGTTCGTGATTAAATGTGCTCAAATTAAATGATATGTTTGCACGTGAAATTTTATTTATTTATTTTGATGTAGTAATTGAGATATGATCTTCAAGTAAGTGTCTTAGATCGATGAAGAAATGAAATCTTACTTTGATTTTCTTGTTAAAATTTTCAGAAACGATTAAATATTGTTTATAAAATTTTAAGTAACTAAGAGAACTTGAACGTTTTGCCTGTGAGATAATAGTTCCACATCCACACACAAAAAAAAAAATATTGAGAGCAGTTTTTTTTTTGAAGTTTTAAATTAAAATTCTGATACTCTCGTTGCCACAGTTTAAGAAATAAGATGGCCACACAGTTGACTGACTATGTGTAACACTTATTAGCCATGGCACTCTTAATTATTATCACTCAGTATATATAAGCGTCATCCGACATACTTTGCAGCAGGCGGATTGTAGAGGCATATGGCCAAACAACCACTATTTTCAGTGCATGTAACTTGTGCACACCCTAACAACACTGAATTCCTAGACACTACCTGAAGATAGGAGCCACATTGCTCGTTAGGTGTGCACGACTTGGTTTTGTAGTCGTAGTTTTTCTTCTCTTCCACCCATTGATCCACCACTGCAGGCGGTGTACACATAAAAGGTCCAGTGACTCGCAACTGGTTCACACCATAATACTTCCCACTGCTCAAGTTTGCAAAGTTGCAACCCTTTTGGTTGGCTTGGCTTTGAACCATCTGGCTAGCCTTGAAGGCTAGATTGGGGCTCCATTCGAGCGGGCCAACCCTAACCGCGGCTCTCGCTCGGTTGTGTGCCGCTAGGTACTCTCGGGTGTCATTGAGTGACACCGCCGCAGATGTGGTTGCTGCCGCCAGTGTGCATGCTAGAGCAAGTAGTGCTAGTAGGAACTTGGCCATTGGTTAAAAGTACTCGACTATTGTTGTGGTAGATGAATTTAAATGTTCTCGGGCATGCACAATATTTATACACACTTTGGGCTGCAATTTTGTGCTTGATTTTTATTGAACCTTAGAACATAGAAGACGATTTAGTCATAGAAATTACTCATACACCTAAAATCAGGCCGTCCAAGCACAACTAAGTGTAGCAACCTACATTGTTAATTAGTATCGGAGTACTTTTTGGGTATGTTTTAGACGTGGTGGTAACTAGAGAAGGGTGGTTTTCTATAACTAGGCACACATATAATGTGATGAAGTTTCAAGACTTTTAAGAGTCGGTAACCATGTAGAAGATATAGAACAGTTATTGGGCTTTCCTCACTCCCCCACTTTAATTTTTTTTTTAAATTTTGCAAATTATAAAGGGACGAGGTCTTAGCCTAGTGGTTAAGATTGAGATACTGAGACCTTTGATACTTTTTACTCCTTCAATAATTGGTTCTTGATATTGCAATACTAATGATGTATTTGATTATAAATATTATATTATGTTACCAAAAATAAAAATGAGGCAAAATATACTTGCATAATTGATTCGGCTTATTAGGTCCTTGGATTGTAGAGAGGTTGAATTGAATTCAGTACTGGTGGTATAAAATAACAGACTCTCATTTTATCTTTCAAATATTAAATCTAATGTGTAGTACTACTAGTTTAGAGCTAAGACCAATAAATTCCGCATGAAACACCTCTTTTTCTGTTATTTTATACCGCCAGTACTGAACGATCTACCACCGGCTCGCCACTAAAAGTCTCAATTAACAAGGAAAAAAGGGGTTGTTAAATAAAATGTGTACACTTTTTGCTGCCCTCGATCGACACACACTTAATTAAAAATGATTTCTTTAAAAATATATATTAAATTGTAAAGAGTAAAACATGTTACTTGAAAAAAAATACAATTATTTCTATATTTGCAAAAAAAAAAAATTGAAAAAATTCTTCACATAGTAGACAATTAAGATTCAACTTCGTCTAGTTCATTAAAAATATGATTAATTATGCTGCTATCATTTGAATTGAAAGGCATGCACGCACGCAGACGACTAAAACAAGAAATATTCGAATTAATAATTAAACTTATCATGCAAAAGCTGAAATTATATTAAACCTTTTGGGCAAGAAGAAGATTATTTTGGCGTGGAAGAAAGTCATGAGAAGGTCCTATATACTTGGGTCATTGTCAGGTCGGCTGGAAACATGCAAGGCCATAAGGCCAACCAGTCCTCCGGTCATCATATCTTTCCTCCTCGTCCTCGATGGAGAAACATTTTGTATAAGGTCCTCTAATAACTTTAATTGCATGGTTACGTTCATGTAATGATTTAAGACTAGCTAGGACACATTTCTTTCGATACATACAGATTTAATTAGCGATTTTATTGTTTTTAGCACAACATAATTATATTGGTCGTAATTAAATATATAATTGTACGTGTCTGGTAAAATAATGGAGTATTTATTTGAGAGTGAAAGGCGATCCTAACTCCTCCTTCCTGATTATTCATTAATTGTTTCTAGACAAGATGGTTATCTTTGCGATCGATCGATCCAAAAAGAGTTGGTGCTTATCACAAATTAATTGGGTCAGCAAATTTCTCAAAATCTTTCTTGTTCAAAATGTCGTTTTTCATATCAAGTTGGAGTGGTATATACTCCACTCCATATAATATCCAAGCAAATTAAAGTCTCCTCTTCCTCATCAGTTACTCGTGACGTCCACTTCGAGAAGAAAAAGTGGAACAGAAGCACGACGACTATGTCTCCGCTTGTGGAAACCGCATTAATAACAAGGATATTTTTTTGTCAAATAAAACGACAAGTTACCAGATTTAATATAGCTACAAAAACCATGATACATGCAATTTCATATATATATATATATATAGCAAAAGATCAGTCATCTTATCTTATTTGTTAGATTTCACCACCACCTCCTCGAAATGATTTGACGTATGATTTCGGCTTTCGATCATATAATCGTCGTTTATACTTTTAATGACGACAACATATAACGTCATTAAAATGTATATTTACTTGGTTAGATTAATCGAATCGTCACGTCCATCATTAAAGCTAGCTTGGCTGAAAGACGTTAATAATCATGATTGATTCTGATCAGATATATATATATATATATATATATGACGTTCAAAGACTCTGAAACTGTGAAACAAATGAAATTTTGTTGGAAAAGTGGGAATAGTTGGTTCATAAGTTGATATAACCCCTACTACTACTTTTTAGGTATGGTATGGTATGGTATGGTATGGAAGTCTCTCCCTTTTAAAATAGATATAAATTCTGACTTTTCAGGATTAATTTGCACATTTTAAAATTGATATATAAAAAGATAATTAATTAATAGTAATTTGAAACTATCATATATAATTGTTTGTAAGTAAAATTTATTTTATATATTTATTTTGAATGTTAAGATTTTAGAAATGACTTTAAAATATACCCAGTTTTGAAACGGAGGCAGGAGTATTAAAAGAAAAATGGCCACCTATAATTCTAACTGATCATAAGATTATATATATATATATATGGTCATGTGATTGAACATATATATATACTCTGCTTTTATTGAGCCAAACTGTAATGTTACTTATCTTTAAACCTAAATTGAAATAAAGTAGGAGATGGATCCATCAATGAAACAAGTTGGAGAATATGAAGGAACATGCAACCTAATTTATTTATACTAGTAATATCTAGATATTTATTTACGATATAATTGACCTTTCCTTTCCTTATTTTATTTTCTTGAGAAATTACCTTTCCTAAAAGATGAGAAACACTCCCCGTGCTCTTCTGGGCTGGGACTGGGTACATTGAATATTCAAGTTAGGAGGATATTGAGTAGTCCAAGAGTGGTCCGGGACTGTTTAAGAATATTTGTTACGGGAATGTTTAGCAGTTAGCATTGATTAATAGTACAGGGAAGGAGACGATTTCTTTTTAAGTGATTTATTATAAAATTAATTTTACGATAATCGGATGAATTTGTTATTCCAAAATAGAAGTAATTATTAGTGCTGACCTCATTAATTAATTGGGCATGACTAAAAGCTAGGCTCGTATAGAAGTAATAAATAGTCCAACGTATATACTAGTATTCTACTAATAAAAAGTTACATACATACGACATGCATTAAATAAATCTAATATTTCCTCCCATTCACGAAAGTATCCGGTCCAACCAAATTATATGTAGTACTCGTATTTACTTATTTTAAATAATTTTTTTATAATAATTTAATTAGAATATTTTTAGTATTAATTATTATATTTTTATTATTTATATTTATAGAGTATCATTAATTATTTGTAGAAAATATACAATTAAATAAGAATTTAAATATAATTAATTTTATTTTTTTAATATGCACAAAAAATTAACCAAAACGAAAGGAATATTATTTTCGTAATTAAAAATAATAAATTATTATTTTAGAGGTAATAAAAAATTACGATGAGTAATTTAAAAATATTATGTTATTTTATATTTTTATCACTGAAAAATAAAGTCTTTTTATACTATAATTTTCCTTTATTACAAACTTTTTTTTTTAAAAAAAAACAACAACAAAAGAATTACAATATGACGTCTAACTTAACCTCCGCCTCCGCCTCCACGGCTCCACCGCACCGCTCCCCCTCGTCGTGGAAGCTGAAAATACACGACAATCTTTCTATCTATATACATATACTACTAGTCTTTTCCGCGCGGCCACAAGATAAGACTATCACAACAAACTACTACATACGCCTGACCGAGATTTTAAATCTTTCTACTACCATTTTACAATTAATTTGTACTGTAATTCTCTAGGCTGCCTGGTGGTCACTCTCGTTTGTGGCCTTATCTATCTATCTATCTAGCTAGCTACCTAGCTATCTTTGATTGCAGTGTACATACATATATGCACATCCTGATCATTTCTTCTATCGTATTCATTTGTCTTTTAACTCACTACGTCTCACTCCATATATATATATATATATATAGCTAGCTCACACACCGTAACGTACCCAGCAAACAAAGTTTTGTTTGGTAATGGATATCGATCCAATTAACCCCCACCCCCTCATCCTACTCATCACCCAAGCAATCATGTGTGTTAATTGAAGGGAGATCCAATGGGTTTGTTATTTATTCTTTCCATTTACTATTTATTTAAGAAAAGAATAATTTCTGCAGGAAGCTAGAAAAAAAATCGAAACAAACTCCACATAACGAGATGCTTCTATTTCTTTAATTTCTTTTTAGGGGAAAATTTGTCTCAACAGTCAAGACCATCCTCAAAATGGTTGACACCAACGCCAGATCTCTGCTTACACCTAAATCTACAATGAGCCAACCTTAATTCTTACTACTATATTTACAAAATAACCTTCAACTTCATTTCCTTAGCTAGCTAGCTACTCTGGTATGGCACTTAACATTGCCGTGAAATTTCGTCTCCTTCCACCACCGTTTTGTTCTCTCCTCAACCCGACACCGCCTCCATCCGCCACCCGTCCCGATGACTTCGCCTGACCCTTTCGCCCACCGGAAAAAGCTATTGGGTTAAGAGATTTGCGACGGCAACCGCATTTTTCGCCGCCACTCTTGGTCAAGGCTGAGCTGGCTTTAACCGCCAATGCCGCCATCTCCTCCGCTTGGAGCGGACGACTCAACCGGGTCAACGGCAGCGCAAAGTAAAGCTGACCCGGTTGGAGCTCATCGTCGTCACTAATGGCTTCGACGACGTCGTCGAATTCCATCTCGTCGGAGTTACAAATGAAAGAGGAAGGGTTCTTTTGCAAGACGTATGAAACTTTAACTGGATATGAATACTCTTGTAATCTTCCGTCTTGTAATATGAGTTTGGCTGTAGCGACGGATGTGGATTGGCAAGAAGTGCAAATCCCCATTTATTTGGTTGTGATTGAATTTGAGAAATGTTTGAAAATTGAGAGAGAGAGAGAGAGAGAGAAGAAAATGTGTAGGAGAAAGAAGGGAAGTGGATGTTGAATTTGGGAAAGAGAAAGGGAATATATAGAGGAGGGAGAGATAGTGTATCGTAAATTGGACCAGCTAGCCACATCAGAATAGGGACGTCCTTTCTTCTTTGCTTCTCTGATTGTTTTTTTCGATCAATGGGCCTCTTGCCAACCTGTAAACTTGTGTCTGCCTGACAGGTTGTAATGTGAGAATACTTTGAGCACTCCCCCATGTTTTACGTTGAAATTGTAGTACCTTCTTGAACAGTGTAATCTGGACTGGACTGGACTACTTTAATGCCTATTTTCATTTCATAATTAACTGACCACAGAGAAATACTCCATCAGACATATCGAACAAAGCTTGGGCATGTCTTGTGTTAATTTACGTGTGTAATTGATTGATAAAGCGATCGACAACAAAACTAATGATATGATGATAGCCTTATCAAATGGAAGATCGATCGATCGATCGATCGATATACTACTCCTCCATGAATGGTTAGTTATGGTGTTATCTCATATCTGCACTTTGCTACTACTATGGAGTACGTGTATAGTATTATTTCTTTACTTAATAATAATAATACGTTAATTGCTTGCTTCCCCTTTAATTTATATTAATTCTGATTATGTTTTTTTAAGGTTAAAACAATCTCAAATTTCCTATTCTCAGCTCACATTAATAAGGTAAGGTGGAATTTAAAGTGACGGAGCCTACCCGCCTTGAATTAGAATTTTTAAGTATTTTGTTGGTTTTTGTTTTGGGAGTAATTGACATCATTCCCCGCAGGCACAACAATACACCACCACCTTTAAATTGTGCATTCAAGATCAATGAATAAGACAATAACAACCGCTGAGCAAAACCTGGAGAGCCTTACATTTTTATTTTTGGACATAGCGAGTCATACATCACTTACTTTCAAGGTGTTTTGATAAAAACTGAATAAATTTAAATTTAATTTAAATAAAAAAAATTATTCGAATAATAGATTTTTATTATTTTAACCTTCTAAAAAAATTTAAAATTGTTATAAATTTAATTAATATTACTTAATACTATAATAATTAACATTGTAAAAAAAATTCATTCAATCAAAAAAATGACACTAAACTATTCAGCGTCTGAATGACTGATGGATTCAATCATTCAGACGATTTTTTTTTCTAAAATAAATACACTTAATAACTGACCGCAACAAACAGCCTTATTTTGGACATGCGAGTCATCATATGGAGTATTATTTTCACACTAAAATAGGAATTTAAATTAAGAGCTGTTAAAAATAAATGCATGTACGCATGCGTCATTGCGTAAAAGTATTATTAAAAGTCGTGTCAAAAACATGAGCATTTTGTAAGATGGAAAAGTATGTACTCCACTACAAGTATTTTTTGTTTGTTATGAGGGGCAATTATTAGACACTAGAAAGTCGGTATGGACGAGGGAGGGAGAAGATATTAAAACAAACAAAGGGAAGTGTCGAGTCCAGTGTGATTTTATGAAAAATGCAAAGTGGAGTGGAGACCCAGGGGAGTGATCAAAATGTAGTTTGAGCAATGTTGAGGGGTAATAATAAGTGGTACGTAGTAGAGCTATCTATATACGTGGCAAGCTGGCCAACGGAACGCTGAGCTACGTACGCAGCAGGGCAGGAAGGCGGCCACGTAGAAATAATTAGGCCTTGGCAGTAACAAGCAAGCCAAGCCATCGAACAACCCGACAACAACTTAAGGATTCTGAGCCCCTATTCGTATACATGTGGAACCAACCCAACACAGCACTCTCCGTCTGTCGTTATTTATTCACAAAACAAGTGTATTAGTTGTAGTAATTGATTAGAATGGAATGGATAGGAAAATGCTTGATGATGATCTGCTGTTACCACATAAGTAATATTTAAATTGTCTGAATCTCTTTTTTCATTGATTTGATCCGGTCCAACTGAGTTTTAGTAGTATTTAATTAGTGTAGTCTTAGACCTTGTAAGTAAAAACAAAATACTAGCTAGCAGTATTAAAATGTCAATTTGGATTTTCATACGCTCAAAAAATTATATAATCCAAGAGGGAGGGAGGGAGTGTTATATATATATATATATATATATATATATATATATATATATATATATATATATATGCATGCATGCGTGACCAAATAAATAATGTTTTGAGTTGAAGAAGCATTTGTGCAATTAGCTCTAATAATTAGTTAGCTTAATGATCATGAAGAAATAAATTAAGAATTCATATACGTACGTTAATTTAGTACTCTTCACTATGAAGTGGAGTAGTAAACAGCTAGCTAGCTTAGCTATCTACCCCCTTCTAACCTCCTTCCCTCCTACTTACTTAACTACTAATTTCATTTTTGGCTGGCCCTTGTTTTGTCTTCTTACAAACCTACTTCTTTCAGCTACCCTCTCATATTATATACATACACATACATGTGGGCTGTGCTTTATTTTTTCTTTCTAGGGTGCAAATGGGGTATGCTAATTTTTATGCATTTATTTATGTAGTACTAGTACTAACGATTCCTTAATGATTGAGCTGGGGCCCTCAACCCTCCCTCAATGAAGCTTCTTCATCCACTATATATATTGTACTAGTATTATATACACACACATTTATGTATATATAACCCGGAAGGCTAGTGGTTGTCGATATCTAACACAATCATGGTCGCTAATTAAGACAGACATATATATATGTTGTAACAAAAAGTTAACGAAAACTACTATATATATATATATATATATATATATATATATATATCAATACACTTGAAAAAGAACCTCATGAACGAAATTACATCACGTATGTCGGTATGTGTGTTGAATTGTTAAAGCTATATATCAATACGAGATCTGTACGTACGTCTTAATTAATCCCACCATATTTATATTATTATTATCAATTCAGTTCTAGCTATATATATATATATATATATATATATATATATATATATATATATATTCGAGTTTCTGTTTAATTAAAGATGGAGTCTGATCGAGTTCATGGCATTCCAATTAAGCAGTAGGGCCAACAACCGGCAGATCGACCCAACTTGTAGTAGCTAGCGAGTAATAATTAATAAACAAGGTTCCACTAGTCTTATTCCATATCTATATCTATATTATAAATTCTTCCACATAATTTGGTCGCACTTTTTTCTTTTTCTTTTTTTATTTTACTCTTTCGCCCTATAATTTTATATGTATTATTATTTTATCCTTTTTAATGTTAATTTTTTATATCTTTTATTTACTCCTCTAAATTTTATAAAACTTATTTTATCATACATAATTTACACACAACACGTGTGCAACAACGACTAGTAATAATAAATCACACAAATTATAACATGCAAATTTAGTTGTAATCACCAACCAATGTGTCCAGGTCGTCTATATTCCTCTTCATCATAAATTCATAATATATCGTACTCTAACCTACCTACCTACCTATGTCAAGTTGATCATAGGATGAACAAAGAGTGTATTTAGTCCATATATTCATCAATTAAATCAACCAAAACCGGCCAATATATATAGTAACATACTCAAAACTGGTTGATGCATGGATGATTTTTTCCAAGTTAGATTAGTCATAAAAAGAAAGAAACTAGTCAAAATTAAGCTAGCTAAATACTATTCAGGAACTCTAAGTAGAAAATTCAGCATATTAATTTAACATGAGGGGTAGACATTGCACTTGTGACTTGTCAACATACTCAAATAAAAGGTTCCCGAATCTATGTTGATTTTACATTTGACATGGAAACTATATATAACAGTATAATTAATTAAGAGTACAATTGATCAAACTTATTCAACCAGATCCTTGGGGTATTCTTTCCCCTTCCGTTTGGTTAGCAGGCGGAGTTGGTACTCAAGTCCTTGTTCTTGCTTAGAAGTGTATAAACTTTTGTGATCTTTAATTGCCACAAATTATAAGTGCTATATATATATATTATATTATGTGTGGCTGATCATATTAGTTTATATTTTGCAAATTTAAACTTTTAATAATAATAAAAGTTTTAGTAAAAATAATTAATGAGTGATGAAGAGTTGAATAGTACAAATTGTTTGATATAGGAGTATATAGTAGTATAAAATATAATAGAATAAATCAGTTGGATATTATTTTGTAATTATGATTTTATTTTCTTGATTTATATGTAGTGAGTGCAGTTACTCAATGTGCACGTTCGCCGGTACAAGGTTTCTGAAGGAAAGAGGTGAATTCATTCATGTATTATATATATGACTAAAAGACAAATTGAACCCTAAACTTTACTTCGGTGTTGATATTTGTACCCCAAAATGAAAAAGGTGTCTAAGTACACCCCATATTTTACTTATTGATAACAGATTGCACACTTTACACACTTAACCGGTCAAAAGTGACCGGCTAAGGCACAGATCCACACAAGAAGGGGTATTTCAGACTTTAGATATTCTTTATCTTCTCTAACGCAATTACAGAGTCATTCAGACAACGATTTGAAGGAGACAAGGGTTCGCGATTTGAAGGAGGCTAGGTTCGCGATTTGAAGGAGGCTCATGGATCAAACTACAGGTGCATGAAGAAAGCGATGATGAAGACACTTGGAGAAGCTCAAACAATGCTTGGTAGAAGATTCTTTGGTTGTCCGTGATGGTGTGAAGATGGGCACGGTGGTTGTAATTATTTCGCTTGGTGATCCTCCAATGTGTGAGCGTTCAAGGGAAGTAATACCTGGATTAATAAGAAGATTAGAGAATTTTGATGCTGAAATCAAAGCTGTGAAAGATGATCTCGAACAGTCCAAAACTAGGGCAAGGTTTGCAATTTGTCTGTTGACTGCAACTTGGATTGCAATTTTTTATTTTAGGTTTATCTCGGTCAAGGATGAACCACCACTCGAGAGTTGAAAACAAGCAACTTGGGTTCTACTGAGCAACTTGGGTTCTCCAGAATTGAACAGTACAGAATTGGGTTCTAACAATATAGTGGTAGAAATTAGTTGACTTATGAAATGTAGGAGGAAAGGTAATTGTTGGGCATCTTTTGTAGGTAATTTATTGGTTGTAATGTATGGGCAATTTATTTGAATGAACATGTTGTAATGTATGGGCAAATATGGTGGTTGTAATCAATTGCTGCAATTTCTTGTTTATGGCTGGTGTGCAATTTATGAGTATAAGGGAATTATGAAACAAAGAATGAGGATCGGTGTGAGGTCGAGAGCTGTAATCGCAGACTCCTACAATGCCAAACATTCCAGTGGGACAGAGGGAATGGCAAGGTTGAGTTCACATAGATACTTCAAGTCAAGAAAAGAGTAGTGGAGTTACATTTACCTATGGGAAAAAATGTATCTTTTTGGTACATTGTCTATGTTTATATACGAGTCCATAAACATGGTTTAATTTGGATGGGTGTATATTAGGATGGATGTAAATTGTAGTCTACAAACATGGTTAAATTTGGATGGATGTCTATCAGTAGTCCACAAACATGGTTGGTTAACTATATATTTTGGTGGAACTTTTTGGTTGCAACATAAATATTGTAAAATTTGATTCCCTTTTATGGATGAATGTAATTTGATTCCCTTTTATTGAAACTTTTTGGTTGAAACACAAATATGTAATTTATTTGAATGAACATGTTGTAGTGTATGGGCAAATATAGTGGTTGTAATCAATTGCTGCAATTTCTTGTTTATGGCTGGTGTGCAATTTATGATACCTGCACCTTTTAACCTTTGCAGACTGTCTCACAAATGCACATCAAGGGTATTAATGCACAAAATAGACAAATGTAAACAACAAACTGCAATTGCCCAAAACAGAGCCTACATGCGCAATTGCCACCAGATAACACTCGATACACACAATCAGAAACACACAATCGCAAAACACATGTACGTAAACACCGCAAACACACACTACACACATCACGCATCATAAAGGAACCGGTATTGCCATTCAATTACCAAATTAATCCCCAAAGACAATCCATAAATCGAGGCAATTAATAACAGCTTGTTGTCATTGCCTAACAACATCAAGCTATCCACAAAAAACATAAAACCGAGCATCCCATCCACAAAAAATGCATACTATCCACAAAAACATACATATAACAACCTTAAGTTGATTCCCAAAAATCCCTAAACCGGATATATACATCCATATAAGCTTAGTACCACAAAAAAGCCCAAAACCCCATCTCATATCTATTAATCGCATTAGGCCCTCCATCGGTTGGTTTCTAAACCGGAGCTTCTCTTTTTGGATCCGGGTCGCAGCTTCAAGGTCTCCAAGTGTTGTACATTGTTTTCCTTCCATGTGAATTCCTTGGGTTGTAATATATCACCGAGACATTTCGTGCTACTCTCTAAGTAATGGATTCCACCTCACATCGCAGTAGAACCACCACTTGATCCACATTCATGTTATTTGGCTCATGTGTTGATGTCATTGGTTGAGAAGCTTGAGTATGAGTCTGCCTAGTATTGTGAACCCTTTTTGCCCTCTTAGACTTTGGAAGAGGTTGAGATGATTGACTTTCTGGAGGGGGTTGAGATGATTGCCTATTGAGTTTCTGAAAATCAAGACACAGAAATATATTAAACTCCATATATATGATCTTGATAAAATAATCATAGAAACACACACTTAACTTACTTGAGGACACCTTCTTGCATTGTGACCCCATTCCTTGCAAAATCCACATTTCAAAACATGTTCCTTTCCTCTTCAACCTCAGACCTTCCGGATTTGATTGTGAATATCATTACCTTTCCTCCTAACAAGTTTAGGCCTACCCACAGAGTATTTTTAACTCGTGGCAAAGGTGGGGAAAGCCCAAGATGATCCCACTCATCTTTGTGTTTTATAGGCTCAATGTTGTGATCAAACCTTTAGATACATGTCCTTTGTTAAACACTCGTATGCATAAACGTAATGGGATCATGTCCTATTTTGTAAATGCATGATATTGCATGAGCACATGGTATTCCGTATAATTCCCACCTCCTACAAGTACATGTATTTTTTCCCAAATCCACAACAAATGAATGACCCCGTAAGTCATTGTCATCAGAAACCTCCCACCACCACCCCACCACAACGGCAATCCACCCCTCGCCTCATTCTTTCCATTTTTCTATCTTCTTAGCTATTCTAGGCACACTACACCATTATGTTTCATCATCATATCTCTCCTCATTAACAATCCTATTCATGCAATATAATCTCAAATCCTTCTAGACACCCTATTACCGGTTTCACTCTAGCTTTTCGAATTTTGCTATTAAATACCTCACAATGATTATTGACATACATATCACTTTTTACATATGGTGTTAAAATGAGACCTACTCCACTCGAAAGCAGTGGCTTAGAGCTAACCATTCAAATGCACTCTTATCCTCTTTATGTAACACATCCATTGCCTTTTGAAAGACATATTGATTTGTAGCTTTGGCAAAGATTCCACACCAATTTCCTTAATCCGAGCCTTTATGCTTTTGCCAAAGTTCTATACAAATGCATAACACAATGTCCGTGTTCAAAGACTTGGGACCACATCTTCTAAAGCATTAATCAAACCCCGGATCAACACTAATGAAATAATTAGATATAATCATAAATCACATCTTCTAAAGTACTAATCACAAACATCTACTACTAAATGAAAAGTATATAGAAATGTAGAGATGTTTATACCTTTTGTTTATCCGAAATGAATGTCCAAACCTCCATCATTTGAAATCCCAAGATCACCCACCAACAAGTTCATAAACCAGTCCAAGACCGAGTGTTCTCAGATTCAACAATGGCCCAAGAATCGCCACATCCCATTGTTTGGGTCAACACCAATCTGCAATCAATAATCGACCCCATATGGTCCTTTCGAGAAAACATCCATCAAGCCCCCCCACCAAAGGTCTACACCCCACCTTGAATCCTTATTTTAGTGGTTGAAGATGTATATAAAACCTCAAGAATCACTTTAAGTCTTGTCCTTTTTCTCGTTCTCTCTCTTCAAAATACAAGTACTCCTGTGCATGTCTTTTCCGAGCTCTGCAAAGATAGTCCGTAACCGGTCCATACTCCTCTTCAAAGACTACCTTCAATGCTTCTCATCGCTTTTTTCTTAGCTCAGTATGCTAGGCTCTCGATACTCAATATCCAAATCTTTAACTACTTTAGTATGAAACCGATCTAATCCCCATGTTGGATTCATCCAAAGATCATCTTCATATTTTTTTGGCAATCCACTCTGATTTATACAATAATTATCCCACTCTACTACAAGTATGGACTTTTTGTAACCTAGTAATTTTAAATGTGAGTTCTCTTTTTGCACCTTCATAAAGATAGAAGTACCATGTACACGGCTCCACACACCTTGCTTGGATCTTATCGACGTGTTTTTCTTGAAATACACCTTCCTTCCATGTTTGATACCATGATTTCGATTCACGCTTCTCACTTCATCGACATTGGAAAATGTCATTCCCAACTCAAACTCAATATCCTCACCGTCACCTTCCCTAAATTCGGACCACCTTTATGTTCTTGTTCGTGTGGTTCGTGGTCCCACTCATCAACCCTAGGCATCCTTTCCACATCATCGTCATCATAGTCGAGGATGAAAATCCATGCACTAGTGGTTCTTCAACTTCATTTGGGGCTCTGCAGCTTTGTTTTTCGCTTTTACCTTTGTTATGTGCAAATCTTGTTTCTTTGCTTTTGCCTTCCATTTGTTTTCCCTTACCTTTGTCAACTGCATCATCCTCAGTCCCCTCCCTGCCTCAGTTTGATCTCCCTCATCCCCCTCCCCAATTTCATCATCCTCTTCATCCTCCGTTGATTCTTCCACGTAACTATCCACATAACTTTCATCACCGACTTCTACTTCATCAATTTCAAAGTCACTTTCTACCACCACAGTCTAACAACCTCCATATATATTTCAACTAGTCTCAGTAGAATGGATAAGTATACACATTGTTAACACATCATCATCATTTTCTAACCCAAATAATCCCCTCTCCATATCAATTGCAGGTGACTTGTAATGGAACTTGAAATGTCCAACTTTGTATCCCAAGTCCTTCCCCATGTTACATATGTCAAGTAAAGATATGTAATCGATGATACGTAAATCAAAGAAATTAAATGTACCTCCCACATACCGCTTATGTGGGCTCTCCTCAAAATGTCCCCATGAAAATTTTTTTTCAGAAAATACTACTGCTGGTTTACTGCGTATACACAAACACAAAGAATTCCTCGTTTGGTTAAATGTGTGGACCACATCATATTTAATCGACTAAAATCCAAAAAATGTCGAAAAGAGACAGAGAGTTTTGAATTTGATCATCAAAAAGGGTCCACCATTACACTTTATAACAAAAAGAAGTCAATAAACTACAAAACAAAACAATATACCACAAAAAGAACATGCACTAATTTCTAAAGCGGATTATTCAAAATAGATGCTTGTGGAAGATAATCACGTAAGTATTTTATCAGATTCGGGACACCTCTAACGCCATAAACGTCAGTTGTCGATGAATCCCTCAAGAATCGCGAATCACTACTCATCGCGAACCCTAGCCTCCTTCAAATCGCGAACCCTTGCCTCCTTCAAATCGTTGTCGTTCTCTTCAACGAATGACAGAATTAATTGCGTTGGAGAAGATAAAGAATATCTAAAGTCCGAAATACCCCTTCTTGTGTGGATCTCAGGCTTTACTTTATTCACTTTTGACCGCTTAAGTGTAAAGCAAAGTGTCTGATCTGTTATCAATAAGTAAAATATGGGGTGTACTTTGCAGACACCTTTTTCACTTTGGGTGCAAATATCAACACCGGAGTAAAGTTTAGGGTGCAATTTGTCTTTTAGTCTATATATATCGATCGTCTAGCTTCACTATGAAGAAAACTTATATAAGTTAGCTGGCTAGCCGTTGGATGACGCCTTTCTAATTAATTAACCTAGCTACGCCTACGCTCCTCCTCCCTATTACAATTAAGCTTTTGTATTGTTTCAAGGCTTTCATATATATATATATATATATAATGACCATACACGGTTGTGTATATTTTATTTGTGCACAGTCTGTCAAAATTACGTCGTTTTGGCATTATTTGTTTTTGATTTTTGAGATGGAGAAGAGAAGCTGTTTTTTTAAAAGAAATCTGTCAAAACTATTTGACAAACTCTACACAAATAAAACATATACAACTGTGTATATGTTTGATTCCTAGATCGATCATGATTAAACATGGACCACCCTTTGCCCAACCAGTCCTCTACAAATGGTGAAGCTCAATCTTTAATGGAGATCTATCCATTAATTATTCTCAATTACATTACTAAGTACTAAAGAGAAAAGTACGTACTGGGTATATAGAATTCTTCATTTTCAATGACAAGAGAATAGGAAATTACTTACATTGTGTCATTAATTTTATTAATTGCTTTAATTAGTTTAATTGAGCTCCAATAACTGGCTGGTGAATCTAATTCTAATACTTTTGCATATATACGGTACAAGCCAATTTTTCTAAAAATAAAACATATATCTCTTTAATTTGACTTCTTAACTTGCATACAAATGTCTTATTTAAACCATTCTTTTGCGACGGAAAGTGTGTGTGTATACACATACATATTCGTATTTGTTATCTTTGTTAACTTGCAGCAGGTTTGATTATTATCGAAGCGTACGTTTGACAACAAAAAGAAAAAAAAAACAAAAAAGAAAGTTATATAGAATTAGAATCTCGAAAGATGTAATTAAATACAATTTTATATTCCTTCGATCTTGAATTGATTAATGAGTTTAGTAATTGACATGCTAAACAGTAGGGGCCACCAACCGGCAAAATAACACATTGCTTACTTGCCATTAATTATTTGAAATGTAGAATTCAGAATTTGGAATTCCCCTTAGAATTAATCTTATCCAAATTAATAACAATGTTTGATTAAATTTCTCAGGGTTTGGAATATTTCCTCAATAACGTGTAGAAAGTATATACACTAAAAGAGAATGAATATACGTACGGATGAACCTTTAAGGTCACTATCATGACCAACCATATATATATATATAATGCTGATTTCTTCATGACTCAATTATTAGTTGCAATTAATTAACATTCAATTGATTTAGTTAGCAATCAAATTAATCAGATATAATTATCTTCGTAGATTATAAAGTTCCATAGAGTATATATCTAATATGCATATATATATATATATATATATATATATATATATATATTCAAAATTTGAGCATCCCTCTAGCTAGCTAGATAGATAGATATTATGCATGCAAGAAAGTTAATCATCTCATACATGCATGCATGTTGTGTGAAAGTTATTAAGTAAAACTAAAACAAATCAATGATGAGTTACGTACGTACTACCAGCTAGCTAGCTAGCTTTAAAAAAAAGAGATCTTGATTTCTGGTAGGATGCTGCTCGCAGGTGGATGCCTTTCCCTCCTCCTCCTCCTTCCTCCTTCTCTTGATGCTATAACCTGCATATATGCAAGACGTACGTACGTACGCACACTTATACTAAAACCCAAAAAAATGAATGAATGAATGAATGAATTTGAGATTACGTACGTACCTGACACTTGATTGAGCAGAAGGCATATCCATCGTCAATGAGTTTATATTTACACACAACACAATTTGTCTTACCAGTTTGATGCCGTCTGGCTTTTGAACGAAGAAGTAGAACAGTTAAATAATTTATTTTGTAAGGTTGAATAAGATTAGGATTTTTCTAATAACATTAATGTCCACCTACTGCCAGTAAGAAACTCTACGTACCTGCAAATTAATAAAGTTAATTGGGCTCTATGACTTAAACAAAACTATCAACAAATTAATAATTAAACAAAGATGATAGCTACCTTCCTACCAACTTAATTAATCCCGGTCATGACTTATTACAATTAATTGCCATATACAACAACATTTGATTTTGTACGGTATACTTTTAGAAAATCATCATATCCTCGTACGTACTTACGTACGTAGAATTAATTCAAAGATGATTGGATTTATATAAGTATTAACATTTCATATCTTAAGATTTAAATTAATGCACATAAAATAGCATTTATATATATATATATATATATATATATATATTAGTATTATATATTATTTCAAATTTTAATCTCAAGTGATCATGTAAAGAGAAATTAAACAATACATACCAAGGGAGAGGTTATATAAAATAAAATAGGAGCTTAATTATCGTTTAGAACATTTTATTATTTCAAAATTAAATAATTTTAAAAGTATAAAATGAAACAAAAGTGAGATTAATTAAAACTATGAAATTAAACTCAAAACATACTGAATTGTACTAGTACGTACGTCTTATCAATTAAAATTGTCTCATACCATATGAAGCATAATTTTGGCACCTTAATAATAATAATAATAAATATAGAAGTAGGTAGTAATAAATAAAGATTATATATATATATATATAAATAAAGGAAATTAATAGAATGATTAATAGTAGTAATTAACAAGAAAAAGAAAATTAAATAAAGACAGACAAACATACTTCCAAAGTTTGGTGATGAATGTGTTTTTTGGAATGACGTTCACATTTGGAACAAAAAGCCTTTCCCATACAATCCGTACAGTAGTTGGTGAGATATTTGCCAACATGTGTGTCGCAATAGCTATAGAAATCGGCATCCAAGAAAAGTTCTAACCACTTTGGATAAACAATTGCTTTATTTTCCATCTGACTGACTAACGGACGGAATTACTAATTTACTATACTATTAAATTAAATGAACAAATTTTAATTCCCACTGCAAACCCTAACTTACTTCAGTTCACTGGAGGGGGAGGAGGAGATTGGGTTAATTAAAATCCTTATTAGCTTTGGATTTTAACATTTTGATCGACATATAATTTTCAAAAATCATACTACTGTAATAATTATCCTCCTCCTTTTCTTGTTAAATTAGGTTTATGGCTAACATCATATCATATTACATACATATTTTTCCAATCTTACTTTGGATATCATCAATTCTTTTATATTCCTAATTAAATAAGGACTGGATAGTAATTTTCCTCCACTTATTTCTCAGTTTCTAATTTCCACCCATGTTAACTCTCATTTCTGAATTATTTTTATTTTTATAACTAAATTAACTTCCCGAACAGCCTAGGTAATAGGTAGGGTACATAAGAAGTAACTGAACCCGAAATATAAGAAACCCTTATTTTTGGAATTTGATTTTTGGCCCAGATCAGCACTAAAAAATAAAGGGTGATTTACATATTCTATTACATTTTTAAAAAAAATTATAACAAAAGTGCCCTCATAAAACTTTTACACAACTAATACACTACCATATTTATTTATAATTCTAGTGCATTTAGGATTCCTTAATTTAAGGAATTAATATTCAATTAGGATTCATTAATTTATAGATTAGTTATACCCATAACTTCTTCTCTCTTTCTCATCTATAACAACTCAGTATTATATATATATATATATATATATATATATATATATATATATATATATATATATAACCAAACCCTCCCACCTCCCGCCTCCCTCCACCTCCTCCTCCTCCCCCCTCCTCCTCCCGCCTCCCGCCTCCCCCTCCTCCTCCCTCCTCCCTCTCCCGCCTCCACCTCCACCTCCTCCCGCCACCCTCCCCACCCTCCCTTTCCTCCCGCCTCCCTCCGCCTCCCTCCTCCTCCTCCTCCTCCTCCCTCCTTCCTCCCTTTCCTCCCGCCTCCTCCTCCACCTCCTCCTCCCTCCACCTCCTCCTCCTCCTCCTCCTCCCGCCCACCTCCTGCCGCCCCCTCCCACCCCTCCCTCTCCTCCTCCCTTTCATGTAGTTGGTTACCAAATCATTTGATAAGGTAAATTAATTCATTTTTATTAATACTAATATACTTGAATGCGATTTAGTAGCAAAATTTATGCACGATTGGTTACTAAATCTTCCGATAAGGTAACCAATTTAGTTTATTAGGTTATTAATTTATTTTGGATATGATGCAATTGGTAACCAAATTTCATATAGTTGGTTACTAAACCATTTGATAAAATGTAACTAATTCAGGTTTTATTTGATTACCAATTTTATTTTAAATGTGATGCAATTACTAGTCAAAATTAGTATAAAAGGTAACCATTTCAATTTTTGTGGGTAACCAAATCATCAAAAGAAATTGAATAAAGAACTCCTACTGGCATGGTATGGCGGCGATGTGGCGTAAGCAATGGATGGCATGGCGAGAGAGGAGGATGATGAACATTAGCTCCTTCATAATTTTTATTTTTAATTTTCTCATTTTGATTTGAATTTTGAAACATGGATTTGAAATTGTTGTTAGAGACAAGATTTGAATTTGAATTTGAATTATTAGTTATCCTTGATTTTAGGTTTCCTTATTAATGTGAATTGTACTATTTTTGTAATAATTACATTCTTTTTGTAATTATTTAGTTGATGCACTTTTCTTATAATTACTTTCTATTTGTTGTATACTTATGTAAATGACCCAAAAATAAAAGGGCCTAAGGAAGTCCAGTAAACTAAAAGGGCCGCTATAAATTTATTTTTATTTATATATAAAATTAAAATTTAAAAAAAAAAAAAAACTAAACTAAACTAAACTAATAGAAGCATATATGATATATAGTTGAGAGGCTTTACAATTGGTTAACACTTTGCCAGCGCTTATTAACAAATTCCTATGGCTATGGCTATGGCTATGGCTATGGCACTCTTCAATATTAACTGTACGTATTTAACACTCACTCTCAAAGTGAAGTAAAAATTTCACACTATATATAACCTACCTACCTACCTACCTACTTGTATAGATCTTATGATAAGATGATTTTCTCAACCATTTTATAAAGAAGGAAGAAGCCAAAGATTACAGAGGGAGGAAGCTAATGACAGACACCAAGTCAAGGCGGCCATAGCAGCAGACATTTGGTATCTGAAACACGACTTTCCAATGCAAAGGGGAGGTCCAGAAGCCATCGAGCCAACCGTCACACTAGCTGTTGAGCAGGCTGCAGCCAGTGACAGAAGCGACAGAACCTGTGACCAATTTTTCCTTAGTACAAAATAAATGTCTGCAAGGATCTTGATGAATCTATAGAGGCACATACCCAATCTACTATAGTGATGATTGACATTATTCCTACTTGACGAGATGAACACTTCACGAGGATAGAGATGGCATCAACAATTCCTAATGTCAAACTCCAAGGAAACACCAACCCCATGATTGTTACTAAAAAGCTGCAAAATAACCACGAGTCAGAGTAAATAACCAGATAATTATAATCAATAAGCAAGCAGGAGGTTAGAGTCGTATCCTAGTGACTTGACATGGATTCTAAAAATTTTACTCTAGAGGTTATCTCTCCCTCGTTGCATATGTGAAAGTGAAACCATCTCTATAGCAGTTGTGTAACATATTCCCATAGAAATATACTCTTTATTTCTCACAATCATATGCCATCCCCCCCCCCCAATAGCACCAAATCAATTCAGAGAGAGCATTAGATACAAAAACTTTGACACTTCCATGTAAAAGGATTGCTCTTGGATAAGAAAATATTCCATACCAATTGGATTCAGGTCCATAACCATGGGTTTGAACGAAAGAGATCTTTATTATCTCTTTCTGCACATACCAGTAAGGCCATTTCAGTTGGTATTACACCGAACAAATTACTAATAAACTTAGATCCGTTCTTAATAGTCAAACTTGAAATAGGCAATCCCAAGTAAGAAACAGTTCACTCGCTAGGCTTCAAAACAAAGATATGTGTGTATTCAATTAAGTGACATAGATTCCTCTATCTCCTTTGTCTGTGACTAGAATCAGTCAGCAGAAGATCCTGAAATTTTTCAATCAAATATTTCAAGGATATGCCAAATTATAGTTTGAGACGTGCAGTATGACATTCTTCTTTTCTGCTTTCTTTTCTTTTATTTGAAATAATCGAGAAATTCATCTAACTAATAGAAATCTACTTATCTACAGAAAGGTCATCACCGTGTACAGCCAACCTAATCCCTAGACAGAACAAAAACAACCTAACTATAACAAATTGACAATAAAACAGAAAAGGGACCAAAGCTTTAAGAAGAAAATAAAATACTTGGAATGACGAAAAGGAACACAACTACTAAGAAGATGGCAACAGATCTCATGATTAAGAAGGGAAAGCCTTTCCTTAACTAAGTTGATTTACACCTCCCCGCAATTTTCTTTCCGAGATCTGTTCAGAAGCTTGCATAGACATTCCATAAATCCTACAACTTTCACTTTACAAATATGATGGATAATAGATGCAAAAGAGGTCTTTTTTACAAGAGATTAAAGATAATTGCTTACCCAGTACAAATTAAGAAACTGCTTGGTAATAATGCTGTGATATTCACTATCATATTTGTCCATAAGAGCTCAGCTGTATATATAGACACCACTGTAAAAGACCAAAATTCAGAATGCTAACCGTATGACCATGTTGTTCAATGTTAATCATCTAATCTAGTGAAAATGCATTTACTATTTCTAGCATAATTGAACACATGTCCTATTATTTGCAACCAAGTCTGATACATTTAATATAAACCTATATATGCATCTCCTATTATGTCCTTCAACTTTATAAATATACTGTAAATGCATGTCCTATTATTTGTAACCAAGTCTGATAGCACATATATGATCATCAGTGGATTAATTACTCAAACTAGCAGGAGTTTGACTTTATTGAACAATGTAGATTCTGTCATTTCATGAAGCCAACAAGAAACACTGTTCATCATTTTATAGTCACATAAATCATAATTTGACATTAAATTATGACAATTCCATAGACAAGTGTCCTCGTAATCATTAAAACACACAGTACCTTTGTCCTGAAATGAGAGCCCTGTTTAATTTCTCAAGACTTTTGACGAAATTGTAACTTAATTAGAGCGTGGACACCAATTTTTGGACATAGGAGAACAAGGAAAGAGAATGCTTCAATACTGAATTAAATGATCATCAGAGTTCCAATACTCCATAAGTAGCTTAATTAGATGTAAACATACAAAGGATGACTATAGTTGATTACTGAACAATTGGCTTTATTATCAGCTGACAGTGGACAACGAGAACCGGAGGGGAAAAACTGAAAATGAAATGGGTAAGCAGCTTCTGGAGGGGAAAATGGAAATCAACCCATTAAAACCGATTGATCAAAAACTGAAAAAAAAGAGAGTAGGAGAAATAGGAATTACCAGAAGGAAGTGTAACTGTAGAATTCAACAGGTATGCACATGAAGAGGAGAGAAGCGAGAGAGAAGAGGACCTGACCCAACCTCAAACCCAAACTGGCGGTCGACCCAAAAGCCCCAGGGAATTCTTCATCCATCTCGCATTCGTGAATGTAGAAAATGATTTTTATTTAATTCTCTGCGTAATTCTTGAAAGCCAACAAAGTTGGTAAGTATGTAACCGCCTCCTTGAAAAAGGCTGATCGTCATAGCCATTATTCAATGGTCTGTATTTGCTGAAATGCCACGTTTCTCATCAGGGAAGGGATTCAAAGGAAAAATAAGTAGAAAAAGGGATTTGGTTAATTATATTTATAGATACGTACCAATTTAATTTAATTGACGTGGTTAGAAGTTACAACTACTACAAACCTTTTCTTCTCTCTCTAAATTTATTTATTTTTACATTTTTTTCGTTATTAATTAATAGTAATATTCTTACTCATGTTATTATTGTTAAAAACCATTACTTCTATCGCTAAACATATATTAATAGAAAAAAAAACATCATCATTCATTTACATTGTGTTTGTATGTTTTTAACCAAAAAAAAATAAAGAATATTTAAATTTTATATTTATGTTACTATTTTACTCTTATATTAGTTTTATTCTGTTTGTTTGTGGAGAGAGTATAAATAGAATTATAAATGATTAAATTATATTATTTAATTTTACGTTCATTTTTGAATGAAATTGAACTCGGCAAGAAAATTGATCCACTTTTTGTTTATTTATTTTCTTTTATATCCATTAAAAAACCTAATAATAAAATATTTTGACAAAAAATAATAATTTTTTTATTAATTTATTTTATTTTATCCATTTTAAAACTCAAAAAGAGCGTTGGTTTTCTTCTCATCTCAAGCCAACAAAGGCTAAGGCCTCCCCCATCCCAAAGAGCAATGAATGTTGTTTTTTATTTATTTAAAGAAAAAGATAGTACCACTAAAAATATATTTTATTGATATGTTTGTATTGGACAGAAAAAAAGAGGGTAAAGAAATGAATTTTTTTAATTAAATAAAAATAATGCAATTATAAAAATTATTTCTTTTTGTGTGAGTTTATTTAGTTAAAGGAAAAAAAATAAGTTTTAAATTGTTGCATTATCTTTCTATCAAATTTAATTACTTTTTTTTTATAACTTGCAAACAAACAAAGTGTAAAATTTGACACGGAAGAAGTTTAGGAGGAAATCAAAATTTTCAATTTGAAATCTTTTTTACTACAATATTTGTGTCAATACCGTTAATATGGTTAAAAGGACACTTGCGCTTTGTTTGGCTGCTGAGAGAAAAAAGAGAGGTTTTGTGTTTTGTAGTACCGAGCGACGTAAGAGGAATACGAGGGAGAATTTAAATAAATATTTCCTTCCGTGTCTCCACCCTCTACAGCAACCAAACAAAGTGTAAGCATCCATCCCAACCACCCTCTTCGTATATCCAAAACGAAAATAAATTATCCGTACACATGCTTTCAAAGCTACCCACTAACCTTCCGCCCCATTTGAGCCTCAAATTTATTAAGATCTATTCTAACTCGGGAGATTTAGGACGTGCCCGCCAATTGTTTGATAAAATTTCTGAGCCAGACTTACGTTCATGGACAGTTTTGATAAATGCTTATACGAAACAGGGTTTCCCTAAGGAAGCTATAAAACTGTACACTGAATTGCGGGCTAGGAATATCCGACCTGATAAGTTGGCACTTTTGTCCGTTGCCAAGGCTTGTGCTGCTTCAACTGATCTTACAAAAGCTAAAGAGATTGGTAAAGATGTAACCGAATTTGGGTTTCGTGGTGATTTGCTTCTGGGAAATGCATTGATTGATATGTATGGGAAATGCAGGTACACTGAAGGTGCAAAGAAAGTTTTTGATGGTTTGGAGGTTAAAGATGTGATTTCTTGGACATCGTTGTGTTCTTGTTATGTCAACTGTGGGATGCCAAATGAGTCGCTCCGAGCTTTCCGTGAGATGAGTTTAAATGGAGTGAAAGCTAACTCGGTGTCGCTGTCTTCCATTCTTCCAGCCTGCTCAAGGTTAAAGGATTTGACTTTGGGCAAGGAGGTTCATGGATTTGTGGTGAAAAACGGAATGGGAGATAATATGTTTGTGAGTAGCGCACTTGTAGACATGTATGCTAGTTGTTTATGCATCAGGAAAGCTCAATTGGTATTTGATAACATGCCTCAGAGGGACATCGTGTCATGGAATGTGATCATTACGGCATATTTTGCAAATGGAGAATTTGATAAGGCTTTTATTATTTTCAATCGGATGAGAACTGAAGGGATCAAATTGAACTATGCTTCCTGGAATGCTGTTATTGGTGGGTGCATACAGAATGGGAGAACACAGCAAGCAATTGAGATGATTGTCCAAATGCAAGATTCGGGATTCAAGCCCAATCAGATCACAATTACTAGTGTGTTACCTGCTTGTACACATTTAGAAAGCTTGAGGGGAGGAAAAGAAATTCATGGGTATATCTTTAGGCACTGTTTCCTGGAGGACATAACTGCAACAACTGCTCTTGTTTATATGTATGCCAAATGTGGTGAACTGGAACTCTCCCGTAGAGTTTTTAAGATGATGCCAAGAAAGGATACTGTTTCCTGGAACACAATTATTATTGCAAACTCGATGCATGGAAATGGAGAGGAAGCCTTGTTGCTCTTTGATAAAATGGTAAAAGTAGGGGTCAAACCCAATTCCATTACTTTTACAGGTGTTCTGTGTGGATGTAGCCATTCAAAGCTAATAGATGAGGGGATCTCGACTTTCTATTCTATGAAAACTGATTATGCAATTGAACCTGATGCCGAACACTATTCCTGCATGGTTGATGTTCTGAGCCGAGGGGGTCGCCTTGAAGAGGCATATCTTTTTATCCAAGAAATGCCTATAGAACCAAGTGTGGCTGCTTGGGGAGCCTTGCTTGGTGCATGTAGAATATATAAGAACGTAGATTTGGGACGAATTGCAGCAAAACGACTATTTGAGATAGAACCTCACAACCCTGGAAACTTTGTTTTATTATCAAACATCTTTGTTGCTGCCAAACTTTGGGGAGAAGCCTTACAAACTAGGAAACTAATGAGAGACAAAGGTATCAGGAAAGTGCCAGGTTGTAGTTGGGTTCAGGTGAGAAACAAAGTACATACCTTCATTGTTGGTGATATGAGCAATAACCAGAGTGCTGAGATCTACAGGTTTTTAGATGATATGGGTGAAAAGATGAGGTTAACAGGGTATTTTCCCAACACTGAATTTGTTCTTCAAGATCTGGATCAAGAGGAGAAAGAGGATACTTTGTGCAATCACAGTGAGAGGCTTGCTGTTGCTTTTGGGATACTCAATTTGAATGGGGAGTCATCAGTTAAGGTGTTCAAGAACTTGAGAATATGTGGGGATTGTCATAATGTCATTAAGTTCATAGCAAAGATTGCTGGTGTGCAGATCGTTGTGAGAGATTCCTTAAGGTTTCATCATTTTAAAGATGGGTTTTGTTCTTGTAGAGATTTTTGGTGATTTATAGATTCAGCTTCAGCATGGCATTGTTCCTGTCATCTATTCACAGGGTTCGTGAGTCTCAAATGCCAAGAACTGGAACAGGCTGCATATGTCATTTGTGTGAGGAGGGTAGGCTTTTCTCAGAGGAAGAGCTGAGAGATTATTACTGGTCAGCTGGAGGAACTTGATTGACATTTTGGCTTTAATTTCCTTCTTTCAAAGTGCCATGAATTTGGTGTATATACATAGAAGCAACACTCGTGCAAGCACCAAAGAAATTCTGCTGGGTAGAAAAAGATTTGTTCCATCGAAATTCCTTAAAACTGTGATTGGTGTACTTCACATTGTAGTTCTTATTCCCACATAGGCTGGTGGACAATTTTTAGAACCGGAGGCAGTTATTTAATATAGTCCTGAAGTGCTACTTGTATTACAAAGCAAAGGGGTTCAAACATGCTCACTCATATTATGCATTAAGCCAGTGTTGAGAAAGGTCAGCTGAAGAGCTCAAATCCAGGGATAGAAACATGATTAATGTTTGAAGTTTAAATCATATTTATTTGGAGTGGGTAAAGTTGCGTGATCATGGAGCTGGTACAGTAACAAGTTCTTTAGCCAGATGGTATGGTGTCAAAATACAAACTATATATTTAATTTTTTTCTCAAAATCTCCAAAAAAAGACGGATAGGAGCCACACAAGCACACCGAGTTTTGAGCAGAAATTGTAATATATATATTTTCGGTTTTAAGTTATCAGATATATTGTTACTATAAAGTGTACGTTGGTGTGCAATAATATGCAGATCTTGCAATGCTGAAGTTACAGCTGCCATTGTCATGAAAATCATTACCAGTCTGAGACTAGGAGCACAAGGATAGTCATCTTTGTTCAGAACAAATAAGTCCAGTTTATAACTGTATGTTTAATATGTGTTGGTATACAGAGGCGAAGCTACTTGTTAGCCAGTGGGGTCAATTGCACCCACTGGATTTTTATTTTTATTTTTTTTAATATATGATAAATAGATTTTTTTTGAGGGTTAGAAGAGTCAATTGCACCCACTGAAATTGGGTATTACCTTTACTCTTTTATTCACGCCAGATGCCCTCACACACAAACACATTTTACTTCATCTGGCTTGTTCACTGAGAGAGTGAGAGTTAGATAGTGGAAGCTTACTCCGCCCATCACTTCAAAGCTTACTCCGCCCATCCATCATCAGAGGTTGCTGCCTACATTGTTTTTATTTATTTATATGTGATAACTTTTAATTGATTGAACATTTGAACTTGAGTTTTAGTACTAACATTTTGTTCTTCATGAAAAGCATGAAAGTGAATTAGAGTTAGCGAGATATGAACTAAAGCTACTGAAAGAAATCCTTCATCATTCACGCCTTGTCTTGACGGACGAATCATCAGACATCAGGCCATCACCACCCCTTCGGCTTTTCCCCAAGACCCCAACCCAAAGCCATCTATCAGCCGGTAAAATTTATGCTTTTAGGGTTTTTCATAATCATATGTTTTATGTGTAAATATCATGGCTTGTGAATTCCTGATAGTTTCTATCTTTTGAGAGGGTAACTGGGTAAGGAATAATAGTAGAATTATAATTGGGGGGTTTCCTTGATTTCTTGTCTAATTGGGTTTTTTGTTTGTTTTGTCTGTCACTCTGAGATAGTAGAATATCAAATTTATGCTCTGTTTGCATTTTGCTCTGTTGCCATTATTATTGATGCATTATTCTTGAAGATTTTGTTTAACCTGCATTTGGGAATTGTTTTTTCTGTTCTTTTCCCAACTTCTTTTATCAGACAAGTGCTTGAAAATAGATAGCAACTACTATGGACAAATTTGTATTCAAAAAAGCTTCTGCATTTAAAGGATCATGTTCTAACAAAAATCAGAAAAAGGATGATGATAAAGTAGATTTGGGAAATCTTGAAGCAGACCCCGGGTTGCGAAAGAAAATATCAAAGTATCATCTTAATATTCAAGATGAAGTAAGAAGAGCATTCATGCTAAAGGGTCCTTGTCAGCCGCTCAACATAACTTCCCACAGACACAAATTGGGAGCTACTTACGTAGATTTAATCCTTCTTGGTTTAAAGAATATGGAAATTGGTTGGAGTATAGCATAGCTATTGATGCAGCATTTTGCTTATGTTGCTATCTATTTAGGTAGGACACTGGAAAACAAGCGGGTGGTGATTCTTTCAGTACTAACGGGTTCACAACATGGAGTAAGAAAGAGAGATTTGATATTCATGTTGGAGGGCCTAATAGTGCTCATAACCAAGCTTGGAGTAAATGTCAAGATCTGATAAAACCAAAGGAAAACATTCAGAATGTTTTTATTAAACAATCTGAACAAACGAGATTTGAATATCGAATTCGCTTAAATGCATCAGTTGATTGCATAAGATTTCTTTTGCGTCAAGGGTTATCCTTTCGTGGTCACGATGAAGATGAGGATTCAAGTAATAGAGGAATTTTCTTACAGCTTCTACAATTTCTTGCTAATCACAATGAAAGTATCAATAATGTTGTGTTGCAAAATGCTCCAAAAAATCTGAAATTGGTATAAATTGTGTTGCATTAGAAACTACCATTGCTATCATTAGTGATATTGGAGATGATGTGTTTGCAATATTAGTTGATGAGTCACGTGATATTTCAATCAAAGAACAGATGGCCATAACTTTACGCTATGTGGATAGAAAGGGATGTGTTGTTGAACGTTTTGTTGATATAATTCATGTTACTAGTACTACTGCTTCATTGCTTAAAGAAGCAATTGAGACATTTTTCTCAAGTCACGGACTAAGTTTATCAAAAATACGTGGTCAAGGGTATGATGGAGCCAGTAACATGCGAGGTGAATTTAATGGTCTCAAAACCTTAATTATGAATGAGAATCCGTTTGCATTTTATGTCCATTTTATATTTTTGGTTATATATTTAAGTCGTTTTTTGTTACTATAATTATCAATTTTGATTTATTGTTTGATACTCTAACAATCGCCTCCACTGTCAACAATTCCTGGCTTCGCTACTGCTGGTATACCCTTTTGCAGTAAAAAGTGTGCATATTCCAACTTTGTTTCTTGAAAGTTGCAAATTATTACATGTACTGCCCACTCACTCCGGAACTTTGGACATTCTTTTATACGCTATGCTACAACCCAAGAATCTCCACGCTATGTTACCCGTTATCATATGAAACTTGACTTGCAGGGCCTCAACAAAATAAATCTAGTTTGGTATATTATAACATTTAAATGGTTATGTTGATATAGTACTGTCCACTTTGTGGTTTACTCCAGGCTTGCAAAATTCATGCATCTGATCGTCATGATACTTGAAAAAGCATTATTATAATAAGAAATAATAATATACAAGCAATATAGCAGTCACGAACCTTATAGGATCAGAGGATAGTTCATCGATTCCATAAGTTCCCTATCATTCAAGTTGAGCATACCAGATCCCTTGGATTTTCACTTCCTTAGGAACCTTTGCTCCCAAATCAGTATCAGATGGCTGAAGGCTCTCAAATACTCCAATCACCTCCCCAGTCTCAGGCTTGCTACCGGTGACACTAAAGGTAATCTTCCCGGTTGAAGATGCTGTATTCTTTGTGTTCTCCTTAGCAAGCTCCTCCTCGTCTCCTCTTCCTCCAGCTGGCAATGCAACTGCATTGTCATAACCAGTGGAACCACCCCTTCCCTTTGGGTCAAGGAAGGATGAACCCCTGTAAGATGGCACAAGAAATTCTCCTGAAAAACTGTCAGGTTTTCCAGATGCTACTAGCTGCTTAATAGTGAAGAGGAAGGGCACACGCTCCCCTCCAGGAAGTTGAACTGTAACAGCAGCATAGTCAATTCCATCTTTCTCCTCAAACTTAACGGTGCCATCTGAGGATACCTCAAAGGGTCCCTCAATCTCGTCAAGGGTGTAGGTTAAGCGGGTCATGAGCTTGGTCTTTTGGAACTCTAGCGGGGCGTTCTTGCCCACACTCTCTGCCTTAACAGTGAATGACGTGGGTTCCAAACAGAACTTCTTGGCATTGTATTTCCCGGGTTTGAAGGCAAATTTATCGGTTCCACCTTCAATTGTTGGGCACTGATTAGCAGTGCCAGTTCCCTTCACTTCTACGTATGTTTTGCTTTGGATTTCATCAAATGTTAGCCGCTTTGGAACACCTTCAGCACTTGCACCCTGTAAAGTCAAACAGATTTTAGTTCTCTCTTTTGCCAAAAGCAAGTGTCAAAATGAATATAAAATACGGTGTTTCGGTACAAAATACTTGAACACTAGCAAAGTAAGATGCTTTTGATATTAGCTGTGCAGCTTATCAGAGAGATTTGCCCTTGACCTAAATTAGAATGCTGATGTTCACAGCTGGAAGTTTAAACTTTTGACAGTCAATGAGTCTATAGATTCATTAGTTTAATTGGAATAGTTATGGTTGTATGATATTTCATACAGGTGTGGGGTTGATGTGAGCGGGAAGCATATGGAATATGAGTATCCTTCTACCAAATGTAACGTCCTTGCATTCCAAATGGAAATTCTTGTAAGGTGAATAATATATGGTTTGGATTTTGAGCAAGGTCTATGAAAAAGAGCGATTAAATACAAGCCCATGTTTTGTCTTCACATGATATGAGTCCCTATATATTTAGTCTCGGACTGTCAGACATGAATTCCCATATAACAAGGGTATTTCAAACAACTATTACAGGTATATATTCTATGCCTACTTGTAGACATGCATGATCTATGTAAAAACTAGTGTGCAGAATTTCGATTATAACGTGAATTAATGGGTAGCTAGCTTAGACATAAAAAAATGAACTTAAACTAAACCAATCAACATATATACGTACGTACCGAGACAACAAGAGCAGAGGTGGCAAGGGCGAAGCCGGCAAGCTTTGCAGCATGGGCACACTTGTGAGCCAAGTCCTTAAGATCGGATTGCAAAGAGCAAGTGAGCCTGGAGGCAGATGATTCCACACCGAAGGCCTTGCAGAGGCTCTGAGAAGACTTGATGAGTTGTAGGTTGAGGCTGGGTCGAGTCTGCACACCCACCTTGGTGGGTTGCATGAAGGTCGCAGCTGCTTGGAGTGAGGCTGCCATTATTTCTCACTCACACACTCTCTCTCTCTCTCTCTCTCTCTCTCTCCTGCCCTTATGCAAAGTAGTAGTAGTAGCAGCAGCAATACAAGTAGGAAGTGATATTTGTGGAGACGAGACGAGACGAGGAACATAACTTAATTGGTGGCTTGGGTGCGAGTAAGATAAGGGATTAGGATAAGGAAGGTGTTTTTTCATTGGTTGCACTATTATGATCATATCATTTTGCCATGTGTCAGGCAATCTTTAATTGGTTTTTACTTTAGGATAAAGAGATACTACTACCTAGGAGTACTCTACTGACTCAGTCATCCCTGGACAACGATTGAAGGAAGCTGAACAGCCAAAGCCAAATGTTATTTCAATCACCCACCTGACCTCTGTCAAACTTATTATATTTATTACGTTGGAGTCAAAAAAAAAATGTAGTATGTTAATGCCCATAAAATATGGAGTAACTCTTTTTTATTATATATGACTTTTAAGATATAATCATATATAATAATAAAAATATTATTAAGTAACTAATATTAGTTTGAAATTTTATTAATATTCATGCACTAATTAATTATTTTATTTTTTTTAATTTCTCTCTTACAAAATAAAAAAAAATTAAAAATCGGTCTATCTCCAGACATGAAATAATTTAGTCCATATGTATATAGGAGCACCCAATGCAAAGGTATTTTTTTTGGTGATAAATTACTTGACCTTTTCGTATTATATATCCTCATTTTCAAAGGTATTTTGACTATTTTCCATTCCCTTTCTGCGAAAGGAAAAAAGAAGGATTTATTTTAATTTCAGAGAAGACATGAGTAATCAAAAGCAAAAATAGCTAATGTGGAAAAAATAAATAATTATTATGAAGATGTCAAAAAAGAATAGAGGAAAGGCGGCTCAAAAGTGCTTGAAAACAATCATCGGTAAGAACCCCTCAATGAGTAATGAATTTTAAAGAGTGAGAGATTGATTTTTCATCATTGCCACTCTTCCTCATTGGTTGCATACCCCATATGCAAACAACAAACATATAACTTCAAAATAATTACTACACTACAACAAGCTTTCAATTATGAAAACAAACAATAATACGGACAGACATAAATTCATCCTTCCCTTCTATTTATATTTAGATCAGTTCATTCTAAAAAATAATCACTTTTATTTGACCCAATGAATGGGGTGGATGGCTGGAGGAATCAAAGGCATTCAGAATGAGTAGGAGGTATTCTTTCAATCATGCAAAAGCTTCAGAAGACATTGTCTTTTCATCATCATTATGCCCTTCTCATTCCATCCACTCTCATTAATCAATCAATTACACCAAATTCAATAAAACGATTTTATCAGCAAATAAATAAATAGAGAAGGGGAAGGTCAGAGGCTTCTCTCAGACAAATGCCTCGAATTGTCAACATGATTTTAGAAGAATGGATATATCAGACTCGTCATCATAAGTTGATCATCACTGAGAAACCATCCATAAATCCCCTCTTCATTTTTACATAAAGATAACCTAAATAACAACAACAACATAATTGAAAACATAAAACTAAATTCGAATCCAAGAGAAGAGTGATTGCCCTAATTATAGATCCACTGACACTCGATGGATTATAATACGGCACTGTTAGCCCATCATCACCGCGGAGAGAGACAGAGAAAGACTCGTAATCGTAATGTACTTATATAGGCTCACAGTACTTCAAATCATTTCAGATATTAGGGTTTGCGGCTCTCTATACCACATGAATTTACTAATATACCATGTTAACCTGGACCGACTAATTCAAGCCCATCTCTGGACAAGCCCAATTCCTTTTTTTTTATCTCTTTTCACATCAAATAAATTTAGTTACTCCAGTTTCACATGGAGTCGGGGACCGATTTATATACGGAATAATGCTGGAGACACAAACTATTCTATAAATATTTTATAAATGGTTGATGTGTCATATTCTACATCAACATATTATGTGGGGCTGAAGACTACATTAAAACAATTTATTGATCGATATCTTTGAGGTGGACTATCTTACATCAATGATTTAGAAAAATAGTTTTACTATAGATTACTCTTATATACTTATATCATCATAGGCAGTTGTTTGTGTTTAATTTTTTTTGTAAGTATAAGGACAAAGCAAATATGTAAATTAATAAATTTAAGAGGATAGATTAATAAAAGAGTTAAATTTAGAAGAGGCAAAATAAATAATATAAAACAACTCTAAATTCAAGTACAAAAATCTTATTAGTTTTAAGACTTGATTAAATCTTAGAAGTACAAAACTAGTTTACACTTTGAAATTAATTCATGGTTTTATTTGAATTTAGAAAACAAATTTGATTTGAGCCTTTGCGCATTTGGAAAATCATTCAAATTGAACTATTACAAGTAACCGAAAGAAGTTTATAAATTATATCTAAATATTATTTTATTTTAAATTCATTTTTTAGTTTATATTATGAATATTTATTACAATTTATTAATATTATTATGATTAATTTAAATTTTCTTTATTTAAGTTCAACAAAAAAATTAGTTAAATCCGCTCATGCTCAGAAAAACTCTTGGATCCGTCCCCCCTCCCCCTCCCCCTCTATATATAATATCATAAACGAATTGTTTGTTTTACGAACCAGACCGTCGCCATAAGACAGAAAGTCGTCGCTATAGCATATGGCGACGGCTTTTTGTTTTATGATGACGATTCATACTGTCGTCATAGTCGGTTCGTTAACGAAGCTATATAGAGAGAGAGGACAAAGTCGCATGTGGTATTTTTGTAAATAAAAAGAAAATAAGTGAGAAAACTCTTTTTTAATATTATTTTGTTTTTTAAAAGAATCTCAAAAATGACGTAATTTTAATGAAGATATATTATTTAAGAGGGATATATTATTTAAGAGGTATGTTAAGAATGAATTACATCTATTACAACCTTTTAACTCAAATCCAGACATCTCCAATTCCTTTGTGAGTATAAACGTTTTTTAATTATAAGTGTGATATAAAATAAGTAATTAGTTAGCCAAAAAACAGACTAAATTTACGCATAAAAAAATCCAAATAAGAACCAAAAGATAACCACAAGGAGAGCCTTGTCTTGTCTCAACAAGCTAGTTCTCATATAAAGAATAGAATTGACAATATCTTAGCCTCGCAACTAGACATATTTGTGAACGCTTGAGTCATTTTTCTGTAAATATCTTTCCACCCGACAATTATAAAACCCAAACATCACTAAAATTTCAAAACTAATAATCCCAACGCTCCCAAATTTTTTTTCTCTTAATACAATGCTTGTTATCTTTACCTTTTGTACCTGAGCCATTGTTCAAGGACAAAACTTTTATTTGAGCTATTTTTTGGATAGAGTGATTCGGTAAACAATTTCAAGACTCTCTAACCTTAGGCAGTGGATGCAAAAGTTTTACTACATTTCAGACTCAGACAAGTAGGAAGTAGAATGACTGAACGAGGTGGTAGAGCATACGCAGTGACAAAATTCTTTTAAGCTCACTTCAAACCAAGAAATATTGAAAAACATGAAACAGACATAATGAATTGACGCTTTGGTTAACACTTGAAAGCTGCATGCATTGACCCATAACGCTCTAAAGGACGTGTAGAACGAACGCCCATACTGGATACACCAACAAAAGGATGATGCCTAGTGTGTTGGATATACCATGGCTTTGTGTGAAGGAATTTCTGAATCCACCTGATGCCCGAATGTGCTCTTGCAGCAGGTAACAACCGATGATAAGACATATCATAACCCCAACCAAGTTATCCTTTAATGTACGGGCAAAGAAGCTGGGAGAAACTACCAGTAGAAGAATTAGAGACCCAGGCATCTCAAGCCAATCTGCAGTCGAATCAACAACAGGGATCAATGTCAGAAAAGGCTATGGTAGAAAAAACCAAATGTATAACAATATACATAAGGTAATCAAGTGAGTGATAACCAGAGGACAACATTGCTATTATAATGGCCGGAAAGAAGTTATCATAGCAGTTGATATATATTGCTGAAACTTCAAATTTCTTAATCGTATAACTAAACGGAACTGTTACAATTGTTCCAATATATCACAATCTTCTTTCAGTTATTTCTGATAAACAGAAAGGTAATAACCAAACCAGAAACTGTATGTGTAACCTACTAGGCACGATAAAGACTCGGTATTCGTCTGCGATAATAGACTAGCAACAAGCTTGGACATGAACTCGGGAATTTGTCAAGAGTCAGAATCGATTAAACATTAATCATCTGAATCTAGGAATTTTCAAATTGTAGACATTTTCAGTAGCAGAAATGGAACCATAATGCAGCCTCAGCTGTCTAATTATGAGAGAGTAGTTTTTGGTTATACCATTATGTGAGAGTAGTTGATATGCTTGTAACAGATCCCAAACTGCTACTTGCATCTAACATTAAAAGTAAAAGATGAATAGCTGATGCCATATTGAACTATTTCCCTTCTAGTTCATGGGTTAGTGTTCCACTTAGTATGGGATACATAGTTGTTTATAATAAATAATATAACTGAATATTGAAAATCAACGGAAGTAAGTAGGTCCAAATAAGGATAATTGGTGACTTGGTGTATATGTTTGGAAAACAGATGAGCTTTTGTAACAAGTTCTAGTCGAAAAACAACTATGTATCTTTACCTGGGAAATGTCGTGGGAAAAAAAGCCTTAATACAACTACGATGAACGCAATCCATTTCCCCACTTCTCCCCTGAATAAATAACCCGAAAAAGAAAATAAGCTTCAAGGTGAAAGAAGGAAAAAGAATTATAAATAAATTGCAAGTGTATAAAAGTAGTCTGAGCTGAAATCTTCACCTAAAGAAGTTGAACAACACTGAAGGGAAACTAAAGAAAATGTAAGGGACTAAGAGTGCAGTCAACATGTTTGTTTTCCAGTTTGTTCGATCCAATATCAGCAAGTAACTGCAAAGAATATGTATAACATCAAAAGTAAAAGATGAATAACAAAAGGATGTTCAGTTACATCAAGCTCAAAAAAAACAAACTTCTAACAAAGTGAAGTATCAAATGAATAGCAACATGGTAATAACATTTTCGCACCAGTTTTCTTAATGCAATTCAAACAATATTTCAGCATCGACCAATAGCTTTGTCTCGTAAGGCGAACTATTGATGATTTGATGGTAGCAAGGGTACATCTTGTTGGGGAATGAATATTTGGGCCCCATAGTCCATGTGGAGGAATATTCCCATGTAGGAATTCTTTTGGGCAGTAGGGTATTTTAAAAAATCTAAGATTTCTAATTGTATTTAAATTTCAACTACTAAGGATAAGGAAAGTGTCAAGATATTATTCGACTTCTTTTCATTAAGGAAATTGGGGTCAATATCATTAAGGCACCTGCCTAATGAAGAATTCTATATGGGGAAGGATTTGGAGAAGGTGGTGTGATCACTATAAATATAAGACTATACATCGGTTCTCAGTGTACACAATTGATTAGGCTCAAGAAAATATATGATTATGGGTTGGTTTTGATTTTCAAAATATGGTTATGGTTCTATTTAAGAACTAAAATCATATTAACCATTTTTAATATGGATAATGTGGATTGGAACCATATGTTTATGGTTAAAAACTATATTAACCATATTAACCAATTTAATATTGTTATGGGTTATGGATTTCATGAATACTTGATTTGACACTAATATTATGTGATTATATATATATACCCCTTACCCCCACCCTTACCCGCATCCTCGCACCCCCACTCACCCCCACCCACCCCACCCTCACCCCCACCCACCCCACCCTCACCCCCATCCCCCCACCCCCACCTACCCACTCACCCCCACCCACCCCCACCTCCCCCACCCCCACCCACACCCACACCCACCCGCCCCCACCTACCCACCCACACCCCCCCAACACTCCTCCCAAAAAAATGATATTAAGCGATTATGTATACCCCACTCACCCCCACACTCACCCCCACTTACCCACCCCCACCCCCACCCCCACCTACCTACCCACCCATTCCCTACCCCACCCCCACCTACTTACCCACCCCACCCACCCACTCACCCACCCACCCCTGTCAAAAAAATGATATTAAGCAATTATGTATACCCCACCCCACCCACCCCCACCCCACGCCCCCACCCCCCACTCCCACCCCCATCCCCACCCCATCCCACCCCACCCACCCACGCACCCACCCCACCCCACACCACACCACCCATCTACCCACGATCCACCCACCCAACACTCCCCTCCCAAAAAAATGATATTAAGCGATTATGATACCCCACCCCTACCCCACACCCCCACCCCCACGCCAACCTACCTATCCACCCCCACCCCACCCCACCCCACCCCACACTCCTCAAAAAATGATATTAAACGATTATGTATACCCCCCACCCACCCCACCCCACCCACCCCACCCCACCCCCGCCCACCCACCTACCCCTACCCACCTACCCCCACCAAAAAAAAATAATGTGTACACCACTCATCCCACCCCCACCCCACCCCACCCCACCCCACCACTCTTTCCCAAAATAAATTAATATTAAGCGATTATGTATATACCACCCACCCTCTACCCCCACTCATCTAAAAAAAAAAAAAATCGTTCTTTTGCAATTCATCGAGAGAGAGAGTGTGAATTGAATAGAATATGGATTGAAAAATGGTTAACCAGTTAATTAACTATATTTGTTTTAAAAATATGGGTTCAAACTTTAACCAACCTGAATAAATAAAAATGGTTAACCGACCCATTTGATTCCAATTAATATGGTTTGACCCAACAGTTAACTACTTATATTGCCAGGTCTACACACAATACATTATTATTTACAGCACTAAAGTTTAAAGCCTCCATTGTTAAATTTTGTTCAGCCTGTAATTATTCTCACACCGGAGCTATCCCCGGCCCAAGCCGTCAAGTTTTTGGTGTGACTTCGTTTCTATGCAGTATTTAACGCGCTTTGGTGATTCAAGCTTTTGGCGTGACTTCGTTTCTGTGCAGAATTTGACCCGCTTTGGTGATTGAGGCGCGTTGACGAATCTCGACGTTAACACATCTTTATACCAGACAGAGAAACAACTTCATGGTTATAACATCATCCACGATAAACATGACACAAAGTAAATTAATTAGCTTTTACATTTTAGTTCATGGGACTTCACAAGTCCGGAAGTCCCTGTCATTACTGATTATGGGTTGAATCTACATCTAGAAATGTCTAGAGACGACAATCAGACAAACAAACCAGCAATCCTACGCACCTAGCTTTTTTTGGGTATTGTGTGGAGTAACACAGGCATTGCTTGTGATGCGGAGAGTTTAATGGCAGCTTGGAATGTTTTATTCGAATTATAACAGAAGCAGTCAACAAGTATAAATTTGAGTGAATGGTCCAGTCGGGCTGTTGCACATAAATTTCAAAATCAAACAAAATTTGCTATGTTTAAAAATAATTCTGAAATCTAAAATGGTGAAGCTGGCATTCGAAATATGTAGGAAAAATTGTATAGAATATGGTAAGTGGGTGTAAGAGAGAAGGGGGGGCTCACATAGCAGCAAAGGAAGCGACCCATTTGAGGAAGGAAGTGGCAAACCCTAGGCCGCCGAGTTTGGTGGCTTCGTGGAAGAGCCTATTTGCAGCCATCTTCAAGTCATTGAAATCGGGATTGATCAATTGTTGAGAGGATATGAATTGGTCGGTTTTCATAGCCAAGTAATACTTCCTCCCCATATTTTTTCACTCCCAGATCAGTCAGAATTACGATGATCAAAGAAGGAAGTAAAATAAAAGTAGACAACACAGTCTATACTAAATTAAAAAGAGGAGTTGGAGAACAAGTGATTAGTGAAACTATCCAATTCAGCATGCATGTGTTAACGATGTCCTTGCGGGAGGGAGTAGATGGACCGCCTGGTTTCTAGCTCTTTCTTGGTACTAGTAACTTATAAGTCCGCAAATGCTGATCCAGTCTGTTACTAGTTTTTGGGTAATTTGACTGTTCCTACTTCCTTCCGATTAAAAAATATATTAATCCTATTTTAAAAAGAGAATATTATATTAAAAAAAAAATCAATATCTTTACAATTATGCACGTACCAAATTGATATTCAAAATGATTGTCATAAACAGAATATAATATTTTAAAATATCTTTACAATGATATATCAAAAGTAATCACATTAAAATAAAATAATAAAAAAATTGACTTTATATTGGATGGTATTCCTGGCCTTTTCACGGCAAAGATACTACGAGGGATCAAATCCCCCCTCCCCTATGATGGTAAGAAATTAATAGTATTGAAAAAAGAAAAAAAAAACTTTTTCTTTTTCTTCTCTTATAAATTTTAAATTTAATTTATAATTTTTTACCCTTAAACTCACAACGTGCTATCACTGTTTTAAATTAGAATAATACTAGAGACACAAATTATTTTACAAACATTTCTATAAATCAGCGATGTGGCAGATACTCCACATCAAAGATATTGAATAATCAAGATTACATTAAACAATTTGTTGATTAATAGGTGACGTGAGAGTATCTTACATCGCTAGTTTGTAAAATATTTGTAAAATAGTTTTGTCTCTAAAGACCACTCTTTAAATTATAAGATTAATATCGACTTTTTAAAAGTTAATTTTAAACTCAAAATTGATATCAACTTTTAGATAATTTATGTTTTTATAAACATAAATTAAATAAATTTATATCAATTTTGAGTTTAAAATTATTAAATTTTAGAAGTCTTATTATGTATTATGAAAAAATTATGTTTAATTATAATTCCGAAATTTAACAATATATGAGATTAATATAAATTACATGATAATCAAAAAATTACTAGTGACAATCAAATAGTGAAAGTAAAACATTCACCATATATATATATATATCATTTTTTTGTTTTAGAAAGTCAATAATAATTATATAATTCAAAAAGGAAAGAGTAAAACTCCTTTTATGTTTCATATTATAAAGTCAAACACTAATTTTATAGGAGTAATTTGGAACGGATCCTTTCGGTTTTGGCTTGGATTTTATTACCCGTCCCAGAATAAAAGTCTTTATTATTATTTTACATAGTCTTAAGTTAAATATATACTTACCTTAAATGATCTATTTTTTATAATAATTTATCTATAATACTCTTATTATTAATTGTTATATTTATTTATGGAGCGTCACTAATAATGTCCAAAAAAACTATACAATTAAATAAAAATTTAAATATAGATAATTTTGTCATTTTATTCTTTTTCTGCGCAAAAAGTGACTTTTCATATAAAAGTATAATTATCAAAATACGGGACCAAAAGTATTTATATTCTAATTGAGTATGTTATTACTAAATAGAGGTATTGATACAAAATATTTTTCAAACACCCAAAAATATCCACTTTAATAAAAATATAGATTTTATAACAAAACTTAAAGAAAACATATTTTATTTAGATTTTTAAACTAGGAAAATGTAGTTTTTATAAGAAATGTAATTTTTATACTAAAATGTGATTTTTTATATGAAATGTAATTTTTATAGAAAATGTATTCCTTTATAGGAAATGTAGTTTTTATTAGAAAATATAGTTTTTATAAGAAATTTATTTTTTATAAAAATATAATCTTTTAAAATTAATATTGTGTATTCATATATATATATATATATATATATATATATATATATATATAAAATTATTACTATATAGATGTATAGTTTATTGTCGATAATTAAAAAATATATAACATATTATAATTTTAAGATTATTCTTATTTATAATTGACCTAAATTAAAATTAATTTTTTTTATAATATTACAGAAGTTATTCTTATATAAAATATTTTAAATAGGTTTTAGTGTAATTCATACTCCGTCTCCACTCATTTACTCTTATCGAATACAATAACGACAGTCCACAAATATAATTCGGAAAGGATCAGCTTTTCAGTTGAGCTTTCAGTTCAGCGAAGTTATGGCCTCCACAAGCTCAAACCTATTTCAGTCTTTGTCTATCCAAAGTGTGCACAATGCGCCACCTACGTCCGGCAAGGCGCACACTCCTAAACATGCGCAGATACCTACTCGTGTCGCGTCTGTCGGTGGGCGTAGACAGTGGTTGCTCTTGCTGACGGCGACGACGACGACATTGAAGGCGATGGAACTGCCGTCGAGAGCGGAGGACATTGGACTGTTCGGACTGAGGACGAAATTGAAGAAGGTGGAGGAGGAAGCGGAGGAGATTGTGAAGGAAGGATTTGAGACCGTGGATAAGGGAATAGAAGCGGCGGTGAGCGGAATAGAAGCGGCGGAGAAGGGAGCGGAGGACATTGGACTGTTCGGACTGAGGAAGAAATTGAAGAAGGTGGAGGAGGAAGCGGAGGAGATTGTGAAGGAAGGATTTGAGTCCGTGGATAAGGGAATAGTAGCGGCGGAGAAGGGAGTAGAAACGGCGGAGGAAGAGATACAGACGGTGCTGAGCTTTGGGGGGTTGGCGCAGGCGGGGGTGGTGGCAGGAGCTGAGGTTGTTGGGGTTTTGGTGGCTACTTCTGTTGTGAATGGAATTTTAGGGCCTGAAGGTCAGAAATCTTGAATGAGATTTAATAGCTAGAGTAATGTTTGTTTTATGTAAATTATGGTTTCTGATTGGAGATCAAATTGTGTACTACTTTTGTGTTGTTATTGTTTCCATTACGGATTATTTTTTTCACCTTTACACTCTGTTTCTGAGTTTTAAAATGGACAAAAAAGAAAAAAAATGAATCTTATACATTTAGCTCTAGCTCCACGCCTCCACCTCTTGTACATTTGTTTGTTTCTTTTTATAGCTCAAGTTTGATGAGATTCAAGTAGGAAATATTACTGTTTTATGTGATTGCCTAAGCTTGGAATAGGAGTGAGTACATTGTAGTTTTTACAGGTCCTTGTTTTTACGAACAGTATACATATACATTCTCAGTCCAACAGCAAATCTGCAATAGCCTCCACCTTGAATTTGGTTGGTTACTGTTCCCAGATAATTACAACACACCGAATGAGCCTGCTTGCAGACCCATGGCATTCATTGGCCAGCTTTTAGTTTCTTGTAAACACCAACCTTAAGCAGCAGAGGGTTATATTAAATGTAAATCAGCTGAACCTAAGGTTCAAGGTTTGTTTTTGTAATCAAGCCTTGAACATAAAAGTCTTGAACACCTAATTGTTCAAAGAAAGATGACCACTCATTCTCTCTGAACTACACGAAAAAAAAAAAAAAATTGTTTGGAGGATGAATCATAAAAAGGATATCTATATAAGAAATTTATAGGGTAATCCAGAGATTGTTAAATACATCATCTATAATATTCATCATAAAAAGGATATCTATATAAGAAATTTATAGGGTAATCCAGCGATTGTTAAATACATCATCTATAATATTCACACAAGATATCAACAACTTTAGATCACCGGATAATGTTACCCAGCAAGCTATTTGTTGATGGCGAGCTCTGTTCACTTAACCAAGGGTCCTGCACAGAAACAGGGGAGCTATCCTTCACCACCTCCTCCATTGTAGCGAGACAATCTACTTCCCTATGCGTTACAATCACCCTTCGACTTCCAATCCCTACTTTCTTTACTGAAGTGCCACCTAGTGATTTCTCACTTCCATCAAAAGGTGATGAATAAGAGGATGCCACTGATGATCCCATGTATATATTCTCCTCGAGTGGTGCCCAACCACTAAGCCTGATCTGCTCTAGCTCATCTGCAACTTCCATCATAGAAGGTCTCATGTCCCTATGAAAAGCAAGGCATCTAAAAGCCAATTCGGCAACCTTGTGAATAGATGAAAGTGTCCAAGCATCCCTATCTGGCTCAAGGAATGGATCTATTATCTCATCCACACGACCTTTTCCGATCCTCTCAATTGCAAGTGCAGCCAAATTAATCTCAGTGGGTGGTCGAGTGAAATCAACCACCTTCATTGCAGTTAAAATCTCAACAAGAACCACCCCAAAACTGTAAACATCACTTTTATCAGAAAGATGGAAGTTTTGATGGTATTGAGGATCAACATAGCCAGGAGTCCCCTGTGGGGCTGTCGAAATGTGAGAATCATCTGTCATGCCGAGTCTTGAAAGACCAAAATCTGCTACCTTTGAGTTGAAATTAACATCTAAAAGTATATTACTGGATTTAATGTCTCTATGGTATATTGGGGGATGCATAGCTGTGTGGAGATGAGCAATTGCATGCGCCGTCTCAGTAGCAATGGTGAGGCGTACTGTCCATAGAAGGCCATTACCCCTTTCTTTTTGTAGATGCTGAGCCAGAGTTCCATTGGGCATGAATTCATAAACGAGAATCTGTTCACCCTTCTCAATACAACAACCTAAAAGACGGACTAGATTCTGATGGCTCACAGAGGACAGAAGCTTTATCTCATTCATGGTCTGTTCAATACCATCAGCATCGTGACGTCTTAGTTTCTTAATTGCAACCCACTCATCATTGAGGAGCTTTCCAGCATAAACTGTACCATAGGCTCCAGTTCCCAACCTTTGTTTCTCAGAGAACCCATTTGTGGCCCTCTCAATATCTTTGTAGGGGAAGAGGGGTACAGTAGAGCTACCTGTGGCTTCACTTAGAAGGCGCTTTGCACTCAAATGATTTTTCAAAAAAGCAGATCGTCTTCGGACACAGTAACAGATGAGAGCCAGAACAGCCACTAAACCAGCTCCAGCGGCAACCCCTGAGAATAAAATAAAGTGGATAATGCTTAAAATTCTGTAAGTAAAAAACAAGTAAAACAAAAAAAAATCCAAGGAACCATTTCAGAAAAAAAGTACTTTTTTCATAAATACCTTTTAGCTCCTTTTTTTTTTCCCTAACTTTAGGTAAAATATTTGCCCAAAATAGGAAAAAGCAACAACAACAACAAAAAGAAGTACTTAGAGAAACCATTATCAAATGGAACCTTGTCAGGCACTGTAATTAAATGGTTGTAAAAGTAATGCTCGTGGTATATCAACCAGTAAAAACTATGCAAATGTCTTGATGTGCAATTGCAGCAATATCTCATTGAATGTCTCCACTTTTAATATCTGAAAGTTACAATATCTAAATGTGTTTTTCAATTTTCATCTGTATCAAGGGTAGCAACTATACAAATACACTTGCAATAACAGAAATATCATGTCATATATTTCCTTGGCGTTCAAACACTTGAGCTCATTTGCTAAACGAGTAATTTCATCAGAACTAAGAAACTTATTAGAGAAAAATAAAATCCATTTTGCTGAAAGGAAAAGATACACACCACCAATATCTAAATCTTGAGGCAATGGAAATTGAGATAAGGAAGCATAGAAGGATCAAATAATGCACACAACTGATTTGCTTATACTCAACAACGAAATTCTTTTATAATTTCATTAATATGGAAACAATTACCAATTGAAGAAACCGAACGACAAAGTGGTTTTTCAAACGAATCAAACCTAAACAGGTCACGGCAGGGAAATAACTGCATGAACTATGATGGGATTTTGGAATACACATTATCCGATAATGAAGAACGGCTACAGCTGAAGAACACGAAAAATGTGAAGAAAACAATGTAGTCATAGAACATTGTGGCTAGTCCAGAATAATAACTAAATTGGTTACGCTGAAAGACATAAATTGAAGAAGTTCAAGTGTTGAATTCTTTAGGTGTTAACAATTTGCATTTTAGAATATATTTTTTTACCTCCAATGAGAACGCCTACTCTTGTAGTTCCTCCACATCGACCAGACATGTACCCCGAAGGATTGCAGCCAGAAACTGAGGATAAGCCAGTCAACAGATATAAGAATAAACAAAGGTGACAAATGCAAAAACATATTGCATCAAAATCTAACTGAAGCAATAGTAAGTGGCAAACAATAAAAAACAAATTATATTATCATTATATTATCAGGATATGCCTTTATGAACGTATTCGTCTTGCATACCGGAAAGAACTCTCCAGGAAAACTGTTTTGTGGCAACAATCATGTGTTCTGGATACCAGATGTGAAAATGGCTAGTGTGTATAGGCTATTACTGAAAGAGGTTATAACTAAATCAATTGATTGGATTAATATTGATCGACTTTAGTTTCAAACAGGTAACACTATTCAATAGGCTATTGCTAAAAGAGGTTAACATTCCAAATTTACCAATGAAAGGATAATTTTAAGTGAAGGATTTCCTTTGCAAAATGAAGTCTTTGTGTTTATTAAAGATCAAATTTTGATGTAGTATCAATTGTCAAACTTGTTTTTAGTGTTGCTACCCCTTTCCGGTGCAAAGAGAAGCACATGGTATTATTATCAGCATCTTTCTAATATCATGAAATCTGTGTCATTTACTCAGAATCCACATTTACCAATGGGAATAACAAGCACTGTGGATAGCATAGCTACGCTGGAACGACTTGGTTATACAATTTGCTTAATATTACGCTAAATGTTTACCCTTGAACATTAGCTGCCAAGTTGAGACTTTACTAATAACTCAGATCTTGAACTTGAAGAGAGATTGTGTCAGAAGACTGGTCATAGGAGAAAGTTATAGAGTCGAACAATGCACAATTGAAAATGTCATATATTTTATCCGATTCTTCCTTCGTTCAAATTTGAAAATTTTCGACATAGTATTCATTTTGAATAATTAAATGATGCATTGCCAGACGAATGCATTGAAGGAATTGACATTTTTTTAGATTATGCTTCTGAAACATAATATATAATATTATTCTTCAGATATGATTCAATAATTCCATCAACGGCATAATCCAGTTCTTGTTATTGTTTATTTTCCCTCCCCTGGCTACCTGTCAAAATAATTTTCTAGCCCCAAATTGAGCATAAAATCCTCAATATTAACAAGTGAAATACAGTTTGTTTTAGAATCCAAATCCTATCCTACCCTGATCTAACATGAAAATTACAAGACAAGTGGCTTGGAGATCCAACAATTTTAAATTATAACCAAATAGATTCCAATAAGGGTAATTATTAACAAAATTGGTTGGGTTGGATAAATAATAATTTTACAAACTAAATCCTGGACTGTTTCCCAACCTACGTCACATGAATATTTAGCAGCCTAAAACCGCGGGAATCCCAATAATTGCAATATATGGAAGATGAAAAATAGCCCACTAAAACGATGAGAAAGTTGGTGGAACATCCAACAGTCTTTGATGAAATGCAGGAAAAAAATCGTGAGTCTATAATGACCGATATGCCCCTAATATACTACAAATTAAAACAATGACCATGATGAGTAATTCATAGCACTGCTGAGGTGGAACTCCATTATTGGTTAAGAAAGAGATAAAATGAACATATTGCCCACAGTCAAAGGTAAGTTAGGTCATCCGCCAAAAAATAGTAAATAAATATCAAAACAATAAGGTTAAACAAGTAAATTCCTCGACATTGGACTTACCTTTCCGGCAGCCATCCCCCTCGATAAAGCCGTCTCCTTCAAACCCTTGCTTGCACCGACACCGGAACCCTGTCGCTCTACCGTCAAGCGACACGGGAGTACAATTCGCGTTTGCCACACACTTGCACGATCCTTCCAGCAACCACCCCAACTCCACCGCCTGAAACTCCAGCGCCACCGACGAATTCGTACGCCTATCGTTATCCAACTCCATCGCGACCGATGTGAACAAGACCGTACAACTAGTCCGGTTCAAGTTCTCGTAAGACATAAACTTGCGTCCTCTATCCTCTTCTAAATAACAACTAATATTGCCGGTCCTTGATTCACATCCCCGTACCTGAAACCGATCCTCCAGCAATTTCTCTTGTATCAAGCAACCCTTTAGCGGTGTGCTACAGTTTTGCAATAGAAAATTGTTTCGCGAAGTCGGCGCGTAATTGCTGCTAATCAATTGCTTGATCTCCTGGATAGAACGGCCGCATTTTGCAGGAAGATTTAGCAGTATATTATCACTCCTTACGTCCTGAACTATAAAATCGCCGATTTGGATGTTTTTATTGTCTATACAACTGAGACGAATTCCACATCCTTCAGTGAACCCAAACGGATATTGAACTCGAACTCGATTTTCTATGGTAGTTCCACAGTACCGGTCGCAGCGAGTTGAATTATTTGCTTCAGTTGAGGACACCACAAATATTGTAATGATTAGCGCGATGATTATCATTTTCTGATCAAATGAGCTGAATCGAAGCAAATCAAATCACCGAGTTCAGCAATTAAGCAAAAAAAAAAAATCATGTATGCTGTATGCTGTTTGTTGGGAGGATGAGAGTTTGAATTGTGGCCAATTATGACGAATTTAAAGGGTTCAGTTGGCGTTGTTGCAGAGCTGATGTTTTTCAATTAATACTGGGAGAAGATTGTGGAGGAATGGCTGTAATTGCTCCGTGATTTCACAGTAGGCGAGGACCATTTAAGCTACCTGAGACTTAGAACCAAACCAATTATCAGCTCCAGCGGTCTTCTCCTCAAGCTACAAATCGGAGTTGGGGTGGATCAAAATTTAATTGAAGAGAGAGAAAAACGAGACCCCTAAATTCCGAGAGAGTTTGGCTCTGCCACTTTTTCCACGCCCATCTGCTTCCAGTTCTACCTTTTCTTATCACCTGGTCAATACAGGTTTAATGAGTCAGTTGTTTATTGTTTACTACCAAAAAGTAAATTGTTTATATTAACCAAGTGGATTTTTTTTTTTTTTTTAAAAACATGAGGAGTCAAAAGCTGTACAAAAAGTCAAATATTTCATTTATTATGCATTACATGTTCCAGACAAGTTTCGCAATTTAACTTTGTTTTGAATGGGGGCAAGTTTGTGCCCCGGGGCAAAAGATATTTCATTTTGTCACAAATGAAAATAACCTCAACGAATGAGATGGAATTACCAATTAAAATTAAATTTAGTTACTGCAATCGCTGAAACAATGACAAAACTAATGATTTGGTCATCGAAGTTGTTACGTTTTATTGAATATCTAATTAAATTTTTAATTTTTTAAATTAACTCATTGAATTAATTTTTATTTTTAAATTAGAATTTCATTAAAAAAAAAAATTGATGAGACATTAAATTTTTTTTTTACATTATGACGCGTGTGTGAAAAAATAAAAATATTGTTTATATGGCAAAAAAAATCAAAAACAGATTTTAAAATTAAAAAATTAACATTTTAAAGTTTTAAAATAACAGATTTTTTTAAAAAACTGATTTTATTAAAAATGGATTTTTAAAAAAAAAGAGATTTTTAAAAAACAGGTTTTTACAGAATTTTTAAAAAACAGATTTTTAAAAAATAGAATTCTGTTTTTTTAAAAATCTATTTTTAAAAAAATCCGTTTTTAAAAATTCTATTCCGTTTTTAAAAAAATATAATTTTTTAAAAACGTAATTCTATAAAAATATAATTTTTTAAAAACAGATTTTTTTAAAAAACAGAATTTTTAAAAATAATTTTTTTTAAAACAGAATTTTTAAAAAACGGAAACTTTTAAAAACTGAATTTTTAAAAATAGATTTTTTAAAAATAGAATTCTGGTTTTAAAAAATCCGTTTATTTTAAAATTCTATTTTAAAAAATTCTGTGTTTTAAAAATTCTGTTTTTAAAAAATTCTGTTTTTTTTTAAAAAAAAATTGTTTTTTAAAAAATTCTATTTTTTAAAAAAATCTGTTTTTAAAAAATCTGTTATTTTTAAAACTTTAAAATGTTAATTTTTTTATTTTTAAAATCTATTTTTGATTTTTTTTGCCACAAGCAATTATTTTTTTTGCCACGTCAGCGCCACGTAGATAAAAAATTAACGTCTGTCAATTTTTTTTAACGGAATGACCCAATTTGAAAATAAAAATTAGTTCAGTGAGTTAATTTAAAAAATTAAAAGTTTAATCGGGTATTCAATAAAATGTGCCAACTTCGATGACCAAATCATTAGTTTTGCCCTGAAACAACTAGTACTATTAGGCCAACTTTTGTTTCATCAATTAATTATATTTATATTTTGACGTTATATTCGTTGGTTAAATAAAATATTAACACACATAGAACATCGTCTACGTGTCAGCACTTTATTTATCAATTAACCAATTTACCTAAAAATAAACTTCATAATAAACACTTTTGAAGTTTTGAATATGGTACTCAGCCCTAGGGGATTAGTCTTTATATAAAGATAAAGATGGAGTTGCTGTTAATCGAGCTCGACCAAAAGAAAAAAAAAATTGGCTGAAACTTTCTTCTTGTCCACATATTATATCTATATTTCCTTGTTCTAAATTAAGAAACTCATCTTTGACTAAATAAATGTTCTGAAATTTAAGATTTTGATTTTTTATCTTGATAAACATTTTAATTTCGGACAAGGAGAATATAAAAATTTGCCAAAATAGAAAATTGAAAACTTAAATTATACTACTACCAAGTAAGGAATGGGATTCCCTCCTTTATGATATCCACCTAATTTTCTTTAATGTTATATTAATAGCATAAATATTATTTTTAACAACTGCACAATATCATATTTATTTGTGTCAAATATTATTATGCTGTTAAATATAATATTTTTGTTTTACTTTAACTTTCAAATTATGGATAATTAATATCTACAACAAAATGAGACAAAATATATGAAGAGTAGTAGAAAAGAGAGAAATAGAAATGAAATAAATCGGAAAAAAAATACTTATATTTATCAACAAAAATTTTTTTACAAAAGAGTTGTTGAGATCAATGTATTGATAAAATATAAATAAAAGGAAAAATACTTAAATGATGTTTAAATTATGAAAACTCATAAATATTTATTAAAGTTATCATGGACCTTACTACATGACTAATATGGTAATGATATGTGTCAGATAATATTGAAACGATTGAGAAGATAATGAAAAGTTTGACCCAGACCAATATTCATTACAAAAGATCTTTGATAAGGTGAACAACCGGCATAAGGAGCCAACTCTTAAAGAGCTACAAGGAATGATCATTAATCTGCAAGCCAATAGTGACGCTCCTGAAGTTGATATTGCATCTTGTAATGTCCAATTTTTTAGAATTTCTATATCATCCCACTTTAAGGTCTTAGGAATTGAAATATTAGCCTTCAAAGGGTTGATTTGAAACACTGTAGTTTCTCCTCTACAATCTTTAATAAAATTACTCTTAAGATTAATATCTGGAGTAATCGTATTAATGACCTTAATATATATTCTATATATGAGTGCCATGTTAGAGGATAGAGGATCCATATCAAAACCTGACGTCTGTAAAGTCAATGTTAAGGTTTTGAGAATTGTGGGATCAAGAGAGATTGAAAAAGTTTGAAAACTATTAAAATGGCCTAGTCCTTCCGAAAGAGATGAGGTAATACATCCTAACAAAGAATCGTTAAACTTTAGATGTCTCTTATCCCTTAAACACAACAATAAAGAAGTGGGAAGGCCAATTCTGATTAACGGTTTGACCGCAACTTGGACTAACCCAATATGCAAATATTTATAGCCTCTTTCAACTGTTTCTTCTAGCAATCTTTTGGGTAACATCTCCACAGTCATATGACCTTGAGTTATCGGAAGAGACTGTTCAACAGACTTAATAATATAACCAGACTTAAATAAAAAATTGCCTTTATTGTACACTTGAGAAATAGGAGTTTTTGTGTAAGACCCCAAATTATGAATAAATGAAATTTATTTTCCTCTATTTATTATTTTGAAATAGTAAGGGTTGATTTGATTAATGTGGATAGTTATGGGTAAAATACGCAAATATTTCGAATAAGCAAGTGGTTATAAAATATTCATTATTGTTTGGGAATATTCGTTTGGTCGTGGAATATTAAATCTTGTCGGGGAATATTAAATGCAATGCCAGATCTTTATGGGGCCCCATAACGGAAAGCGATTGGATGAAGAAAAACGATAAATATAAGTTGTTTATAAATAACTTGGCGTAGTTATTCACAAGATTATCTTGTTGGAATACCCATGGTTAAAAACACACTAATATCGTTGTTGAGCGAGAAGACACCACCAATTATTGATTCTTACGTGAAAGGCACTACTCAATAATTGTTACGATAATTACTATTCGATATTTTATTTTATTGATTCAATAATTCTTTGCATTGATATTTTATATTCTTGTTGTTTCATAAATTGTCATTACACAATATTTTCCATTATCGAGACAATAATTCATATTATCTGAATAATATTATTGGATAACATTATTAGCAATGTCTAGAAAGTTACATCAAGGAGAGGTTTGGTCACCTAATTAGGCCCAGAAGAGAGAAATCTTTATTGAAAGCCCTCTTTTCTGAAAACTACCGGTTATTCCGATCTTGTGATTCTGTAATATTATTTGTGAATAATTAATTATTAATTTATATGATGAGGAAAATATTGATTTTATGTGGATATAGATAGAGAAAATTTTAAAGTGACAAATGTTGAAAATTGAAATTTTATCTTTTTCTCGATAAAATAATTCATTTAAATATATTATTATATTTTAATAATATAATAATGGTGATATTTTTACAATGAATGTGGGATATATGAGTATATGAGGAGGAAGAGTATTTTGTGGCATTAAATGATTAACACATGTTTTGTGTGTCGGTGGACCCCATTTCTCATTTGAAATTTGATTATAGCACGTAAAATCGCCTGCTTTGTGGATTTCGATCCAATTTTGTTTGAAATTTGGAAAACTTTCTTCTATGCAGTTGTAGAGAATTGAATTTCCTATAAAAATTTAGAGATTCAATTTTTCGATAAAAGGGCTATTTATTATGAATTATTGAAGTTCAAGTCTCAAAATAATTGATTTTGGAAGTTTAAAATATTTAAAATAGGAAAAACGTTTTTGGAATGTTTAGGTGGCCTCATTTAACATGTGTAGGAGCTGAATTAAGTTGGCAAGTGTCGCGTATGAGGTTTTGGAAAATATATATTAATATTATATTAAATTTTCTACTTTTGGTGTTCTAAAGCATTTTCCTATAAATAGGGTCTTGGGTTAGAATTGAAAATCACACCGAAGTCAAGTTTTCTCTCTATATTATCGAAAGCGTATTCTTGTGAGTATTTTGAGTATACTTTGAGTATTGCTATACTGTCAAGTTCAAGTCATATCCTATATCCGGTGTTTCAACTAGAAGTCTTTGTCTTTCGAGGTAAGGGATGTTATTTTATTCGAAAATGATATTATTTCTTCAATATCATTATCTTAAATATTGTTTGGAAATTTTATCAAATTTGAAACTTTTTCATGTCGAGGTTACTATTCATGAGTTCTTATTCACGAAGTTACTATTCATGAGTTACTATTCAATGGAGTTCTTATTCATGAGTTACTTATTCACGAGTTTACTTATTCACGAGCGTGAAGATGTTTTTTGTGAAATTTCTATCTTTTGGTGTCCAGATTCTTATTCACGTATACTGGCACTATTCACGATACTCTGACTATTCATAGAAAAATAAAATTTCTTCTTTTTGTCCAAAATATCTATTATGGATACTAGCTTTGATTGTATCCATGTTTTGATCATTCTTGAATTTTACTCCACTCGATTACTTATGAAGTATTTTTGAACTTGGATTGTTTAAAATCTGAATCCTTAATATTGTTCTTTTTTCGTTTCCTTTGGATTCGTTTCCTTTAAAATATTTTTCATCATCCTCACCCTAAATGATGATATTCTTGAATATCTTTGGCACATGTGGTGCAAAGATGAATGATTTCTTGATGAATATCTTTGGCCGTCAAAAGTAGTCTGAAGATGAATAGGTGTTGAGATGAACATACGACCGATCGATTAATATCTTTGGCCCGTAGTGCAAAGATGAACAGTGTTTAGATGAACAAGACTAATCGATGAATATCTTTTTGGCTCAGTAGGTGCAAAGATGAATATTTGATTCCGGATATATATTGATTGATGTTACTGAGGATAAAATATCGACGATGAACTTTTAAATTCATATATAGAAGATAGTAGTTTGCATTCTCTACTTAACTCTTCTAATGAATTGTTGTTTCCGATTGCGATTGTTGATTTAAAAGCGGTTGTCTATTGTATTATATTAGATTTTTCCTGTTGAAGACTAACGATAATTTGTTGTATATTATCTTAGTCATAATATTCTTTACTTGGGCTAGTTGAGCTCACCATTTTCCTTTTTGTTCCATTTTTCTTCTCGGGAGGCGAGAATGTGGCGTAGTCTTAGTCGGGAGTATGGAATGAAGGTTCTAGAGAGAGTTGTTTAGTAGTCCTCACCATTTTGTAAAATAATGTATCAATAATTATGATGGGGATTTATTTGCGTGTGGATATTGTCTAGGTGGCAATATCTGTATTAAACTCACAGTTTATATGTTGTAATAATAAAGTTGTAGTTATTTCTGTACGATGTATTTGGCTACTCAAATGGGTTGGATGGAATGGACCTATTTTGGGGGCATCACATTTTGGGATAGACCAATTCTGTAAATGGGTCTCAATGTTCCTAATGGACACAATTTATTTAGTAGATGAATCCAAAGAGGGAGAAGAAGAAGATGAAGAGCTTCTTGACTTAGATAGATTTCTGAATAGGTTTGCCATTAGACGTATAAACGGTACCTAAAACTTAACAAGATAAGCAGGCAAGTTTTGATGAACTGGAAGTCTACTACTGATTTATGTCAACACTACTATATACACACAACAAATTAAACGACAACCAACTTACCCATAGCAAAAATATAAGCTTAATCTATAACAGTATTTAGATGATGTTTATAAGAAAATGAGCAGATTCAGGAAGAAAGAAGTCAAAATATCTTCAAACAAGATCAAACTCTATCTTGGCTTTGATACCAATTGTCCAGGATCATATAGAGATTATGATATAAATAAAATAAGCGGAATATTATTGAATAACATACAAATATTAGAAGTATCCTGCAAAAACTCTCTAGTTAAGAAGTCTGACAAAGAGTTAGAGTCTCCTTTAATAAACTCAATGTCAAAATCAAAGGCTGATAGCAAGGCTTGCCACCGAGCAAAAATCTGTTTAGAAGCAACGTTTTTAATGTCCTTCTCTAAGACTTCTTTGGCTGATTTATAATCAAATCTAAGAAGGAATCTCTGGTTTAAGAGATCTCCTTGGAATTTATCAATACACGGAACTATGGAACAAATTTCCTTTTTTATAGTAGAATAGTTTTTCTGTGCATCATTCCATTTTCCAGAAACAAAACAAACTAAAACTTTGTTTGAGTTTATAATTTGTTTTAGAATGCCCCCAAATCCTTTGTCTGAAGCATCAGTTTCTACAATCTTTAGAGCATCAGGATTAGAGAAATATAGACACGGTAAGGATTTCACATGAGCCTTAATCCTTTTAATGGCTTGAGTACATTCTTCTCCGTCCAAGGTGTAGGCTTTTATTTAATCTTTTGTAAAGAGGAAGCGACATCAATCGCCGATTCTTTATAAAATCTCTAACATAATTAACACTTCTCATAAATCTCTGGAGTCGTTTTTGATCCAAGATTTTGTCTCGAAAATTTATTAAGCGAATCTGATGGCTCATCGATTGGGAAATATTTACCTTGAGAAATTTCAAATCCCAGAAACCTTATCTTCGTTTGGAATAACAGAATTTTGCTAGCTGAAACCACAAGACCTTCTCTTTTAACAGCTTTTTTGAAAACGTTTAAATGTTTCCAATGTTGATCAATATCTTTTGAGAAGAATAAGACATCATCAATATAAACAATCATAAAATTCATAAATGGATTAAAGATTTCATTCACGATGTTCTGAAACTCAGATGGCGCATTTTTAAGACCAAAACCCAGAACATTCCATTCGTAATGCCCAAATGGCATTGTAAACGCTGTTTTATACTTATCTTCTTCTTTAATCTGGATTTGCCAGTATCCACTCTTCATATCGAATTTGGAGAAGATATTTGCTTTAAGCAACCGATTTAGGCAAATCCTCTTGTTTGGAATTGGATATCTAATCCATCTCAAAACTTTATTTAGAGGTTTATAGTTAATCACTGACCTTGAACTCCCTTTCTATTTCTCGCATTTTTTACGTAAAAAGCGTAACATGACCATGGCGCGAGTAACTTTTCCTTATTAATCCCTTTTTAAGAGATCATTGATTTCTTCTTGCAAAGCTTAAGAAACCTTTCATTCATTTGAATCGGTCTTGCTTTTGTAGAATAGACTTCTCATTGAATCCTTCATGTAGGGCAAAGAGATGACATGCTTTTTCTATTCCGTAAAGCGGTAGGATCTGTAGAACATATTTCTTTACATAAATCCTCTTGGTAAGTTTTAACTTTGAGCTTAAACTTGTCATCTTTAAGATGTTCTTCAATCTTCTTTATTTCTAACTCTTGTTTGAGAAAAAAAAGAAAATCTTCTTTGCGTTTAAGCAAATGATTGACGCCTTGATAGCAAGGTTCTAAAATAAAATCAAATCTGACCTCTAACCCCTCCTTATTAGTACTTATTCCCTTATTATCAATAGAAATGGGGAAAAGCAAACTAATAAAAGGCGTACCCAAAATAGCTGCCTGAGCCATATTCTTGACTAAGAGGAATGGAGTTTCAAAACAAACCCCATTATTGCATACCTCGACGTCTGATAATTTATAATCAATATACAATTGGCTCCCATCAGCAATACTCAGCATTTGAGCTGTTTTTGAATAATATTTGGAAGGAACTAGACCTTCAGCCAGACAATTTAAGTCTGCTCCCGAATCAATCAATGCTTCAGTAGTGACTGAGAACTCATCTTCAATAAGAATAGTAATTTTCACATACCACTTCTGAGTGATAATTCTATCAATCAAGTTGATTTTTAATCATTTTGAACTAGATTCTCTTGGAATGATTCGCCTATCTTGAGTGGAAAAGTCAAGGACTTCATCCTCAAAATCATCAGCATCATCATCATTGATAATAGGTGAATTTGATTCATCCATTTTGCCTTTACCTTTATCATCTCTACGCTTTTAAGCCAAATAATTTCCTTTTGATCTGCTTGATTTCTTTTCAAGTCCGCAATATCAACTTCTAAAGATCACTATTGGGTTTAGATTAATGATCATTCCTTGTAGCTCTTTAAGAGTTGGCTCCTTATGCCGGTCGTTCACCTTATCAAAGATCTTTTGTAATGAATATTGGCCTGGGTCAAACCTTTCATTATCCCCATCAGAAGATTTTTTCTTGCTTTTAGCAAGCATAATATATTTCTCGATCATTTGTCTCTTTTGACCAGAGTCTTCCAATTGATCAATAATATCAAGGATAAAACTATCTTCCTTAGATAGAACATTAATCAAAAGAGTCCATTTAAGGCACACAAGCAGGTTTCTCCTTCATTGCAGTGACAGTCATTTAACTCATCATATGATATCTCTTCTTCAATGGAATGAGAATCACCTGAGTTAGAACAACTACTTCTAGGACTCGAACAAGATGAAGAGGATTCTTCCTCATCAGAGTCAATAAAAACGGCTAAAAGTTGCTTTTTCAACCCCTCATCCTTAACCAGTTGGTTAATTTTCTTCTTAGTAGTACACTCGGGGCTTTTGTGACCCATCTTGCACATTTATAAAGCATGTTGGAGGTTTTGAACTCGTCACCTTTCTTTTAGATGACTTTCTCCTTTTAGGTTGATCTTCTTTGGTCCGATGTTTAGACCTTTTATGATGATAATTCCTTTTAGATTTCTTGTTATCTTTAAAAGCGTAAGATTCTTTTCGGCTTCTTTTTTACGCTTATCCTTAGGGATTTCAAAGAAGGCCATATTGCTCACAAAAATCTCCTAGGGCTCGCTTTCCTCTAGATCTTTCCTCTGAAATTTGCTTCTAGATCTTCAAAATATTGCACAGATCCGCACCTTCAGCAATGACTTCTGAAGCTAATTCTCCATAGGTGTGACACCCCCAAAATAGGTTCATTCCATCCAACCCATTCTGAGTCGCCAAATACATGGTACAGAAATAACTATGACTTTATTAATACAATTATCGTGCAAAATACGACAATACATAATTGTGAGTTTTAATACAAATATTATAACGTATATAATACGACAATATTCATACTAAAATTATTACATGCCATATAAAGTACAGCAGCAAATATTTCAAGTCTCCAACGGGACACGAGAATAATTTTGTTCTCTTCTTTTTAATGTGGTGCACTTTTGACGCTTCTAGGTTGGGTTCGCCTCACCCTATTGTTGTTCACCAAAATCAATTATTAAGTGACGTATAAAATACGACACATACATCTTAGGTCCTCAATACAATTATATATTGCATGTCATGCTGTTTTATAACGTATTGAGAAACTTGGACAGTCTCGGACCATCACATTATTCCCTTGTTATCCCCGCTCAACCCAGCTACACTTTTATTACCTGAAAGGAATTGTGAAACAAAAGGGTGAACACAACTAGCCCAGTAAAGAATATAATGACTAAAGATAATTAAATTATCAATAGTCTTCATCAGTAATAAATCAGAGATTTAGAACATATAGTAGATGATAAAAGTTTTCAACCATAGTTGCAGCGGAACGAGCAATCCATTAGAAGAGTCAAATAGACCATAAAGTCTATTATCTTCTCCACATTAAAAGTCCACCAATAATGTTTTATCCTCAGAACATCAATCAGCAGCCTTTTCACAATCATATGAATAACTCATAATCATAATTGTGATTCTAAATTCCTCTTCGCATCCAAGACGAAGATAATTTTCATCACTTTGTCTTTACGAAACATCAAAGATCATGGTTATACCAAATCACAGCCTCGCTCATAATCATACTAATAAATTCATCTTTGCACCACGACCAAAGATATTCATCAATTCAGCTCATCTTTGCACTACATGCCAAAGATATTCAACAATCATCTTTGCACTTTCTGGGCCAAAGATATTCAACAACAGTCATCTTTTTCTACGGACCAAAGATATTCATCAATAATTGATCTTTGCACTACAGCCCAAATATATTCATATCTCAAAGAAATACATAATCATTTCAGAATTTATATAAACCATAATTATAACCATATATGTTGATCAATTCACCTTTGCACTTAAGCTAAAGATATTCAATTATAAATTCAATGGTCATGACCATACCAGTCAATAATTCAACTTTGCACTACTGGCCAAAGAGAACCCATAGTCGCGATCATACCAATAATCTACCCATCTTTACACTTAAGTCAAAGAGAAATATCATCATTAGGATTATAAGAATGTTATATGTGATAATAAAAATAATATGATCAACAACCTCATTTAATTGCAAAAGTAAGATTCATAAATCAATGATTTTATAACACCTTAATCCAAATGTTATAAATCATTTAATAATCTCATAATCTAATATTATTAATATTACCACAATATTTTAATCATTTCTTAAATTTATAAACAATTTATTTTAATTGTTTACACTTTACTAATAAAAGCATTTAATCATCCAAAAATGTCAAACTCATAAAATTTCATCATCAATAACCAAAACTTTCATAAAAAATCTGCATATACCTTATGTAGGATTCTCAAGCCATAAAATCCTATTTTTTAATTTTTCTACTTCACATAACATATTTAATTCATTTACTCATAACTAGTCCATTTTCATGAAAAATACCAAATCAGTTCCAAAAATATTTATTTTCTGGCATTTAGCATAATATAGTCCCATATTAAACATATATTTTTCTCGAAATTTTTAAAATTTATTTACTATTTTTCACATGGCCAAAACCACCGAATATTCAGACATTTATCATAAATTGTACTTTTATCCAAAAATTTCAAAATTTACAGAGTATACTGATATTATATAGATGTACTCCCAATAAAAATTTCATCAATTTTGGAGTTAATGAGAAGGAGTTATAAGGGTTTACTTTTAAAATAGTCTTTTCTCATAAAATCCATAACTCCTAATCTATACATCCAAAAATCGCCATTTTTGGACACAATCTACAAAACTCATCAAATTATCATTTCAAATTTTTCCAGAATTTTTGAAGGTCGAAAAAATTACGAAACTGAAAAACATAATAACCCTTAAAATCCCTTACAATCCCTTACCTCAAAAGAAAGATTAGATTATTTGGAATAATAATGAATGAACTTGCACCGTATAGCAATACTCAAGATATCAAAATACTCACAAGAATACACTTAATAATATAGAGAGAGAAATAGAGAGAAAACTTCAGTTTCTGGTGTGATTTTCAATTCTAACCTAAGCACCCTATTTATAGGAAAATGCTTAGAACACCAAAGTAGAAAATTTAATAAAATAATAATATATTTATACAAATTTCCTTAGCACACCAAGAATCTGAATTCAGCAACTTATCACATGTTTAATGAGGCCACAAAATGTAAATAAAACATTTTTCTTAAAAAATAATAATTAAAACTTCAAAAATCAATTATTTTGGAACTTTGGAACTTTAATAATTCATAATAAATAGCCCTTTTATTAGAAAAATTCAAAACACATGTCCTTTACATAGAAAATTTCATTCTCTACAACTTTACAGAAGAAAGTTTTTCCAAATTCCAAACAGAAATTGACCGAAATCCACAAACGAACGATTTTACAGGCTATAATCAAATTTCATTCAAAATTTGTGTCCACCAACATGTTTAACATGTGTTAAACATTTTTTGTAACACACAAAACATGTGTTTAGCATTTAATGCAACAAAACTACTCTTTCTCCTCATTTATTCATATATTACACATTCATTGTAAAAATATCACCATTATTATATTACTGTAATATAATAATATATTTTATCAGAAAAGATAAAATATCAATTTTTAACAATTGTCACATTAAAAATGTTCTCCATCTATAACCACACAAAATGAATATTTTCCTTATCATATAAATCAATAATTAATTATTCACAAATAATATTACAGATCCACAATACTGACAACCAGGCAGTTCCCAGGAAAGTGGGGGCTTTCCAATAAGGATTTCTCCTTACTGGCGTGCAATTAGATGACCAAACCTCTCCTTGACAGAACTTTCTAGACATTGCCAATAATGTTATCTAATAATATTATCCAAATAATATGAATTATTGATCCGATAATGGGAAATACTGTGCCGTGACAATTATTGAAACAACAATAATATAAAATATCAACGTAGTAATTATTGAATCAATAAAATAAAATATTGAACAGTAATTACTGTAACAATTATTGAGTAATGCCTTTTTACATTTTTTTTTATCATGCTTCATGAATAGTACTCGTGAATAGTAACTCATGAATAATAACTCATGAATACTAACTCGTGAATAGTAACTCGTGAATAGTAACTATAAGAAAATTTTGAATACTTTTATTTTATAAAATTCGGGGTCTTACAATAGGTATATTCATCCCAGGGAATTATTCCACCATTTTTATTTTTTAACCTTGTTTTAACTCTTTGAGAGAACAAAACAGGTAAACCTTCAATGAATTTTTCTTACCAGTAATCGCTATTGTAGTCTGTTTTGTTAAACACCTTAGAGAAAAATGTGTCACGATAGTACTTGAATTCAGAGAGCGATTTGCACTTTAAGTTGCTTAATTACTCATACGTTCTTGATATTACCAGCTGATTGTTTGTAAGACCCCAACTTATTATTAATGAAATTTAATTTTCTCTATTTATTATTTTGAAATAGTAAGTGTTGATTTGATTAATGTGGATAGTTATGGGTAAAATCATGAAATATTTCAAAATAAGCAGTGGTTATAAAATATTCATTGTTGTCGGGAATATTAGTTTGGTCGTGGAATATTAAATGCTTTGTCGGGGAAATATTAAATGCGACGGTAGCGACCATGTGTGGGCCCCATAACGAAAGAGATTGGATGAAGAAAGCGACAAATATTAATTGTTTAAAAATAGCAGGCGTAATTATTCTGGTTAATCTTATTAAAATACTAAATGGTTAACACACGCGTGGCGCACGGTATTGCACCAATTATTGATTCTTACGTGAAGGCTTTACTTGATAATGGTTACGATAATTCTTGATCGATATTTTATTTTATTGATTTAATAATTGCTGCGTTGATATTTTATATTGTTGTTGTTTGATAATTGTCATTACACATATTTTCCATTATCGAAAGCAATAATTCATATTATCGAATAATATTATTAGATAACATTATTAGCAATGTCTAGAAAGTTACTATCTAAGGAGAGTTTGGTCACCTAATTACTTGCGCCCGATGAGAAAAATTCTTATTGGAAAGCCCCTCTTTCTTTAGGAAGCTGCACGGTTGTCGATATTGTGATTACATAATATTATTTGTGAATAATTAATTATTGATTCATATGATGAGAAAATATTGATTTTATGTGGATATAGATGGAGAAATTTTAATGTGACAATTGTTGAAAATTGAAATTTTATCTTTTTACGATAAAATAATTCATTTAAATATATTATTATATTTTAATAATATAATAATGGTGATATTTTACAATGAATGTGGGATATATGAGTATACTGAGGAGGAAGAGTATTTTTGTTGTAATAAATGTTTAAAACATGTTAAACATGTCGGTGGACCCCATTTATTGGTGAAATTTGATTATAGTTACATAAAATCGTCCGTTTGTGGATTTGGTCGATTCTATTTGGAATTTAGAAAAACTTTCTTACGCAAAGTTGTAGAGAATTGAATTTCCTATAAAAAAAAGCGTGAGATTGAATTTTTACGACAAAGGGCTATTTATTGTGAATTATTAAGTTAGAAGCTCGAAATAATTGATTTTGGAAGTTTAAATTATTTTAAATTAGAAAAACGTTTTTTTCTTACTTTTTCTAGAAGGTGGCATGTGTTGTTGAAATGAAATCAGATTTCAAAGAGTGGCGTAGGAATTTTGATATATATAATAATATTAAATTAAATTTTACGCTTTGGTGTTAGCGATTTCTTATAAATAGGGTCTTGGGTTAGAATTGAAAATTACACGAAAGCTGAAGTTTTCTCTATATATTATCGAGTGTATTCTTGTGAGTATTTTGAGTATACTTTGAGTATTGCTATATCGGTGCAAGTTCAAGTCATAGCTTTATATCAGGTGTTTATTTAGAAGTCTTGTCTTTGTGAGGTAAGGGGATATTATTTTTTTTTTAATAATGATATTATTTCTTGATATCATTATGTTGAAATATTGATCTGAAGTTTTTTATCAAATTTGGAACTTTTGGTGTCGGATTCTTATTCACGTATCTGACCTTATTCACGTATCTGATCTTATTCACGAATACTGACCTTATTCATCGAAAAATAAAAAATTTTCTTTTCGTCCAAAATATTTATTACGGATACTAGCTTTGATTGTATCCATGTTTTGATCATTCTTGAATTTTACACCACTATAATTATTTTTGAGGTATTTTTGGACATGGATAAAACAAAGTCTGAATCCTTAATCCTTAATCCTTGTCGTTTTGTTTCCTTTGGATTTGTTTCTTTAAAATATTTTCATCATCCTCGGTCTTAAATGATAATATTATTGAATATCTTTGGCTGTAGTGCAAAGATGAATGATTTCTGAAGAATATCTTTGGCCCGTGTAGTGCAAATGAGCAGTGTTTAGATGAACATGACCAATGATGAATATCTTTGGCACATGTGCAAAGATGAATATTTGATTCGAGATATATATTGATTGATGTTACGAGGATAAAAGATGAGCGATGAACTTTTAAATTCATACATAGAAGATAGTAGTTTGCATTCTCTACTTAACTCTTCTAATGAATTATTATTTCATTGCGAATATTGATTTAAAATTTGTTGTCTATTGTATTACATTAGATTTTTCCTGTTGAAGACTAACGATAATTTGTTGTATATTATCTTAGTCATAATATTCTTCTTTTGGGCTAGTTGAGCTCACCATTTTCCTTTTTGTTCCATTTTTCTTCTCGGGAGGCGAGAATATAAGCGAGTATGCAGTCGGGGTATGGAATGAAAGTTCTAGAAAGAGTTGTTTAGTAGTCCTCACCATTTTGTAAAATAATGTATCGATAAATGTGATGAGGATTTATCTGAGTATAGATATTGTCTAGAAGATAATATTTGTATACAAACTCACGATTTTATTGTTGTAATAATAAAGTTGTAGTTGTTTTACATACCATGTATTGACAACTTCGAGAATGGGTGATGTATACTATTTTGGGGGCGTCCACGGTTGGTATCGAGCTTAGGGATATGATCTCTGGCGGAGATCGGGAATAGAATTAGGAGGGAGAGCAGAGTAAATCCTTATTTAGTGTGTCTACTAGCTTATTTGTTAGTTGGTCGATATATAAGGATATTATGTGATATATTGATTTCCTTAATTAACCCTTGTTTTATGACGATGTTGAGAATGTCGTGAGAATATTAACAATGGAAATGAGGCGTGGAGAGCGCTGTACTCACCAACGAGGAGAAACGTACAGCAGTTTGTGATGTTCCTCCTGTGAACAACACCACCATGAGCGAGATGATGAGCGAGGGGATGTTTAGAAGCTTTTTGCGATTCATGCAAAATCGAGACGAGGAGACTTCGTGTTCAAAATATAGGAGAAATGATAGCAATTCACGGGTTGTCACAACCAAAGCGATTCAAAGTTGGGACCACGAATTTAAGGAAAGCGAATCCGATCATAAGCGGAAACATGGGTCAAAAAAATTACAAGATATTCGATGTCTTGGGATGCGCGAGGAGAACGAAAGGTTCCATTCGCCACCTTTATGTTCCGTGGGCGAAGCGGAATTCTTGGTGGGAGTGCGTGAAGCGTACCCATCCGGTACTTTTCGGCGTGTCTTGGGAGGCGTTTGAAACTATTTAATGACAAATACTTTCACGAAAGTGTTAAATCGTATGAAGGAAGTGGAGTTCATCAGTTAGAACAAAACAACGTGGCGGTGTCTCGATGCGAGGCAAAGTTTGCGAGTTATCGGTTTGCACCTCATTTGGTGGAGAATGAGGAGCGTGTGGCGGCGGATGTTTACGAGAGGTTTGAAACCCGTCTGACAATATCTCATTTCTCGTAAATTTTCTCTATTGGATGTTGTTAACGAGGCTCGATTCTTAGGCGAGATATACGAGTATGTTCAACCGGGACCATAACCGAGGATCGTACCGGAGATAGCGATCAGCGAATAATGATAACCGGCGGAGAAAAAAGCAGACGGACAAAAATGGTAACCACTCTGGTGGTAATCATGTAGCCCGTGAAAATAGAAGAAGCGAGTCGGTGGAGATTTTAAAGAGAGATTTAACAACGACCATGTGAAGGCAGCGGTCTTGCGTGACAAGCGGTTCTAAGGGAGGAGAACGACCACCGGTCATATCTTTATATAATCTGGAAAGAGGACATATCGGTCAAGCTGTCCCTGACAGTTCAAGGTATCTTATAATTGTGGAAAGGAAGGACATATCGCTCGAGATTATGCGATAGCAAAACCTAGTTCAATGAGGGCGGTGACTCGAAAAGATCCCGAAAAAGTCAAAGTCAGCGGTTCGGGAAAGGCGTTTGTTGTGGTGGTCAAAATGTGAGGAACCCAAACGAGGTGATCACGGGTAAGCTATTTATAAATTCTTGCGAAGTTTATACCTTACTTGATCTGGGTGATACCCATTCATTTATCTCTCTACTTGTGCTCAACGTTTAAACTTGACTCGGGAGAAATTAGACTTTGACCTATCTGTGGAAACTCCATTAGGAGAAACTTTCATCACATCCACTTTTTTATAAATCTTGTTTGATTGAAGTTGGCACCATTACCTTACACATTGACTTTATCTCTTTAAAGATACTTGCTTTTGATGTTATTTTAGGGATTGATTGGTTAACTACTCATCATGTCAAAATTGATTGTTTTAAATGGGTTGTTAGTTTTCATATTCTAACCAACTGTTTATGCAATTCAACAACTAAACCATTAAAATCAATCATTATCGTATCTAATCATAAAGCTATTCGTTTATTAAAAAGCGGATGTCGAGCTTTCTTAGCCCATGTTATGGATTTGAATAAAGACACGTCAAATTTGAATAATATTCTGTTGTTATTGACTTTCTGACGTATTTCTGAAGAACTTCCGATCTACCCCGAATGCGTGAAGTTGAATTCTTTATTGATCTTGAACACAGATACAAAGCCCATTTCTAAAACCCATGTCGAATGGCTCTATTGAACTTGAGGAGTTAAAGGTCCAACTACGAAATTGTTGGACATCGGTTTCATTAAATCTAAGTACATCTCCTTGGGGTGCTCTGTTTTATTAAGTAAAGAAGAAAGAGCGGGAGTATGCGACTTTATATTATTTATCGAAATTGAACCATGTCACCATCGAGAATAGGTATCCTCTACCTCGTATTGATGACTTGTTTGACCGATTCTGAGGGCACAATTCTTTTCAAAAATCGATCTTAGATTACGGATATCATCGGTTTGAAGATTAGAAGCGAGGATATTCAAAGATTGCCTTGAAACTTCGGTATGGGCATTATGAATTCTTAGTCGTGTCTTTGGATGACTAATGCTCTACGACTTTCATGGATATGATGAGCCAAGTATTCAAGGAATATTTGGATCGGTTTGTTGTTGTCTTTATTGATGACATCCTCGTATATTCTAAAAGTCGTGAAGATCATGAGCACCATTTGAAATTTGGTACTCGAAAGGCTTCGTGAAAACAAACTATATGCCAATTGAAGAAATCTGAGTTACGGCTTGAGGAAGTAGCATTCCTTGGGCACGTGGTGTCAAAACATGGAGTATCAAGTGGACCCGGCGAAGATTGAAGCAATCTGAAAGTTAGGAACAACCAAGTCGGTGGTGAAAAATCGTAACTTTACGGGTCTAAATGGTTATTATCGAAGATTAGTGGAAGGGTTTTCTCGAATCGCTACTCCATTAACTTCGGCTAACTTTCGGAAGGATACAAAATTAGTTTGGAGCGAAGAATGCGAGAAGAGTTTCCAAGAGATTAAGAGGAGACTTATTTGGCTTTTGTTCTAACAATACCATCTGGTTCGGATGGATTTGTTATCTCTGATGCTTGAGGCAAAGGGTTAGGATGTATTCTCATGCAGCGTGGAAAAGTCATAGCTTTATGTCTCGCGACAACTTAAAGAATATGAGAGGAATTATCCTACTCATGATCTAGAGTTAGCGGCCCGATCGTTTTTCACGCTAAAGATATGGAGGCACTATCTATATGGGAGAAAGTGGAGATATATTCGGACCGTAAAAGCCTTAAATATTTCTTCACTCAAAAAGAATTCAACGTCGGCGGCGGACGTTGGCTCGAGCTATTGAAGACTACGACCCACTATTGATACCATCCTGGAAAAGCGAACGTGATAGGTGACGAGTTGAGTAGAAGATCATATCTGAGGAATGAGTGCGATGATGTCAAGTATCGCGTGAGAGCCAACTTTAATAGAAAAAGTTAAGGTTGCTCGAGCCACGCAGGCAGGAGGCGATCGTATGAAGAATAAAGTACAAGAAGGAGCTATTAGGAGCGAGAATTGATTAAGAAGGAATAATTCAAGTCCACTCCGGACTTTGTGTCCCTAACGACTCGATTTGAAGTACAAGATTATGATGGAGGCACACGATACACCATTTACAATCCATCACGGAAGTCTTAAAATGTATCGTGATCTTGATATACATTTTGGTGGAACAATATGAAGAGAGAGATTGCAAAGTTTATCTCGATGTGTTTAACTTGTCGGCGTGTAAAGGCGGAGCATCTAGTACCTAAGGGTCCGTTGCAACCACTTGAGATTCAAAAATGGAAGTGGGAACACATTACCATGGATTTAAATTACTGGGTCTTCCTACGGTTTCTCAAGGCATCAATCTTATTTGGGTTATTGTTGATAGATTAACCAAGTCTGCTCATTTATTGCCGATATGGGAGACTTATTCCTTGAGCGTCTTGCTAGTATATATATAAATGAGATTGTGAGGTTACATGGCATGCAGTATCCATAGTTTGGATCGTGACCCAAGATTCACTTCAAGATTTTGGGTTAGCTTGCAAAAAGCTATGAAGCGCGCATTTACGATTGATTCGGCATACCATCCTCGAAGCAGACGGACAATCGAGAGAGGACTATTCAAACTCTTGAAGATCTATTAAGACTACGTGTCCTAGACTTCAAGAGGCGGTTAGGATAAGTATTTACCATTAGTGGAATTCTCCTATAACAATAGTTATCGAGTAAGTATAGGTGTGGCTCCATTTGAAGCATTATATGGACCGAAAGTGTCGCTTCTCCAATATGTTGGGATGAGGTGGGTGAAGCAACATTGTTGGGACCCGAGTTAAATGCGTATGACTCACGAAAAGATCCAAATGATTCGACAAACGTATCTGAAGCGGCGCAAGATCGACAAAAGAGTTATGCGGATCTTCATGAAAGGGCGTGGAATTTAGTATAGGGGATCATGTATTATTGCGAGTTGCTCCATGGAAGGGAGTTACAAGATTTGGGAAGAGAAAAGCTCGATCCACGATTTATTGGTCCATTTCAAATTCTTGACGAGTAGGAAATGTAGCTATAGACTTGCGTTACCTCGAAGTATGTCTCGTGTTCATAATGTGTTTCACATATCGTACTTAAGTAAATATGTGAAAGACCCGAACCATGTTATAGAGTTAGAACCGAACGAAATAGCAGAAGACTTAACGTATGAGGAGGTACTGTCGAGATCTTGGATAGGAAGGAGCATATCTACGCCATGAAAGATCATATAAAGACCCCAACTTATTATTAATGAAATTTAATTTTCTCTTATTTATTATTTTGAAATAGTAAGGGTTGATGTGATTAATGTGGATAGTTAGGGTAAAATACATGAAATATTTCAAAATAAGCAAGTGGTTATAAAATATTCATTGTTGTTTGGGAATATTAGTTTGGTCGTGGAATATTAAATCTTTGTCAGGGAATATTCGTCTTTGTAAGACCCAGAAATTTTTTTAAATAAAAAGGAATTTCCTTTATTTATTATTTTGAAATAGTAAGGGTTGATTTGATTAATGTGGATAGTTAAGGGTTAAATATGCAAATATTTCAAAATAAGCAAGTGGTTATAAAATATTCATTATTATCGGGGAATATTCGTTTGGTCGTGGAATATTAAATGCTTTGTCGGGGAATATTAAATGCGACGGCCTTGTGATATGTGGGCCCCATGTGAAAAGCGATTGGATGAAGAAAATGACAAATATAAGTTGTTTTTAAATAACAGGCGTAGTTATTCTGAATTAATCTTTGTTGGAAGAATACCCGGTGGTTAAAAACACACTATCTGGCGTTGTTGAGCAGTGGCACGGTATTGCACCAATTATTGATTCTTACGTAAGAAGTCACTAATCAATAATGGTTACTGATAATTCTTGTTCGATATTTTATTGAGTTAATAATTCTTGCGTTGATATTTTGTATTCTTTGTTGTTTGATAATTGTCATTACACGGTATTTTCATTATCGAAGCAATAATTCATATTATCTGAATAATATTATTAGATAACATTATTGGCGATGTCTAGAAATTTACATACAAGGAGAGGTTTGGTCACCTAATTGCGGCAAGTGAAGAAGAAATTCTTATTGGAAAGCCCTCTTTCACTGAAGCTGCACAGTTGTCGATATTGTGATTACATAATATTATTTGTGAATAATTAATTATTGATTTATATGATGAGAAAAATATTGATTTTATGTGGATATAGATGGAGAAATTTTAAAATGACAATTGTTGAAAATAAATATTTTATCTTTTTACGATAAAATAATTCATTTAAATATATTATTTTAATAATATATTAATGGTGATATTTTTACAACGAATGTGGGATATATGAGTATCTGAGGAGGAAGAGTATTTTTGTTGCAATAAATGTTTAAAACATGTTAAACATAGCCGGTTGGACCCCATTTATTGATTGAAATTTGATTATAAATGTAAAAAATCGCTTGGTTTATGGATTTCGGTCAATTTCTATTTGGAATTTGGAAAAACTTTCTTCTATGAAGTTTTAGAGAATTGAATTTCCTATAAAAACTTCGCGAGATTCGAATTTTCTAATGAAAGGGCTATTTATTATGAATTATTGAAGTTAGAAGCTTCAAAATAATTGATTTTGGAAGTTTAAAATATTTAAAATTAGAAAACGTTTTTTCTAGAAGGTGGCATGTGTTTGATGGCTGAAATCAGATTCTAGACATGTGTAGAAAATAATATAATTATATTATTAATTTATTAAATTTTACTTTTTGGTGTTACTAGCGATTTCATAAATAGGGTCTTGGGTTAAATTGAAAATCACACCGTTAAAGCTGAAGTTTTCTCTCTCTATATTATCGGCGTATTTCTTGTGAGTATTTTGAGTATACTTTGAGTATTGTTATACTTGGTGCAAGTCCAAGTCATAAAATTTATATCCAGAATTTTTTATTAGAAATCTTGTCTTTCGAGGTAAGGGATATTATTTTTTTTCAGTAATGATATTATTTCTTGATATCATTATCTTTTGAATGTTGATCTGAAGTTTTTATCAAATTTGGAACTTTTTCATGTCGGGGTTACTTATTCATGGGTTCTTATTCATGAGTTCTTATTCATGAGTTCTTATTAAGCGAGTTCTTATTCACGAGTTCTTATTCACGAGTACTAGTGGTAGGAGTATGGAATGAAGGTTAGAGAGAGAGTTGTTTAGTAGTCCTCACCATTTTTGTAAAATAATGAATCAATAATTATGATGGGGATTTATTTGAGTATAGATATTATACAGAAGATAATATTTGTATTCAAACTCACGATTTCTTGTTGTAATAATAAAGTTGTAGTTGTTTACGTACCACGTGTATTTGGCGACTTCGGAATGGGTGTTGTGTATACCTATTTTAGGGGCGTCACGGTTGGTATCGAGCTTAGGGATATGATCTCTGGCGGAGATCGGGGAATAAAACTAGGAGGAGAGGCGAGTAAATCCTTATTTAGTGTGTCTACTAGCTTTATTTGTTAGTTGGTCAAGATATAGGGATATTATGTGATATATTGATTTCCTTAATTAACCCTTATTTTATGACGATGTTTGAGAATGTCGTTGAGAATATTAACGATGGAGCAAATGAGGCCGTGGAGATGCTGTCTTTCGCACCAGCGAGGAGAGCGTCTGTGCAGTGGTAATGTTCCTCCCAGAACAACACCACCGAAAGCGAGATGATGAGCGAGGGGATGTTTAGAAGCTTTTTGCGATTCATGCAAAATCGAACGAGGAGACTCGTGTTCAAAATACGAGGAGGAAATGATAGCAATTCACGAGTGGTCACAAACCAATCGATTCGAGAGTTGGGACCACGAGTGCAGGAAAAGCCGGATCCGATTAAAGGCGGAGGCGTGGGTCAAACAAATTACCAAGATATTCGATGTCTTGGGATGCGGAGAACGAAAGTTCCATTCGCCACCTTTATGTTCCGTGGCGAAGCGATTCTTGGTGGGAATCGTAGGCGTACCCATCCATTTGCACTCAAAGGCGTATACGGAGCGTTTGAGAATAGATTCAATAACAAGTACTTCCACGAAAGTATTCGCTATATGAAGGAAGTGGAGTTTATTAGACTAGAAAGCGAGAATAACACGAGCGGTGTCCCGATGCGACGGCGAAGTTCATGAGTTATCGAGTTGCACCTCATTTGGTGGAGAATGAGGAGCGTATGACGCGGATGTTTACGAGAGGTTTGAAACACGACATACGTCGATATCTCATTTCTCATAAATTTTCTCTCTATTCGAGATATTGTCAATAAATCACGGTTGTTAAGCGAGATAACGAGTACGTTCAACCGAGGGACCATAACCGGGATCATCTAGAAGATAACGATCATCGAATAACGATAACCAAATGGAGAAAAGAAGAATACGAGAAAAGGTGGTAACCACTACGGGTGGTAATCGTGGCCATGAAAATAGAAGAAGCGAGTCGGGAGGAGATTTTAAAGAGGAGATTCAACAACGACCATGTGAAGACGTCGGCGCTTGATGGTAACTAGTTTTAAGGGAGGAGAACGACCAACCCCATCATATATATACAAATGCGGGGAAAGAGGGACATATCACCCCAAACTCGCCCTGACAGATTTAAGGTATCTTATAATTGTGAAAGAAAAGACATATCGCTCGAGATTTATGCGATATCGAAACCCGATCCGGCGAGAATGGTGACTCAAAAGGATGTCCCGTAAAAAGTCAAAGTCAATCGGTTCTTGGAAGAAGCGTTTATCGTGGCCGGTCGAAATCGAGGAACACGACGAAGTTAGCACGGTTAGTTAATTATAAATTCTTGCGAAGTATATACCTTACTAGATACGGTTTTACCCATTCTTTTATCTCTTTACTTTGCGCTCAACGTTTGAACTTGACTACGGAGAAATTAAACTTTGACCTATCTGTGGAAACTCAGCTAGGAGAAACTTTCATCACATCCAACGTTTATAAATCTTGCTTGATTGAGTTGGCACTATCACATTACACTGTTAACCTTATTTCTATTGAGATATTTGTTTTGATGTGATTTTAAGGTTAACTACTCATCAATGCCAAATTGATTATTTTACGTAAAGGTTGTTAGTTTTCATATTCTAAGCAACTTTGTTATTCGATTGACAATCAAACCATTGTAGTCAAACATTTTCATATCAAGCCATGAAGTCATTCGTTTTATTACGGATGTCAAATTTTCTTAGTCCATGTTATGGATTTGAATAAAGACACGTCGATTTGAATAATATTCACATTGTTATTAATTTTTCCGGCGTATTTCACGAAGAATTTCTTGCTTACTCCCAAAGCTTCGATATTAAATTTTGTATCGACTTTGAACCCGGTCAAAACTCATTTCTAAAATCTCATATCGAATGGCTCTATTGAACTTCGAGTTAAAAATTCAACTATAAATTTGGTACTGAGCCTTTATTTTGTGACTTCCTTTGTGGAATTCACTAAGCGAGACTCTCTCTGTAGGGACGTCATATTAGATGCGATAATAAAGCGATAGGTGTCATTGTGACGTATCCAAGATTGGGATATGAGTCACGGTTGAGAGCAACCTAAGTTAGTAATCTAAATACGTAGCTTTACAGAAGCTTAGTTGGTTATTATCGGAGATTCGTTGAAGGATATTCTCGAATCGCTATTCCGATTAACGCAAATTGACTCGTAGAGATACAAAATTGAATGGAGCAAGGAATGTGGGAAGAGCTTGAAGAACTCGAGAGGAGACTCATTTAAGACACATATTCTAACCATACCATCTTGGAAAAGCGAGCGTGGTAGGTGACGCGATGAGTAGAAGATTATATGCGAGGAGCGAGTGCGATGATGTCAAGTATCGCATAGAGCCAACTTTAATAGAAAAGTTAAGGTTGCTCGAGCCACCGGCCGAAGGCGATCGTATGAAGAAGAAAGTACTGAAGGAGCTATTCGAAGCGAGAATTGATGAAGAAGGAATACTTGAGTCCACTCTAGACTTTGTGTTCTAACGACTCTAATTTGAAGTACAAGATTATGATGGAGGCACAATGATACGCCATTTGCAATCCATCCTGGAAGTACTAAAATGTATCGTGATCTTGACGTACATTTTGGTGGAACAATATGAAGAGAGATTGCAAAGTTTATCTCGATGTGTTTAACTTGCCAGCGTGTAAAGGCGGAGCATCTTGTACCTAAGGGTCCGTTTGCAACCACTTGAGATTCCTGGAATGGAAGTGGGAACACATTACTATGGATTTCGTTCTGGGTCTTCCTACGGTTTCTCAAGGCATCAATGCTATTTGGGTTATTGTTGATAGATTAACCAAATCTGCTCATTTCTTCCGATCTGAGAGACTTATTCCCTTGAGCGTCTTTCTCGTATATACGCGTAAATGAGATTGTGAGATTGCATGGCATGCGATATCCATAGTTTTAGATCGTGACCCAAGATTCACTTCATGATTTTGGGTTAGAAAAGCTATGACGCAATTTACGATTCAGTTTGGCATACCATCCTCAAGCGGATGGGACAATCGAAAGGACTACTCAAACTCTTGAAGATATATTAAAACTCGTGTCCTAGATTTCAAAGGAAGTTGGGATAAGTACTTACCATTGGTGGAATTCTCATACAACAATAGTTATTAAACAAATATAGGCATGGTTCCATTCAAGCATTATATGGGCGAAAATGTCGTTCCCCAATATGTTGGGATGAGGTGGGTGAAGCAACATTGTTGGGACCCGAGTTAAATACGTATGACTACCGAAAAGATCCAAATGATTCGACAAGCGTATACAAAGCGGCACAAGATCGACAAAAGAGTTATGCGGATCTTCATCGAAAGGGGCGTGGAATTTAATGTAGGGGATCATGTATTGTTGCGAGTTGCTCCATGGAAGGGAGTTACAAGATTTGGGAAGAGAGGAAAGCTCGATCCACGATTTATTGGTCCATTTCAAATTCTTGGCCGAGTAGGAAATGTAGCCTATAGACTTGCGTTACCTCAAAGTATGTCTCGTGTTCATAATGTGTTTCACATATCTCGTACTTCGTAAATATGTGAAAGACCGAACCACGTTATTGAGTTAGAACCAGGACGAGATAATGAGAAGACTTAACGTGTGAGGAGGTACTGTCAAGATTTTGGATAGGAAGGAGCATGTCCTACTGTATGAAAGGTTATACCACAAGTTAAAGTTTTGTGGAGGAATCATGCTTATAGAGGAAATGACACGGGAGTTGGAAACAAAAATGAAAGCGAGTATTCTCATCTTTTGAAACACAGTCGTCGTCAATTTCGGGACGAAATTTCATAAGGAGGGAGGTTGTAAGACCCAAAATTTTTTTAATAAAAGGAATTTCCTTTATTTATTATTTTGAAATAGTAAGGGTTGATTTGATTAATGTGGATAGTTAAGGGTTAAATATGCAAATATTTGAAAATAAGCAGTGGTTATAAAATATTCATTATCGTCGGGGAATATTCGTTTGGTGGTGGAATATTAAATGCTTGTCAGGGGAATATTAAATGCGACCAGCCTTGTGACCATGTGTGGGCCCCATAATGTGAGCGATTGGATGAAAAAGCGACAAATATAAGTTGTTTTTAAATAACTTGGCGTAGTTATTCACAGAATTATCTTTATTGGAATACCGGTGGTTAAAACACACTAATACTGGCGTTGTTGAGCGATAGCATCTGGTATTGCACCAATTATTGATTCTTACGTGAAGGCCTTACTCAATAATGGTTTCGATAATTCTTTATTCGATTATTTTATTGAGTTAATAATTCTTTGCGTTTATATTTTATATTCTTTGTTGTTTCATAATTGTCATTACACGGTATTTTTTCATTATCGAGCAATAATTCATATTATCTGAATAATATTATTAGATAACATTATTGGCAATGTCTAGAAAGTTACATAAGGAGAGGTTTGAAATTAATCGCAATTGCGGCAAGATGAAGAAATTCTTATTGAAAGCCCCTGCTTTCACCTGGAAGCTGCACGGTTGTCGATATTGTGATTACTGTAATATTATTTGTGAATAATTAATTATTGATTTATATGATGAGAAAATATTGATTTTATGTGGATATAGATGGAGAAATTTTAAAATGACAATTGTTGAAAATAAATATTTTATCTTTTTACGATAAAATAATTAGATTTAAATATATTATTTTAATAATATATTAATGGTGATATTTTACAACGAATGTGGGATATATGAGTATCTGAGGAGGAAGAGTATTTTTGTTGCAATAAATGTTTAAAACATGTTAAACATGTTACCTCATTTATATGGTTGGACCCCATTTATTGATTGAAATTTGATTATAGCACAGTAAAATGCTTCAGTTTGTGGATTTGGTCCAATTTCTATTTGGAATTTGGAAAAACTTTCTTCGCAAAGTTGTAGAGAATTGAATTTCCTATAAAAACTCGCAAGATTCAATTTTCTGATGAAAGGGCTATTTATTATGAATTATTGAAGTTCAGTTGAAAATAATTGATTTTGGAAGTTTAAAATATTTAAAATTAGAAAAACGTTTTTTCTTATTTTTTCTAGAAGAAAATGGCATGTGTTTGATGGCTGAAATCAGATTCTAGACATGTGTGAAAATAATATAATTATATTATTAATTTATTAAATTTTTTCAATTTGATTATAGCACATAAAATCGTATTATTTTGTGGATTTGGTCAATTTTGTTTGGAATATTAGGCTTTCTTACGTAATTGTAGATAAATTTGAATTTCTATAAAACTCATGTTGAGATTGAATTTTGATAAAGCTAGGCTATTTATTGTGAATTATCTGAAGTTGTCGAAGCTAGAAATATAATTGATTTTTGGAAGTTTTAATTATTATTTTAAAATAAAAAGCGTTTTTTGCATTTATGATTGGTAGGCTTTGACATGTGATCATTAATGATCGGATCTTTGTTGTCTGATGGTATGGGGCAAAGAAGAAATTTGATAATATATATTAATATTTTATTAAATTTTACTTTGATTGATTCTTCAGCGTTTTCACATAAATAGGGTCTTGGGTTAAATTGAAAATCACACCTTAGAAGATGAAGTTTTAAATCTTATATTATCTAAATGGCGTATTCTTGTGAGTATTTTGAGTATACTTTGAGTATTGTTAGGCGATTGCAAGTTCCACTTGACTTACTTATATTGTTGTATTCATTAATATTAAGATCTTAATCTTTAGAGGTAAGGGATGTTATTTTCTTCTCGAATGATATTATTTCTTGAATATCATTATCTTTGAAATATTAGTTGGAACTTTTTATCAAATTTGGAACTTTTCATGTGGGGTTACTATTCATGATTCTTATTTCTGAGTTTCTTATTCATGAGTTACTTATTAAGCGATTCTACTATTCAAAGTTCTTATTCAGGTTACTTATTAATTAAGCGTGAAGATGTTTTTGTGGAATTTCTATCTTTTGGTGTAAGATTCTTATTCACGTGTCACGGCACTTATTCATTATCTGACTTTATTCATAGAAAAATAAAATTTCTTCTTTTTTGTCCAAAATATCTATGCGGATACTAGCTTTGATTGTATCCATGTTTTGATCATTCTTGAATTTTACTACCACTATGATTATTTTGAGGTATTTTTGAACATGGATAAAACAAAATACGAGATCCTTAATCCTTAATCCTTGTCATTTTGTTTCTTGGATTCGTTTCTTTAAAAATATTTTTCATCATCCTCGGTCTTAAATGATGATATTATTGAATATCTTTGGCTTTTATAGTGCTGAAGATGAATGATTTCACGAAGAATATCTTTGGCACGTAGTCTGAAGATGAGCGGTGTTTTAGATGAACATGACCCAGTGATGAATATCTTTGGCTTTGTAGTGCAAAGATGAATATTTGATTCAGATATATATTGATTGATGTTCTGAGGATAAAAGATAGGGCGATGAACTTTTAAATTCATACATAGAAGATAGTAGTTTGCATTCTCTCTTAACTCTTACAATGAATTATTATTTCATTAGAATATTGATTTAAAATTTGTTTATACTATTGTATTACATTAGATTTTTCCTGTTGAAGACTATGATAATTTGTTGTATATTATCTTAGTCGTAATATTCTTCTTTGGGCTAGTTGAGCTCACCCTTTTCCTTTTTGTTCCATTTTCTTCTCGGGGAGGCGAGAATATAGCGAGTACAGGTAAGAGTATGGAATGAAGGTTTTAGAGAGAGTTGTTTAGTAGTCCTCACCATTTTTGTAAAATAATGTATCAATAAATGTGATGAGGATTTATTTGAATTATAGATATTATCTGAAGATAATATTTGTATTCAAACTCACGATTTCTTGTTGTAATAATAAAGTTGTAGTTGTTTACATACCATGTGTATGTGACAACTCGTCGCGGAATGGGTGTGATGTATACTACATTTTTGGGGGCGTCCGCGGTTGAGTATCGAGCTTAGGATATGATCTCTGGCGGAGATCGGGGAATAGAACTAGGAGGAGGCAGGTAAATCCTTATTAGTGTGTCCTACTACAGCTTATTTTTTGGTTGAGTCGATATATAGGGATATTATGTGATATATTGATTTCATTAATTAACCCTTGTTTTATAGCGATATTTGAGAATGTCGTTGAGAATATTAACAATGGAAATGAGGCCCAGTAGAGCCTTTGTACTCACCAGCGAGGAGAGCGTCAGCAATTTGGCAATGTTCCTCATGTGAACAACACTATTGAGGATGATGAGCGAGGGATGTTTAGAAGCTTTTTGCGATTCATGCAAAAAATCGAGCCGAGAGACTTCGTGTTCAAAATCTGAGGAGAAATGATAGCAATTCACGGGTTATCCTGACCCGACGCGAGTTCGAAGTTGGGACCACGAGAATTTAAGGAAAGCGGATCCGATCATGGCGGAAACATGGGATTGAAACAAATTACCAAGATATTGATGTCTTGGGATGCGGAGAAACGAAGGTTCCATTCGCCACCTTTATGTTAAAGTGGCGAGGCGGACTCTCTTTGGTGGGAATGCATGAAGCGTACCATCCGTAGCTTCGGCGTATGTTGGGAAGCGTTTGAAACTATTTAATGACAAATACTTTCACGAAAGTGTTAAATGCGTATGAAGGAAGTGGAGTTCATTAGTTAGAAGCAAAAACAACATGGCGGTGTCTCGATGCGAGGCAAAGTTTGCGAGTTATCGAGTTTGCACCTCATTTGGTGGAGAATGAGGAGCGTATGGCGGATGTTTCTTAGAGGTTTGAAACACGGCGTCGTCGATATCTCGTTTCTCATAAATTTTCTCTCTGATTCCGAGATGTTTATAAGCAGGCTCGATTATTAGGCGAGATAGCGAGTATGTTCGGTGAGGGACCTGACGAGGATCAACTTGCGGAGATAGCGAGTCAGCAAATAATGATAACCCGGTGGAGAAAGAAAGCAGAACGGACAAAAAATGGTAACCCACTACTGGTATTAATCATAGCCGTGAAAATAGAAGAAGCGAGTGGGAGAGATTTTAAAGGAGAGATTTAACAAGCGACCATATGAAGGCGGCGGTCTGACGTGACAATTGGTTCTAAGGGAGAGAAAACGACCACCGGTCATATCTTTATAAATCACGGGAAGAGGACATATCGATCAAGCATCCCTGATGATTCGAGTATGCTATAATTGTGGAAAGGAAGGACATATCGCTCGAAGTTATCTGATGTGAAACCTAGTTCAGTGAGGGCGGTGACTCAAAAACATCCCGAGAAAAGTCCAGTCAGCGATTAGGAAGGCGTTTGTTGTGGCTGGTCAAAATCACGGAAACCAAAGCGAGGTGATCACGGGTAAAATTTATTTATAAATTCTTGCGAAGTTTATACCTTACTTGATCTGGGTCTTGCCCGTTCATTTATCTCTCCTACGTGTGCTCAACGTTTAAACTTGACTCGGAGAAATTAGACTTTGACCTATCTGTGGAAACTCAGTTTGGAGAAACTTTCATCACATCCACTTTGTTTATAAATCTTGTTTGATTCAAGTTAGCACCATCACCTTACTGTGACCTTATCTCTTTAAAGATACTTGCTTTTGATGTGATTTTAAAGGATTGATTGGTTAACTTCTCATCATGCCAAAATTGATTGTTTTCGTAAGGTTGTTGGTTTTCATATTCTAACCAACTGTTATGCAATTCAATCAACTAAACCATTAAAATCGATCAACATGTCATATCTAATCATAAAATTTATTACGTTTATTGTTGAAAAAGCGGATGTGAGCTTTCTTAGCCCATGTTATGGATTTGAATAAAGACCGTCAAATTTGAATAATATTCACATTTGTTATTGACTTTCGGCGTATTTCTGAAGAACTTCAATTCTACCCCGAGCGTGAAGTTGAATTCTTTATTGATCTTGAACTTTTGGTATGCAAAGCCCATTTCTAAAACCCCATATCGAATGGCTCCTATTGAACTTGGGAGTTAAGGTCCAACTACGGGAATTGTTGGACATCGGTTTCATTAGTCTAGTACATCTCCTTGGGGTGCTCTGTTTTTATTCGTAAAGAAGAAAAAGGCGGGGTATCGACTTTGTATTGACTATCGAAATTGAACCATATCACCATCGAGAATAGGTATCCTCTACCTCGTATTGATGACTTGTTTGACCGATTCTGAGGGCACTGATTCTTTTCAAAAATCGATCTTAGTTACAGGATATCATCGGTTTGAAGATTAAATGCGAGATATTCAAAGCGCCTTGAACTTCGGTATGGGCATTATGAATTCTTAGTCATGTCTTTGGACTAACTAATGCTCCTATGACTTTCATGGATATGATGAACCAAAGTATTCAAGGAATATTTGGATCGATTCGTTGTTGTGTTTTATTGATGACATCCTCATATATTCCAAAAATTCGTGAAGATCATGAGCACCGTTTGGTTTGGTACTCGAGGCTTCGTGAAAACAAACTATATGCGAATTGAAGAAATCACGAGTTACGGCTTGAGGAAGTAGCATTCCTTGGGCACGTGGTGTCGAAACATGGAGTATCTGTTGATCCGAAGATTGAAGCAATCTGAAGTTGAACAATAGAGTCGGTGGTAGAAATCGTAGCTTTTGGGCTTGGTTGGTTATTATCGGAGATTAAGTGGAAGGTTTTCTCGAATCGCTACTCCATTAACTTCGACTAACTTCGGAAGGATACAAAATTAGTTTGGAAGCGAAGAATCGAGAAAGAGTTTCCAGAGCTTAGAGGAGACTTATTTACGGCTTGTTCTATGATACCATACGGTTGGATGGATTTGTTATCTCTGATGATGCTTGAGGGCAAAGGGTTGGGATGTGTTCTCAAATGCAGCGTGGGAAAGTCATAGCCTATGCCTCGCGACAACTTAAAAGAGTATGAGAGGAATTATCCTACTGTGATCTAGAGTTAGCGGCCGATCGTTTTATTGCTAAAGATATGGAGCCTTATCATATGGGAGAAAGTGGAGATATATTCGGACCATAAAAAGCCTTAAATATTTCTTCACTCAAAAAGAACTCGACATCTGGCGACGACGTTGGCTCGAGCTATTGAAGACTACGACCACTATTTGATACCATCACGGAAAAGCGAGCGTGGTAGGTGGCGCGTTGAGTAGAAGATCATATCTTGGGGAGCGAGTGCGATGATGTCAGTATCTGCGTATAGAGCCGACTTTAATAGAAAAAGTTAAGGTTGCTCGAGCCATGGCCGGGGTAATCATTATGAAGAAGAAAGTACAAGAAGGAGCTATTAGGGCGAGAATTGATGAAGAAGGAATACTTGAGTCCACTCTGAACTTTGTGTTCTAACGACTACGATTTGAAGTCTGAAGATTATGATGGAGCACCTGATACACCATTTGCGATCCATCACGAAGTACTAAAATGTATCGTGATCTTGACATACATTTGGTGGAACAATATGAAGAGAGAGATTGCAAAGTTTATCTCGATGTGTTTAACTTGTCAGCGTGTAAAAGCGGAGCATCTAGTACCCTAAGGGTCCGTTGCAACCACTTGAGATTCGAAATGGAAGTGGGAACACATTACCATGGATTTAATTCACGGGTCTTCTACGGTTTCTCGAAGCATCAATCTTATTTGGGTTATTGTTGATAGATTAACCAAGTCTGCTCATTTCTTGCCGTCTGGGAGACTTATTCCTTGAGCGTCTTCTTTAGTATATACGTGAATGAGATTGTGAGGTTAAATGGCATGCACTGTATCCATAGTTTGGATCGTGACCCAGATTAGCTTCAAGATTTTGGGTTAGCTTACAAAAAGCTATGAGCGCAGTTCTGATTCGATTCGGCATACCATCCTCCAAGCAGATGAACTGATCGAGAGAGAAATATTGAAACTCTTGAAGATTTATTAAGACTACGTGTCCCTGAACTTGAGGCGAGTTAGGATAAGTATTTACCGTTGGTGGAATTCTCTACAATAGTTGATTATCGAGCCAGAAGTATAGGTGTAAAACCATTTGAAGCATTATATGGGCCGAAAAATGTAACCGCTCTCGATATATTTGGGATGAGGTGGGTGAAGCAACCATTGTTGGGACTAGAGTTAAATGCGATATGACTCTGGAAAAGATCGAATGATTCGAATAGCGTATCTGAAGCAGCACAAGATCGACAAAGAGTTATGCGGATCTTCATATTGAAAGGGCGTGGAATTTAGTGTAAGAGGATCATGTATTGTTGCGAGTTATCAATGGAAGGAGTTACAAGATTTGGGAAGAGAAAAGCTCGATCCACGATTTATTGGTCCATTTCAAATTCTTGGCCAGGAAGTAGGAAATGTAGCCTATAGAACTTCAGCGTTACCTCAAGAGTATGTCTACGTGTTCGTAATGTGTTTCACATATCGTACTTAAGTAAATATGTGAAAGACCAGAACCACGTTATAGAGTTAGAAGCAGAGACGAGATAAGCCAGAAGACTTAACGTGTGAGGAGGTACTGTCGAAGATCTTGGATAGGAAGGAGCGTGTCTACTGTCAGCGAAAAAGGTTATACCTGAAGTTAAAGTTTTGTGGAGAATCATGCTTATAGAAAATGACACAGGAATTGGAAGCGAGAAAGCGAGGTATCCTCGCCTTTTGAAACACAGTGCGTCGTCGATTCGGGGCGAAATTTCATAAGGAGGGAGGTTGTAAGACCCACTTATTATTAATGAAATTTAATTTTCTCTATTTATTATTTTGAAATAGTAAGGTTGATTTGATTAATGTGGATAGTTAGGTGTTAAAATCATGAAATATTTCAAAATAAGCGAAGTGGTTATAAAATATTCATTGTTGTGGGGAATATTAGTTTGGTGTGGAATATTAAATGCTTTGTCGGGAATATTAAATGCGGCCAAGTAGCGACCATGTGGGCCCACATGCTGGAAGCGATTGGATGAAGAAAGCGACAAATATAAGTTGTTTAAAAATACTTGGCGTAGTTATTGCAGATTATCTTGTTAAAATACTCGGTGGTTAAAACCGCGGCGCTAGCACGGTATTGCACAATTATTGATTCTTACGTGAAGGCACTACTCGATAATGGTTACTGATAATTCTTATTCGATATTTTATTGATTTAATAATTGCTTGCGTTGATATTTTATATTCTTTGTTGTTTGATAATTGTCATTCTACCGGTATTTTTCATTATCGAGCGATAATTCATATTATCTGAATAATATTATTAGATAACATTATTGGCAATGTCTGAAAGTTACATACAGGAGGTTTGGTCACACTAATTCTTGCGCCCGATGTAAGGAGAAATTCTTATTGGAAAGCCCTCTTTCTTAGGAGCGCACAGTTTTGTCGATATTGTGATTACAATAATATTATTTGTGAATAATTAATTATTGATTCATATGATAAGGAAAATATTGATTTTATGTGGATATAGATGGAGAAAATTTTTAATGTGACAATTATTGAAAATTGAAATTTTATCTTTTACGATAAAATAATTCATTTAAATATATTATTATATTTTAATAATATAATAATGGTGATATTTTTACTGACAGAATGTGGGATATATGAGTATCTGAGGAGGAAGAATTATTTTGTTTAGCAATAAATGTTTAAAACATGTTAAACATATCGATTGGACCCCCATTTATTGGCTGAAATTTGATTATAGCACGTAAAATCGCCAGTTTTGTGGATTTAGGTCAATTTACATTTGGAATTCGGAAAAACTTTCTTACGCAAAAGTTGTGAAATTGAATTTCCTATAAAAACTTCAGCGAGATTTGAATTTTACGATAAAGGGCTATTTATTGTGAATTATTGAAGTTCAAAGCTCAAAATAATTGATTTTGGAAGTTTTAAATTATTTTAAAGAAAAAACGTTTTTTCATTTAAGTGGGCTAACATGTGATATTAATTGCTGAAATCAGATCTTCAAAGATGGGCTAAGGAAATTTATAATATATATATAATATTTTATTAAATTTTACTACCTTTGGTGTTCTAAGCGTTTTCTATAAATAGGGTCTTGGGTTAAATTGAAAATCACACGAGAAGCTGAAGTTTTCTCTCTCTATATTATCGGTATTCTTGTGAGTATTTTGAGTATACTTTGAGTATTGTTAGGCGGTGCAAGTTCCTTGACACTTATATGCGAGTATTCGACTAAATCTTAATCTTTCGAGGTAAGGATGTTATTTTCTTCTCGAATGATATTATTTCTTGATATCATTATCTTTGAAATATTGGTTGGAACTTTTTATCAAATTTGGAACTTTTTCATGTCGGAGTTCTTATTCATGATTTCTTATTCTGATTCGATTATTTCATGAGTTACTATTCACGATTCTTATTCACAGTCTTATTACGTGAAGCGTGAAGATGTTTTTGTGGAATTTCTATCTTTTGGTGTCGGAGTTACTATTCACGTATCGGCACTATTCACGTATCTGACCTTTATTCATAGAAAAATAAAATTTCTTCTTTTTGTCCAAAATATCTATTACGGATACTAGCTTTGATTGTATCCATGTTTTGATCATTCTTGAATTTTACACCTACTATTATTTTTTGAGGTATTTTTGGGCGTGGATAAAACAAAGTCACGAATCATTAATCCTTAATCCTTGTCATTTTGTTTCTTTGGATTAGTTTCTTTAAAAAATATTTTCATCATCTCTCGATCTTAAATGATGATATTATGGAATATCTTTGGCGTTTGTTTAGATGAAAAATGTTTTTAATATTATCTTAAATGATATTTATATTTCGAGATAGTATTTGATTGATGTTATTTCTGATAATAAAATGAAGATTTGAATTGTTATTTAGAAATTGTTTATTGTTCTGAAGAAAAATAACAACGATGAAATCTTATTGGATAAATATGATAAGATAATTTGATTGATTATCTCAAATGATAGAAGAATTTGTAATTTTAGTGAAATAATATCTAGAAATTGTATGAAATTATAAAATAAGATTTCGATAAATGTGATATTTATTGTAAATAATGTATTTTGAAGATAATTATTTTTCTTTTTAAAGAATGATATTATGTATTAAATAAAGTTTTTGTTCATCTTTTGTAAAATATTATGTGTCTTTAAATTATTGAAAGAAGATATTATATGGTGATTGTTTCGTTTTTATGTTTTAGAATGTGATATTTTTTTTAAGAATTTAATATATCGTATTAATGAAAAATATTTTAAAA
>CM035156.1:25756316-25946954 GCA_020205615.1 Panax quinquefolius
TGATTATCGATGCTTATGTGAGAAGTCACCGGTTTGATTCCATTATTGTCGATTAATAATATGAATTATTATAATGATAATGACGCTTTTGTTTTATTCGTATTATTAACGTAATAAAATGTAAAACATCTTTTATATAAAATAGAATACTTTATTAAAGTTATTCTATAAATAGAATATATTATATTTTATTATGATAGTGTTGATATAGTTTTTGCATAAAGTGTTTTGCATAAGATTGCATAAAGTATTTGTATAGTAAAATGTTTTATATAAATAAAATATATTATATTTTATTTAAAAGATTTTTCTTTAAATATGTAATCAAATCAGATTAAAATGAAATCAATCAGGACCGCTCATGGATTAATTACTATGCATTCCATTTTCCTATAAATAAGCTCATTCCTTCATTATTTTCTTGCAATTCATTGAAACTCTAGAGAGAAAATTATAGAGAAGCTATAGAGAGAAAATTATAGAAAGAAGAAGAGTATTCTGCTACTTCACTACTTCTATATTCAGGTTTTTTACTAGTAAAGTGTTATTCTTTCTTCAAGAGAACTTCATTATTCCATTCACTATTATTCATTGGAATAACTCAGCAAAAGTGGCATACCCTATACATAACCTCAGATACGCCAGACATACCCTATACTTGGTGAAATCCTTATATTATTCCATTGCTTATTATTATCATTGAATAACTCAGATACTGTGATTTTACCCTATACTTGGTGACATTCTTCATTGGAACATCCGTGCTCGTGTTTTTTACAGGACCGGTTCTAGTTTTTATTCTCATTGAACATCCTGTGTGTAGTGTTTACACCCACCGTTCCGCTTTATCATTCCGGTGGAATATCCTATTCATGTGTTTTTACACCGGATCCGTTCCATCTTTATTATTCTCATTGGAACATCCCGCTTGCAGTGTGAATTTTACCTAACCGGTTCCGCGTATTATTATTCTCATTGGAATAACTGCCTACGCGGCACCGCATGCACGGTGATTTCTTTTGTTATTCCATTCTTTATTATTATAGTTGGTTAAAACTTTGACTTCTATACTCCATGAAATTAGTAGAATATCCTTGATATTTGCGCTTTTCCAAAGATCTTCTCATGGAAATATTCTTCCGATCATTCTTGAATTTTACTCTATAAACAAAGATTATGTTGACAATTTGACGCTAATAATTCATGGATTAAATAATTCTTGAACTTGTTTTATTGAATTACTATGTCATTGTCATCATCCTCATATTATATTATGTTATCTTCGCTTACGTGCATAGATGAACTTAGTATGATTATGACGTGGATCATTCGTATAATCGTGACTTGATATAAATGATGTGACAAAAGTCCTCGGTGGCTGTAATGCGTTGATGGATTGTTTTGGTATGATTATGACCGTAGGGGTGATTCTTTTAGTCGCTGACCATTGATAATTTGATGAAAATCCTTGACCGCAAGTAATGCGGGATGATTAGATGTGGTGGTTTATTTATTAAAAGTGAGTCTCGATATAAAATTGATGAAAACCTTTTAAACCTAAAAGATAGTAGACTTTATTCTCTACTTGACTTTTTTAATGGATTGCTTATTCCGTCATGATTAAACCGGTTGTCTATTGTATTTTATCGGTTTAATAATTGCTTGAAGGCTAATGATAATTTATTCTCGCATTATCTTAGTCCTAATATTTCTTCTCGGGCTAGTTGAAGCTCACCTTTCTTTCACACCGTTTTCTCGTGAAATGAGAACATACCCGAACGAGTCGGGAACGAGCAGTAATGGTCCAGAGGATAGCATTAATAGTCCTCACTATTCGTGAAATAGTGTGATAATAGTTGTAATGAGGGACTCCTTTTGAGTTTGTATAATATCTAGTAGACAATATTTGTATTCAAACTCATAGTTTATGTCGTATTGCATACCTACAGATTATATTAAGTAAGTTGTATTTGAATTTATGTACCATGTAAGTGGCGACTCAAGATGGTGGCGTATACTTAATTTTGGGCGTCACAGTCTCCACTTGTGGTTGGTGAAGAAATGTAAAATAATTTTATTTCAAATGTGGTGGGTGGCAATAGTAGCAGGTGTAAAGCCATCGGTAAGCAGTCAAGTCTCGCTTCACGGGCTAACATCTTCCTATAAATAGAGGCTAAGTTAGAATTGAAAATCACACCGTAAACAAAGTTTTCTCTCTTTCTCTCTATATTATTGAGCGTATTTTGAGAGTTGGTAATCGTAGCTTAGGGATATGATCTCCCATGAGATCGGGAATAGAACTAGGAGGGAGAGACGAGTAAATCCTTCGCTAAAGGTGTCCTACTAAGCTTATTTGTTAGTTGGTCAAGATATAGGATATTATGTGATTGATTTCCTTAATTAACCCTTGTTTTATGACAGTATTTGAGAATGTCGACTGAGAATATTAATAGTGGTGTAAATGAGACCGTGGAGATGCCTGTACTTAACAACGAGGAGAACGTGCAACAGGCTGGCAATGTACCTCCTGTGAATAACACCACTGAGCAGATGATGAACGAGGGGATGTTTAGAAGCTTTTTGCAGTTCATGCAAAATCAGACGAGGGAGACTCGTGTTCAAAATACAGGAGGAGATGATAGCAATTCACGGGTGGTCACAGCCCAAGCCAGCCTCAAAGAGTTGGGACCACCAGACTGGGAAAGCCGATCCGATCATGGCGGAAACACGGGTCACAAATTACCAAGATATTCGATGTCTTGGGATGCACGAAGGAACGAAAGTTCCATTCGCTACTTTTATGTTCCGTGGCGAGGCGACATTCTGGGAATCAGAAGCGTACCCATTCAAATTTGACTCAAGCATATCATTGGAGACGTTTGAAACGATTCAATGACAAGTACTTCCCCGAAAGTATTCGTATATATGAAGGAAGTGGAGTTTATTAGATTAGAGCGAATAACATGGCATTGTCCCAAAGACGAGGCGAAATTTGCGGAGTTATCCAGGTTTTACCTCATTTGGTGGAGAATGAGGAACGTATGACGCGATGTTTCGAGAGGTTTGAAACCCTGCAGACACGTCAAGATCTCATTTCTCATAAATTTTCTCTATTCGGGATGTTGTAAATTGGGCTGGCTCGATTGTTAGAGCGAGATAACGAAGATACGTTCAACCGAGGGACCATAACGAGGATCATACCAAAGATAGCGGTCATCGAATATCGATAATCGTGACGCCCCAAAATTAGGTATACATCACCCATCTTGGGTCGCCACTTACATGGTACATAAATTCAAATACAACTTACTAATATAACTGTCTGTACAATACGACATAAATCGTGAGTTTGAATACAAATATTGTCTACTAGATATTATACAAACTCAAAAGGAGTCCTCATTACAACTATTATCACACTATTTCACAGAATAGTGAGGACTACTAATGCTATCCTCTCGACCATTACTGCTCCCCGACTCGTCTCCAAATGGCATGTTCTCATTTCAAGAGAACAAAGGAAAGAAAGGGTGAGCTCAACTAGCCCAAAGAAGAAATATTATGACTAAGATAATGCGAATAAATTATCATTAGCCTTCAACAACAATGTTAAACCGATAAAATACAATGTATAACCAGTTTAATCAGCAATGAATAAGCAATCCATTAAAAGAGTCAAGAGAGAATAAAGTCTACTATCTTTTAGGTTTTAAAAGGTTTTCATCAATTTTATCACCGAGACTCAACAATAAAAGACCCCAAATTTTTTTTTAAATAAAAAGGAATTTCCTTTATTTATTATTTTGAAATAGTAAGGGTTGATTTGATTAATGTGGATAGTTAAGGGTTAAATACGCAAATATTTCAAAATAAGCAAGTGGTTATAAAATATTCATTTTGTTGGGATATTCGTTTGCTTTGAATATTCGTCGTCGTGAATATTCGTGATCGCTTCGGAATATTCGTATCGCTTCGGCCATTCGTATACGACCATGTGTGGTGTGGGCCCCATAACGAAAAGCGATCGATGAGGAAAACGACAAAGTTTGGGTGGTTATAAATAACGCATGTAGTTGTTACCAAGTAAGACCATAGAATACCCTTGGTTTAAAATACAAGAATACGCGCGGGTCGCACAAGAAGACACCAGATTGCATGTGATTGTTGAATTATCGATCCTTACGTAAGATGGCACTACTCAATAATTTTCACAAAGAGTTACCGCTCAATATTTTATTTTATCGATTCAATAATTGTCATATGATATATTTTATATTATCATTGCTTCAATAATTGTCACCGCACAAGATTTCCCATTATCGATCAATAATTCATATTATTTGAATAATATTATTAGATAACATTATTGGCAATGTCTAGAAAGTTCTGCTTAAGGAGAGGTTTGGTCACCTAATCATGCGCCCAAGAAGGAGAGATCCTTATCGAAAGCCCCTCTTCCCTCGGGAACAACCGTCATTATAAATGTGATTCTCAGAATATTATTTGTGAATAATTAATTATCGATTCATATGATAAGGAAATATTTATTTTATATGAATATAAATGATGGATTTATTTATGTGGTTATTAATGAAGGAATTAATGTTGAGGTTTTATCAAGATTTTATCTGATCGAGGTATTAAAATCAAATCGTGGGTTTTAGATATATCATGGGTTATAATTTTTAATCCGACCGCTGATTGTGGTAATTTTTGGGTATGTTATACATACATAAGTTGAGTATATGTCCACAAATTTTGAACCGTTAAAATGCACGAATGATTTGTTGTGAATTTTAAGAGGTGTCTGATTCTAAAATTAGGTTTATAATTGATTTTGGTGGAAAATTTAGAATTGAGTGGGCCCCACTTGTGGTTGGTGAAAAAATGTGCTGAATTTTATTTCAAATGTGGTGGGTGGCAATAGTAGTGTAAGCCATCGTGTAAAGCAGTCAAGTCTGCTTTTTGCTAACTAACATTTTCCTATAAATAGAGGGCTGTTTAGAATTGAAAATCACACCGTAAACAAAGTTTTCTCTTCTCTCTATATTATCGAGCGATTTTGTGAGTATTTAGATACTTTGAGAGTTGTTGCTCAAGATAAGTTTCATTCAAAGATCACTTCCGACCTTTCCTTCCGGCAGTATCGATTCTTCGAGGTAAGGGATGTTATTTTCTTCTCAAATGATATTAATTCTTCAATATCATTATGTCAAATATCGGTCGGTACTTTTTATCAAATTTGAACTTTTTCATGCTTGGGGTTACTATTCATGAGTTACTATTCACGAAGTTACTATTCATGAGTTACTATTCACGAAGTTACTATTCACGAGTACTATTCATGAAGCGTGAAGATGTTTTTTTTTTTTTTTGGAATTTCTATCTTTTGGTGTTGAGTTACTATTCACGATACTCAAGACTATTCACGATACTACGACACTATTCACTTAATATTTAAGACTATTCAATCAAAAATGAAAATTTTTTCTTTTCGCTCTAAAATATCTATTCGGATACTAGCTTTGATCAGATCCATGTTTTGATCATTCTCAATTTTACACCACTATGATTATTTTTGAGGTATTTTTGACATGGATAAAACAAAGTACGAATCCTTAATCCTTAATCCTTGTCATTTTGTTTCACCGATTCGCTTTTTAAAATATTTTTCATCATCCTCGCCTTAAATGATGATATTATTGAATATCTTCGCCCAGAAGTGCAAAGATGAATGATTTCAAGAATATCTTCGGCCTCAGTAAAAAAGAAATGATTTCGATGAATATCTTTGCCCCGTAGTGTAAAGATGAAAGTGTTTAAATGAATACGACCGATCGATGAATATCTTTGACCGAGTGCAAAGATGAATATGTTTAAATGAATACGACCGATCGATGAATATCTTCGCCTTTAGTGCAAAGATGAACAAAAGTTGAGATGAATACGACCGATTGATGAATATCTTCGGCCCAGAGTAAAAGATGAATATTTGATTCGAGATGAATATCGATTGATGTTACAGGATAAAATATCGATGATGGACCGTTAAATTCATAGATTATAGTAGATTTCATTCTCACGAACTCTTCTATGAATTATTATTTCACGCGTAATATTGATCCAAAACTTGTCAGTTTATCAGATTCTATCGATTTTTCCTCGCTTGGAGACTAACGATAATTTGTTGTATATTATCTTAGTCATAACATTCTTTATCGGGCTAGTTGAGCTCACCCTTTCCTTTGTTGTTCCATTTTTCTTCTCGTGAGGCGGTAATGTAAATGAAAGTACTAGCTCTGGGTAATGGAATGAAGGTTCTAGAGAGAGTTGTTTAGTAGTCCTCACCATTATTGTAAAATAATGTATCAATAAATGTGATGAGGATTTATTTGAGTATAAATATTGCCTCAAAGATAATATTTGTATTTAAACTCACGCTTTATTGTTGTGATAATAAAGTTGTAGTTGTTTCGCACTATGTATTTGCGCACTCGTAATGGGTCGGATGGAATGGACCTATTTTGGGGGTCGCCACAATGGTATCGTAGCTTAGGATACGATCTCCCAGCGAGATCTGGGAATAGAACTAGAGGGGAGAGACGAGTAAATCCTTCGCTAGGTGTCCTACCTAAGCTTATTTGTTAGTTGGTCAAGATATAGGGATATTATGTGATTTATTGATTTCTTAATTAACCCTTGTTTTATGACAAAGATTCGAGAATGTCGAATCGAGAATATTAATAGTGGTGTAAATGAGACCGTGGAGATGCCTGTATTTAACAACGAGGAGAACGTGCAACAGTCGGGCAATGTACCTCCCGTGAATAACACCACCGAAAGCGTATGATGAACGAGGGATGTTTAGAAGCTTTTTTGCAGCTCATGCAAAATCGCATTTAGGGAGACTCGTGTTCAAAATACAGAGGAGATGATAGCAATTACACGGTGGTCACAAACAAGCAGCTTCAAAGAGTCGGGACCACCGCACTCGGGAAAGCCGATCCGATCACGGCGAAACACGGGTCAAGCAAATTACCAAGATATTCGATGTCTCGATGCACGGCGAAACAGAAAGTTCCATTCGCTACTTTTATGTTCCGTGGCGAGGCAGACATCGGTGGGAATCAGGAAGCGCACTCCATTCAAATTTCACTCAAAGATGTCATGGGAGACGTTTAAAATAGCCTCAATGACAAGTACTTCCCCGAAAGTATTCGGCTATACGAAGGAAGTGGAGTTTATTAGATCGAGCAGTAATAACACGACGAAGGTCCCAAAGACGAGGCGTAAGTTCATGAGTTATCCGTGTTCAGCACCTCATTTGGTGGAGAATGAGGAACGATGACGCGATGTTTCGAGAGAGGTTTGAAACCCCAGATACGCCAAGATCTCATTTCTCATAAATTTTCTCTATTCGGATGTTGTAAATGTGGCTCAAATTGTTAGAGCGAGATAACGAGTACGCTCAACCGAGGGACCATAACCAGATCATACCAAAGATAGCAGCATCGTAATAACGATAACCAAAGGAGAAAGAAGAATACGGACAAAGGCGAACCACTCCGTGGTAATCGTGGCCATGAAAATAGAAGAAGCGAGTCGGGAGGAGATTTTAAAAGAGGAGATTCAACAACCACTATGTGAAGACGCTGCCAAAGGGCAACCGGTTCCAAGGGAGGAGAAAGACCATCTATCAGATGTTACAAATGCGGAAAGAGGGATATATCACCAAACCGCCCACAACAGCTTTAAGGTATGCTATAATTGTGGAAAAGAAGGACATATCGCCGAGATCAGACGATATCGAAAACCTAGTGCAATGGGAATGGTGACTCAAAAGGATGTCCTGTAAAAGTCAAAGTCAACGATTCCTCGAAGAGCGCTTTGTCGCGACTTCCATTAAAATATACGAGGAACCCGAACGGTTAGCACGACAAGTTAGTTAATTATAAATTCTCATGTAAGTTTATACCTTACTAGATACCGGCTCTACCCATTCCATTCTTTATCTCTTTGCTTATACCAACGCTTGAACTCGACTACGAGAAATTAGACTTTCACCTATTTATGGAGACTCCGCTAGAGAAACTTTCATTACATCCGTTGTTTAAAAAAAATCTTGTTTGATTCAAGTCAGCACCATTACATTACCCGTTAACCTTATTTCTTTAAAGATATTGCTTTTGGGATTTTAAGGATCGTTAACTACTCATCACGCCAAAATTGATTGCTTTTGTAAGGTCATAGTTTTCATATTCCTAAGCAACCTCGTTATTCAATTCAAGCAATCAAACCATCAGAGTCAAACATTTTCATATCAAGCCATGAAGTCATTCGCTTATTACTTGATGTCAAGTTTTCTTAGTCCATGTTATGGATTTGAATAAAGACACGCCGATTTGAATAATATTCTTGTTGTTATTGATTTTCCCCGACGATTTCAAGAATTTATCGCTTACTCCCAAAGATCGATATTAAATTTTGTATCGACTTTGAACCCTAGACAAAACTCATTTCTAAAATCTCATATCGAATGGCTCCTATCAACTTCGTGAGTTAAAAATTCAACTATAGAATTTGGTACCGAGCCTTTATCTTGTGACTTCCTTTGTGGAATTCACCTGCCGCACTCTCCGTAGGGGACGCCATATTCGCGCGATAGTAAATCGATAGGTGTCATTGTGACGCATATCCAAGGTCGGGATATGAGTCACAAATTGAGAACAACCTAAGTCAAGAATCTAAATACGAGCTTTCAGGCTTAGTTGGTTATTATCTGAGATTCGTCAAGGATATTCTCGAATCGCTATTCCATTAACGAAAATTGACTCGTAGAGATACAAAATTCAAATGGAGCAAGGAATGTGGGAAGAGCTTCAAGAACTCAAGAGGAGACTCATTTCAAAGATATGTTCACCATGCCATCCCGAAAAGTTTAACGTAGTAAATGACGTGTTGAGTAGAAGATCGATACAAGTACGAAAGTACGATATCACAAAGACTCATTTCAGATAATATACAAATAATAGAGATGGAGATGAAAACTCTAGGTACCCACGTGATGATATACGAAGTACGTGATGATATACGAGTATAATCGACTTTTAATCGATAAAGTTAAAGTCGCTCAAGCTACACAATCGAGTCGATGAATTTGAAGAAGGAGGTGCAAGAAGTCATTATTTTAAAAGCGAGAATCTGGGAGGTGAGGAAAGCTCAAACCTTCGATTTATTAATCCATTTGAAATTCTCGATCGAATAGGAACCGCGGCCTATAGACTCGCTTTTACCACCAAGTACGACGCTGTTTCATAACGCTTTTCACGATCGATGTTACGTAAATATGTGGACGAATTCAAACACGCTATCGAAGTTAGAACCCATTTAGATAGCCAAGACTTAACGACGAGGAGGTACCACAAGATTTTGTAGAGGAAAGAATACGACCTATGTACATCGAGGTTATACCATAAGTTAAAGTTTTGTGGAGAAACCATGCTATTGAGGAAATGACCGGGAGTTGGAAACGAAAATGAAAGCGAGGTATCTTTACCTTTTCAAACACTGTGTATCGTACGCCAATTTCGAGGACGAAATTTCATAAGAGGGGAGGTCAGAAGACCCCAAATTTTTTTTTTAAATAAAAAGGAATTTCCTTTATTTATTATTTTGAAATAGTAAGGGTTGATTTGATTAATGTGGATAGTTAAGGGTTAAATACGCAAATATTTCAAAATAAGCAAGTGGTTATAAAATATTCATTTTGCTTGGGAATATTCGTTTGGTCGTGGAATATTCGTGATCGCTTGTGAATATTCGTCGTTACGATCGCTTGCAGAATATTCGCATGTACGTGCCGCCATGGGTGGGCCCCATAACTAAAAGCGATCGATGAGGAAAACGACAAAGTTTGGGTGGTTATAAATAACTAACTGAAGTTAGTACCAAGTGCTAAGACCGCTGAATACCCTATGGTTAAAATACGTATAATACGCGCTGTCGCACAAAGAAGAAGACACACCAGATTGCATAAAGATTGTTGAATTATTGATCCTTACGTAAGATGGCACTACTACAATAATTTTCACAAGAGTTATCGCTCAATATTTTATTTTATCGATTCAATAATTGTCATATTGATATTTTATATTATCATTGTTCAATAATTGTCATCGCACAAGATTTCCCATTATCGATCAATAATTCATATTATTTGAATAATATTATTAGATAACATTATTGGCAATGTCTAGAAAGTTCGCTCTAAGGAGAGGTTTGGTCACCTAATCATGCCACCAAGAAGGAGAGATCCTTATCGAAAGCCCCTTTCCCGGGAACAACTGTCATTATAAATGTGATTCTCAGTAATATTATTTGTGAATAATTAATTATCGATTCATATGATAAGGAAATATTTATTTTATATGAATATAAATGATGGATTTATTTATGTGGTTATTAATGAAGGAATTAATGTTGAGGTGTTTTATCAAGATTTTATCTGATCGAGGTATTAAAAATCAAATCGTGGGTTTTAGATATATCATGGGTTATAATTTTTAATCCGACCGCTGATTGTGGTAATTTTTGGGTATGTTATACATACATAAGTTGAGTATATGTCCACAAATTTTGAACCGTAAAATGCACGAATGATTTGTTGTGAATTTTAAGAGGTGTCTGATTCTAAAATTAGGTTTATAATTGATTTTGGTGGAAAATTCTAGAATTGAGGGGGCCCCACTTGTGGTTGGTGAAAAAATGTGCTGAATTTTATTTCAAATGTGGTGGGTGGCAATAGTAGCAGTGTAAAGCCATCAGTAGCAAAGTCAAGTCCGCTTTGCTACGGCTAACATTTTCCTATAAATAGAGGGCTAAGTTAGAATTGAAAATCACACCGTAAACAAAGTTTTCTTTCTCTCTATATTATCGAGCGATTTTTTGTGAGTATTTAGATACTTTGAGAGTTGTTGTCAAAGATAAGTTTCATTCAAAGATCACTTCCGACCTTTCCTTCAAAAGTACCGATTCTTCGAGGTAAGGATGTTATTTTCTTCTCAAATGATATTATTTCTTCAATATCATTATGTCAAAATATCGGTCGGTACTTTTTATCAAATTTGAACTTTTTCATGCTCTGGGTTACTATTCATGAGTTACTATTCACGAAGTTACTATTCATGAGTTACTATTCACGAGTTACTATTCACGAGTACTATTCATGAAGCGTGAAGATGTTTTTTTGTGGAATTTCTATCTTTTGGTGTCTGAGTTACTATTCATTCACGATACTAAAGACTATTCACGATACTATGCAGACTATTCACGATATACTTTAAGACTATTCAATTTAAAATGAAAATTTTTCTTTTCGCCTAAAATATCTATTCGATACTAGCTTTGATCAGATCCATGTTTTGATCATTCTCGAATTTTACACCACTACGATTATTTTTGAGGTATTTTGACACGGATAAAACAAAGTACTAAATCCTTAATCCTTAATCCTTGTCATTTTGTTTCACCGGATTCGCTTTTTTTAAAATATTTTCATCATCCTCGCCTTAAATGATGATATTATTGAATATCTTCGGCCCAGAAGCAAAGATGAATGATTTCAAGAATATCTTTGGCCCAGAGTAAAAAGATGAATGATTTCAAAATATCTTTGATGAAAAGATGAGCAGTGTTTAAATGAATACGACCGATCGATGAATATCTTTGGCCTTTAGTGCAAAGATGAACAAAAGTTTAAATGAATACGACGATCGATGAATATCTTTGGCCTTTAGTAGATGAAAGATGAAAAGATGAATATTTGAATATCTTCGGCTCAGAGTGATGAATATTTGATTCGAGATGAATATCGATTGATGTTACAGTGGATAAAATATTGATGATGGACCGTTAAATTCATAGATTATAGTAGATTTCATTCTCTACGTAACTCTTCTATGAATTATTATTTCACATGCTAATATTGATCCGAAACTTGTCAGTTTATCAGATTCTATTCTATCGATTTTTCCTCGCTGGAGACTAACGATAATTTGTTGTATATTATCTTAGTCATAACATTCTTTATCGGGCTAGTGAGCTCACCCTTTTCCTTGTTGTTCCATTTTTCTTCTCAGAGGCTAGAAATGTAATGAGTACTAGCTGTAAAATGGAAATGAAGGTTCTAGAGAGAGTTTGCTTTTAGTAGTCCTCACCATTATTGTAAAATAATGTATCAATAAATGTGATGAGGATTTATTTGAGTATAAATATTGTCTAAAGATAATATTTGTATTTAAACTCACGCTTTATTGTGTTGTATAATAAAGTTGTAGTTGTTTCACGCATACTCTACGATTTCATAATGGGTTTGCGTGGGGTCGATGGAATGGACCTATTCATTTGGGATATAATAAAGAATGGAATAAAAGAAAATCAGTCCTGTGGGGTTCAATTCACAAGCGGGATGTTCAAGCGAGAATAATAAAGATGGAGCCGGAATTAAACACACGATATTCAGCGATGTTCCAACGTAATAATAAAATCGGAACCAAAATAAGTCCTGTAAAACACATGCATGTGATGTTCCAATGTAATAATAGAAGAATGTCACCAAGTATAGGGTAAACACAGATATCAAAGTTATTCCAATGTAATAATAAGCAATGGAATAACATAAGGATTTCACCAAGTATAGGTATCGCCACAGATACAAAGTTATGTATAGGGTATGCCACTTTTACAAGTTATTCCAATGTAATAATAATGAATGGAATAATGTAAGTTCTCTTCAAGAAGAAAGAATAACACCCTTACCGTAAAAAAAACCTAATATAGAAGTAGTGAAGTAGCGAATACTCTTCTTCTTTTCTATAACTTTTCTCTATAAACTTCTCTCTATAATTTCTCTCTAGAGTTTCAATGAATTAAGTAAGAAAATAATGAAGGAATGAGCTTCATTTATAGGAAAATGGAATGCATAAGAATTAATCCATGAACTATCCAGTATTGATTTACTTTAACTCGACGGTTCATATTTAAAGAAAAATCTTTTAAATAAAATATAATATATTCTATTTATATAAAAACATTTTACTATGCAAACACTATGCAATACTATGCAAAACACTATGCAAAACACACTACGCAACACTATGCATAATAAAATATAATATATTCTATTTATAGAATAACTTTAATAAAGTATTCTATTTTATATAAAAGATGTTTCGCTTTTATTACGTTAATAATACGAATAAAAAAACGTCATTATCGCTATAATAATTCATATTATTAATCGAATAATAATGGAATCAAACCGAAAGTGACTTCTCACATAAGATCAATAATCAATACCGTGCATATGCTACTATGCAACCACACGACATCGTACTTTTTTACTACCGAAAGTAGTTCAACAAGAACTACAAAGAAAACTTCCCAAGTTATTTCAATAAAATATTTTTGTCGCTTTTCTCGATCCGATAATAATTACGTTATTGGGTCCACCAATGATTGAGTTGTCTGAATAATATTCCCCGCTAAACCGAATATTCCCCACCAATCAAATATAATATAACCACTTGTATACTTTGCAAAATTTATAAATACTACCCACAACTATAATATTATCTTAAATTCACACCATAATATTAAAAATTATTTCAACAAAATTTAAATCTTTATTGATAAAATCTGGGGTCTCACAATCTCCCTCCTTATGAAATTTAAGCCTCTCGAATTAGTGGTACGATACTGATATGATAAAGAGATGAGGATACCTTGAAAATATTAAATTCATCTTCTAAATCGCCAAAGCTATTCATTAACTATTCATCTTTTGCACTACAAAGCTAAAGATATACAATCAGAAAACCAATAATGTTTGAGACTCAAATTTAATAGTATCACAACCATGAATTATCCATGCACTACCTTGGCTAAGGATATTCGTGTTTTCAATTACTACCATGATTATACTTAGAATAATCCGTGGTCATAATCATACCAAGTCTATCAATGCACTACTACCAAAGATGACTTTTACCACATCCATGAATTAATATTTCATTATCGAGACTCACCAATAATTAATCCATATCATCGAATCATCCCCGCACTACGTGCCAAGGATATTCATTAGTATCACGACCACGAATTATCCATGCACTACTACTGACGAAAGATAATCGTGTATTCATTAGTATCACGACCACAAATTATCCATGCACTTTCGACCAAAGATAATTGTGTATTCATTAAGATCACGACCACAAATTATCCATGCACTACTACCAAAGATAATTGTGTATTCATTAAGATCCGACCACAAATTATCCATGCACTACTACCAAAGATAATTGTGTATTCATTAGTATCACGACCACAAATTATCCATGCACTACTACCAAAGATAATTGTGTATTCATTAAGATATCACGACCACAAATTATCCATGCACTACTACCAAAGATAATTGTGTATTCATTAAGATCACGACCACAAATTATCCATGCACTACTACTACCGAAGATAATTGTGTTTTCAATTACTGGTTATGATTATACCTAATAATCGTGGTCATAATCATACCAAGTCCATCTATGCAATCACAAAACCACGTATTGACTTTCAACACAATATAAACACGAGGATAATGATATAAAGAATCAATCAAATGAGATAAAAGATAAATATTAAACATTTATAATATAATTTATCCAGATTCAAGAATATCCCCATGTTATCAATCACTTAATAATCTCATAATCTAATATCATTAATATTATAACAATATTTCAATCATTTCTTAAATTTATAAACAATTTATCTTAATTGTTTACGCTTTTACCATATAATGCATTTAATCATTCAAAATGCCATACTCATAAGATATCATCACCAATTATCAAATCTCTCAAAAAATATGCATATACTCTATATAGGATTCTCTAGCCATAATATTCTATTTTCAACTTTGTTACTTCACATAACATATTTAACTCATATGTTCGTAATTAAACTATTTTCATGAAAATAACAAATCAGTCCCAAAATATTTCTTTTCTGGGATTTAGCATAATATAGTCCCATAATGAAAATATATTTTTCTCGGAATTTTTAAAATTCATTTACTATTTTTAAAAATCAATTTCACTTAATTCCTTAAGAAATTAGCTACCTCAAGTTTAACTCCAAAAATTCCCAAATCTTGGCAGGACCTTACACATGTTAACGTGAGCTTCCAGTTTAAATTTCATGGTCATCGGTGTTATAGAACTCCGTTATAGCGTTTTTCAATCGGAAAAACCTAAATATTGAAATAGTCATAACTTGCTCATTTTAAGTCGAGAATGAGCTCATTTTTGGACAGGAGGTACTTTATACCATATAATTTCATGTCCCAAAAGGCCAGAATTTTCTCATAATTTAAGTGGCCAAAACAGCCCTTAAAAGTTTCTCGGGCGTGAGCATTTTCGAAATTTACAGCTTTGGCCTCCTTTTTACAAAATCAGTCCACACAAAAATCTACAACACCTTTTCCAGTAATTCCACTTGGATTAGTTAGGTAACTCATAGATCTAACTCTAGGACTTAACCACATTCAAAAATTCAAAATATAATAAGAGATATGGTCAATTGAATTTCATGTTACGTTTTTCACCAAAATCGATTTTCAACTCTTTGTGATTTCTAAGAAACTTTCATGTTTTTTACATACTAACCAACATAACTCATCATAAAACTTACTAATACCACGAATACCCATGATTTTCATTATTCCAATGCTTTTATTATGACTTTCATCATAAACCACGTAAAGCTGCTTCATTTAGTTGAAGAAATATTTGAGGGTTTAAGAAATGAGTTTTTGTCTTTGGGTCAATACAAAATTCGATTTCACGCTCTAGGGTAGGCTAGAAATCTTCAAGAATACGTCAAGAAATTTATTAATAATAGAAATATCATTCAAAATCGTGACTCTCATCCAAGACTTGGATAATGACGTCACATTGATACTAACCGTGACTTCTATCCCTTAACCTAGATAAGACCTCACAATGATACCTATAAACTTGCCATCTTCATTCACGATGTCGCCTCTGAGAAAAAAGTCCGGCTTTGCATTCCACACAAGGAAGTCAACAACGAAAGGTTCGGGCTCTTTACTTATGGCTTGATATGAATATGACAATAATTGACTTTAGTAGTTTGGTTATGAATATAAAAGCTAACAACCTTACGAAAAGAATGATGAGTAGTTAACCAATTGATTCCTAAAATACCATCAAAGGCAAATATTTTCAAAGAGATAATATCGACGAATAACGTGAAAGTGTTTATTTGAAACAACAAGATTAATAAACGATTGGAGGTAACGAAGTTTCTCCCAACGAAGTTTCATAGATAAATCAAAGTCTAATTTCTCCTAGAGTCAAATTTAAACGTTGAACGCAAAGCAAGAGAGATAAAAGAATGGGTAAAACCGGTATCTAATAAGGTATAGACTTCGTGAAGAATTTATAATTAACTAACCCAGTGCTAACTTCGTTCGGGTTACCCACTTTTGAGAAGTCACGAAAAATGCTCTTCCTGAAACCACCGAAACTTTGTTTTGATCAGTATCCGCTTTTGGTGCCACTATCCCAAATGGACTTGACTTGATTGCACAACAAAATTGAGCTAAATTACCTTCTCTTCTAGCAATTTCCACTTCTATTATCTTTGCCATGATTACCAATCAAGTGGTTACCATTCTTAACATGATAATTTCCCCGATGGTTATCATTGTTCGATGGCCAATTACCACCGATATGATTATTATCGTATTGTTGGTCGTTACCTTTTGTTTGAGTTGAATCAACACTCGCGTGTGCTTCATTGCTTATCTCGGCATTTTCGGATATCATTCTCAAACACCATCACAAAACAATGGTTAATTAACATATCACATATTATCCCTACACTCGACCGACCAATTAAATACCAAATAAATTTAGGTAGGTCATACTAACTTAAGCGAAAGAATTCCCCGCCTCTCCTCCTAGTTCTTATCTCAAGATCTTAGCCGGGGATCATATCCTAAGCTCGATACCAACTGTGACTTTCATCCCAACTTTGGATAAAGACGTCACAATGACACCTTATATAAAATGTACGGTCAAAAATTGTTTTAGAAATTAGAATCTTTGGGAAGTGCTCAAGAAACCTTCAGATACATGGGAGGCCATGCTTGATAGATATCATATGGCCACGAATTATCCTTGGTTTACCCAATAGAACCCAAAGAAAAATGAGAAGCTTACTATCATATTCTTCCCAATGGTGAGTCTTCTCTCGATTTATCACTATCTCCACCGTCTCAAATTGAGAATTATACTTCAAACAAACACCAAGATCATATAAGTAGTGCTCAGAATATACTCGGCAAGTGGATGAGCACAACCCCATTTTATGATGACACGAGGTTGTATGTCATTAGACATCTTGTATGATAGTGGCAAAACACTCTTTCAACGTTGGGTTCGCCTCACCCTAGTTGATTCACCAAATATAACTACTAAATGATGACCACTGTTCTATTCCACTCATTATACCCCGCTCGACCTAGCTACACTCTTATTACACGAAGGAATTGTGTAGCAAAAGGGTTAACTAATATATCAAATATTATCCCTATACTCGACCGACCATTTAAATAACAAATAAACTTAGGTAGTCATACTAATGAAGGAATTCCTCGCCTCCCTCTCTAGTTCTTATCTCACATCTCGGCCGGGGATCATATCCCTAAGCTCGATACTAACTGTGACTCTGGACACCAACTTGTGTCAAGACCTCACATTGGTACTGTCATCACCACATGAAAAGGCGTCCCCTACGGAGATGCGGCTTGGTGCATCCCCATCAACGAAAGTCACCAAATGAGAGGCTCGGGCTCTTCACACTTATAGCTCGATACCAATCGTGACGCTCCCAAAATTAGGTATACATCACCCATCTTGGGTCGCCACTTACATGGTACATAAATTCAAATACAACTTACTAATATAAATGTCGGTATGCAATACGACATAAATCGTGAGTTTGAATACAAATATTGTCTACTAGATATTATACAAACTCAAAAGGAGTCCTCATTACAACTATTATCACACTATTTCACGAATAGTGAGGGACTACTAATGCTATCCTCTGGACCATTACTTACGTTCCCCGACTGTCTCCGCCTATGTTCTCATTTCCTCGAAGAAAGCGAACAAAGAAAGAAAGGGTGAGCTCAACTAGCCCAAGAAGAAATATTATGACTAAGATAATGCGAGAATAAATTATCATTAGCCTTCAACAAATGTTAAACGATAAAATACAATAGACAACCGGTTTAATCTGCGGTGAATAAGCAATCCATTAAAAGAGTCAAGTAGAGAATAAAGTCTACTATCTTTTAGGTTTTAAAAGTTTTTCATCAATTTTTATCATTTGAGACTCACTTTTAATAAATAAACCACCACATCTAATCATCCTTGTACCACGGTCAAGGATTTTCATCAAATTATCAATGGTCGCGACTATACCGAATCACCCCTCGGTCATAATCATACCAAAACTATCCATCACCTTTGCATTACACAGAGCCACCGAGGACTTTTGTCACATCATTTATATCAAGTCACGATTATACCGAATGATCCTCAGGTCATAATCATACTAAGTTCATCTATGCACGTAAGCGAAAAGATAACATAATATAACATGAGGATGATGACAATGACATAAGAATTCAATAAAACAAGTTCAAGAATTATTTAATCCATGAATTATTAACGTCCAAATTGTCAACACGATCTTTGCTTTAGTAGAGTAAAATTCAAGAATGATCGGAAGAATATTTCCATAAAAGATCTTTGGATGAAACGCAAATATCAAGGATATTCTACTAATTTCATGGAGTATAGAAAGTCAAAGTTTTAACCAATTTGGGTATAATAAAGAATGGAATAACAAAAGAAATCACCATGCATGCGGTACTTGTGATGTAGGCGAAGTTATTCAAATGTAATAATAATAACGGAACCGGTCGTGTGAAATTCACAAGCGGGATGTTCCAACGTAATAATAAAGATGGAACCCGGATCCGGTGTAAAACACGTGATAGGATATTCCAATGAATGATAAAAGATTTTACCCAGTCCTGCATGTAAAACACACAGACGCATGGATGTTCCAACGAGAATAATAAAAAGCGGAACCGTGTCCTGTAAAACACATGACATGTGATGTTCCAATGTAATAATAGAAGAATGTCACCAAGTATAGGGTAAACCAAGCGATATCGAGTTATTCCAATGTAATAATAAGCAATGGAATAAAATAAGGATTTCACCAAGTATAGGGTATCTGCAGATACAAAGTTATGTATAGGGTATGCCACTTTTACGAGTTATTCCAATGAATAATAATGAATGGAATAATGAAGTTCTCTTCAAGAAGAAAGAATAACACCCTCTTACCGTAAAAAGAACCGAATATAGAAGTAGTGAAGTAGCGAGAATACTCTTCTTCTTTCTATAACTTTTTCTATAGCCTTCTCTCTCTATAATTTCTCTCTCTGTAGTTTCAATGAATTAAGTAAGAAAATAATGAAGGAATGAGCTTATTTATAGGAAAATGGAATGCATAAGAACTAATCCATGAGCGGTCCAGTTGATTTACTTTAATCTGACGGTCCATATTTAAAGAAAAATCTTTTAAATAAAATATAATATATTCTATTTATATAAAAACATTTTACTATGCAAAACACTATGCAATACTATGCAAAACACTATGCAAAACACTACGCAACACTATGCATAATAAAATATAATATATTCTATTTATAGAATAACTTTAATAAAGTATTCTATTTTATATAAAAAGATGTTTCGCTTTATTACGTTAATAATACGAATAAAACGTCATTATCGCTATAATAATTCATATTATTAATCGTGATAATGGAATCAAACCGAGTGACTTCTCACATAAGCATCAATAATCAATACCGGTGTCTATCTACTATGCAACCACATAATTCATCGTACTTTTACTACCGAGGTAGTTCAACAAGAACTACACGGTAAAACTTCCGCCGTTATTTCAATAAAATATTTTTGTCGTTTTCTCGATCCGCAATAATTACGTTGCTGGGGTCCACCAATGATTGAGTAGTTATGCGAATATTCCTCGCTAAACCTAATATTCCCAGGCCAATCGAATATAATATAACCACTTGCATACTTTTGCAAAATTTATAAATACTACCCACAACTATAATATTATCTTAAATTCACACCATAATATTAAAAAATTATTTCAACAAAATTTAAATCTTTATTGATAAAATCTGGGGTCTCACAATAACCAAAGGAGAAAGAAGAATACTGACAAAGGCGGTAACCACTACTGGTGGTAATCGTAGGCCATGAAAATAGAAGAAGCGAGTTGGGAGGAGATTTTAAAAGAGGAGATTCAACAACGACCATGTGAAGACGTCGTACCAGTGGCAACCGGGTTCCAAGAGGAGAGAAAGACCATCGATCGTATGTTACAAATCGGGGAGAGGGACATATCATTGGCCCTGACAACAGCTTAAGGTATGCTATAATTGTGCAAAAGAAGGACATATCGCCGAGATTGTACGATATCGAAACCCTAGTCAATGGGAGCGGTGACTTCGAAAGGATGTCCCGAAAAGTCAAAGTCAACGATTAGGGAAGAAGCGTTTGTTGTGATCGGTCAAAATTGAGGAACCCGAACGAAGTTAGCAGGGTTAGTTAATTATAAATTCTTCGAAGTATATACCTTACTAGATATTGGTTCTACCCATTCTTTTATCTCTCTTACTTACGCTTTCAACGTTTGAACTTGACTACGGAGAAATTAAACTTTGACCTATCTCATGGAGACTCCATTAGGAGAAACTTTCATTACATCCGTTGTTTAAAAATCTTGCTTGATTCAAGTTGGCACTATCACATTACACATAACCTTATTTCTATAGAGATATTTGCTTTTGATGTGATTTTAAGGTTAACTACTCATCATGCCAAATTAATTGCTTTTGTAAGGTTGTTAGTTTTCATATTCCTAAGCAACTTTGTTATTCAAATTCAAGCAATCAAACCATTGTAGTCAAACATTTTCATATCGAAGCCATGAAGTCATTCGTTTATTACGGATGTCAAGTTTTCTTAGTCCATGTTATGGATTTGAATAAAGACACGTCGATTTGAATAATATTCTTGTTGTTATTGATTTTTCCCGACGTATTTCTGAAGAATTTATTGCTTACTCTCCAAAGATCGATATTAAATTTTGTATCGACTTTGAACCCGTTACAAAACTCATTTCTAAAATCTCATATCGAATGGCTCTATTGAACTTCGAGAGTTAAAAATTCAACTATAGAATTTGGTACCGAGCCTTTATCTTGTGACTTCCTTTGTGGAATTCACCTAAGCCGAACTCTCTGTAAGGGGACGTCATATTCGTATGCGATAAGAACGATAGGTGTCATTGTGACGTCTTATCCATGGTTGGGATATGAGTCACAGTTGAGAAGCAACCTAAGTCGATGAATCGAAATACGTAGCTTTCTAGGCTTAGTTGGTTATTATCGGAGATTCGTTGAAGGATATTCTCGAATCGCTATTCCATTAACGTAAATACGACTCATAGAGATACAAAATTCAAATGGAGCAAGGAATGTGGGAAGAGCTTCAAGAACTCAAGAGAGACTCATTTCAAAGATATGTTCCGACCATGCCATCCTCGAAAAAGAACGTGGTAGTGACGTGTTGAGTGAAGATCGTATACAAATCGAGTACAATATTGTCAAAGACTCATTTCAGTATAATATACAAATAATAGAGATGGAGATGAAAACTCTAGGTACCCACGTGATGATATACGAGTATAATCGACTTTTAATCGATAAAGTTAAAGTCGTTTCAAGCTACACACATCGGGTGATGATGATTTGAAGAAGGAGGTCAAGAAGTTGTTATTTTAAAAGCGAGAATCGGTGAGGTGAGGAAAGCTCAAACCTTCGATTTATTAATCCATTTGAAATTCTCGATCGAATAGGAACTCGTGGCTATATAGACTGCTTTTACCACCAAGTATGACGCGTGTTCATAACGTTTTTCACGTGTCGATGTTACGTAAATATGTGGACGACCAAAACACGTCATTGAGTTAGAGCCGGACGAGATAGCCAAGACTTAACGTGCGAGGAGGTACTGTCAAGATTTTGTAGGAAAGAATGACACCCATGTGACGAGGTTATACCATAAGTTAAAGTTTTGTGGAGAAACCATGCTATTGAGGAAATGACACGGAGTTGGAAACGAAAATGAAAGCAAGGTATCTTTACCTTTTCAAACACACCGTGCGTCGTCACGTCAATTTCGAGGACGAAATTTCATAAGGAGGGAGGTTGTAAGACCAAAATTTTTTTTAAATAAAAGGAATTTCCTTTATTTATTATTTTGAAATAGTAAGGGTTGATTTGATTAATGTGGATAGTTAAGGGTTAAATACGCAAAATATTTCAAAATAAGCAAGTGGTTATAAAATATTCATTTTGTCGGGAATATTCGTTTGGTCGTGGAATATTAAATCTTGTCGGGAATATTAAATGCGGCCAATGCAGAGCCATGTGTGGGCCCCATAACGGAAAGCGATTGGATGAGGAAAACGACAAAGTTTGGGTGGTTATAAATAACAGCGTAGTTATTACTGAATTAAGGCGTTGGAATACCCGGTGGTTAAAATACTGATGTCTAGCGTGGTTCTTGCGAAGATTACACCAGCGTATTACGCAATTGTTGAATTATTGATCCTTACGTAAGATGGCACTACTCAATAATTATTACGGTGAATTCTTGTTCAATAGTTTATTTTATTGATTCAATAATTCTGCGTTGGTATTTTATATTATTCTTTGTTTGAATAATTGTCATTTGCACAAGATTTTCCATTATCGGATCAATAATTCATATTATTTGAATAATATTATTAGATAACATTATTGGCAATGTCTAGAAAGTTCTCGTCTAAGAAGAGGTTTGGTCACCTAATTGCGCCACCATGAAGAAGAAATTCTTATTGGAAAGCCCTCTTTCTGAGGAAATGACTGGTTGTCATTAAAATGTGATTACGTAATATTATTTTTGAATAATTAATTATTGATTCATATGATAAGGAAATATTTATTTTATATGAATATAAATGATGGATTTATTTATGTGGTTATTAATGAAGGAATTAATGTTGAGGTGTTTTATCGAGATTTTTATCGGATTGGAGGTGTTAAAAATCAAATCGGGGTTTTTAGATATATTCATGGGGTTATAATTTTTAATCCGACCCGTTGGATTGTGGTAATTTTTGGGTATGTTATACATACATAAGTTGAGTATATGTCCACAAATTTTGAACCGTTAAAATGCACGAATGATTTGTTGTGAATTTTAAGAGGTGTCTGATTCGGAAATTAGGTTTATAATTGATTTTGGTGGAAAATTCTAGAATTGAGTGGGCCCCACTTGTGGTTGGTGAAGAAATGTGCTGAATTTTATTTCAAATGTGGTGGGTGGCAATAGTAGCGGGTAAAAGCCATCGGTGTAGCGGTCAAGTCTGCCTTTGTAAAGTTAACATTTTCCTATAAATAGAGGCTGTTAGAATTGAAAATCACACCGTAAACAAAGTTTTCTCTCTTTCTCTCTATATTATTGAAGCGTATTTTGTGAGTATTTAGATATTTTGAGAGTTCTTTGTTCAAGACAAGTTTCATTCAAAGATCACTTCCGACCTTTCCTTCCAAGCAATCTTGATTCTTTGAGGTAAGGGATATTTTTTTTTTCGTAATGATATTATTTCTTCAATATCATTATGCTGAAATGTTGATCTGAAGTTTTTATCAAATTTGGAACTTTTTCATGTCAGGGTTACTATTCATGAGTTACTATTCACGAGTTACTATTCATGAGTTACTATTCACGAGTTACTATTCACGAGTACTATTCATGAAGCGTGAAAATGTTTTTTTGTGGAATTTCTATCTTTTGGTGTCGGAGTTACTATTCACGTATACGACACTATTCACGTATACGGCACTATTCACGTATACGGCACTATTCATCGAAAAATAAAATTTCTTCTTTTCGTCCAAAATATCTATTCTGGATACTAGCTTTGATTGTATCCATGTTTTGATCATTCTTGAATTTTACACCACTATGATTATTTTTGAGGTATTGTTGGACATGGATAAAACAAAGTACGAATCCTTAATCCTTAATCCTTGTCATTTTGTTTCACTGGATTCGTTCTTTAAAAATATTTTTCATCATCCTCAGTCTTAAATGATGATATTATTGAATATCTTTGGCCTGTAGTGCAAAGATGAATGATTTCTGAAGAATATCTTTGGCCTGTAGTGCAAAGATGAAGCAGTGTTTAAATGAACACGACCGATCGATGAATATCTTTGGCACAGTAGTGCAAAGATGAGCAGTGTTTAAATGAACATGACCGATGATGAATATCTTTGGCCTTTAGTGCAAAGATGAGCAGTGTGTTGAGATGAACACGATGGATTGATAAATATCTTTGGCAGTGTAGCAAAGATGAATATTTGATTTGAGATGAATATTGATTGATGTTACGAGGATAAAATATTGATGATAGTATCGTTAAATTCATAGATTATAGTAGATTTCATTCTCTACGTAACTCTTCTATGAATTATTATTTCCGCTGCGAATATTGATCCGAAACTTGTTGTCATTGTATTCTATCATCGTTTTTCCTGTTGGAGACTAACGATAATTTGTTGTATATTATCTTAGTCATAACATTCTTTCTTGGGCTAGTTGAGCTCACCCTTTTCCTTGTTGTTCCATTTTTCTTCTCGGGAGGCGAGAATGTAGCGAGTACTAGTCGGGGTATGGAATGAAGGTTCTAGAGAGAGTTGTTTAGTAGTCCTCACCATTATTGTAAAATAATGTATCAATAAATGTGATGAGGATTTATTTGAGTATAAATATTGTCTGAAGATAATATTTGTATTTAAACTCTCGCTTTATTGTTGTGATAATAAAGTTGTAGTTGTTTCTGTACCATGTATTTGGCGACTCAGAATGGGTTGGATGGAATGGACCTATTTTGGGGGCGTCACATCTAGTCTTTCCAGTTCCTACAAAAACTGGGGCTGGAGGAGGATGAATTGATGACACAACTTCATTGTCGTCTTTGTCATTGGCCAACCGGTAGGGTTTGTAAGAACTTTCTACCATGTTTATGGTGACATAATTTTCCTTTTTATCCTTTACCACCTTATCCCCCCAAAAAGGAAAGTATAACCTTTGGCACAGCTCCAATGCTTAAGAAAAACAAAGAAATCAACATTTTTCCCTGATTTTTTTAAGAAATCGTAATAAATGTTGCGAATGAGATCTTGATTCTCAAGAGAATAAGTAGCAAAGAACCATTCACGTTTATCTTTGTTTTTGTCAGAATTAAACATTGCTTTTAGCAAGGATTGATCCGGACCTAAACTCTGATTGTTAAGAGTATAAATACTCTCGAAATAACCAAAATCAGATGTCGTAGGACTTTGAGCTCTTAGAACTTCTAGTTCAGAGGGAGTTTCAACCATATACGTTGGACGACTGATGGGATCATCTGGCCGATTAATAACTCCTTGAATGGAAGACGTAGATCTTCTTGAAGTTTCTCCCAAATTCCTTTGAGGAATAGATGACGTGCTATTTCGTCGAAGTTCGTCTAAGTTAAGACACTATTATTTCCGAATCTGATATTTACAGATCCATCTGGATTTTCTGTAACCTTTTCCAGTTGATGATTTGCTCTTTGTACCTTTTAGGTATTGCATCTTGTAATGTCCAATTTTCTGGAATTAAGAGTAGTAGAAAAGAAAGAAATAGAAATGAAATAAATCGAGAAAAAAATACTTATATTTATCAACAAAAAATTATTTTACAAAAGAGTTGTTGAGATCAATGTATTGATAAAATATAAATAAAAGGAAAAATACTTAAATGATCTTTAAATTATGAAAACTCATAAATATTTATTAAAGTTATCATGGACCTTACTGCATGACTAATATGGTAATGATATGTGTCAGATAATATTGAAACGATTGAATACTTGAAGCGATTAATCTCTTGACTCTCAATAACCGATATTTTTAAGAAGTTAATAAATGATCACATCAAGATCAGAAATTGAAAACATCTCAATCAACAACAACGGAACAATGAACAATTCTTTTTATATGTCGGGTGCAGCCACAGGAGGTTGTAAGGTATAAATTAACTTAGTTGTAATTTCTGTAAACAATTTTCGATTCCGGGTTACTGGAATTATAGTAGTGTGAAATAGTAATTTTTAGTCTCTTGTTACTAACATTTTATTAGTCTACTGTTTTTATTGTACCAATTATTCATGTTATTCCAAGAAATCCTTGAGTTTAAGGAATCGAACAGAGTTGATTGATCTCTAATAAACAATTTTAATTATCTTTATCTTTATATAAACAATTTTAATTATCTTTATCTTTATCTAATAAACAATAATAACATTAAACTAATATTTGATTTTTTGTCCACAAGAGTCTTTTTTTAATATTGTACGCACTCGAAATTTCGTTCTCCTGGTACCAATTATGTAGGAGGGCAAAAACAGCTTTTTCACAACCCAAAGATAGCCTTGGAGGACTACAACATCAAATTTAACCACGAAGACATTCCCGTGGAACATCAAATCAATCTTGGAGATCAACCCTAAGGAAAAGAAAAGTTGGCAGCAATCAAACTCTGGAGACAACCCCGAAGGACAGTCAAAAGTTCCGTCAACCTTGGAGACAACCCCTGAAGGGCAAAACGGTCATTTTGACAAGTCAACTTCAACAAACATAACACAACTGCAAATAGGGACATAAAGAGCCATTGCAGCATTTTCGAGCACAAACTACGCAAAATAGCTCAACGGATTGTTTGCGAAGACTCAGAGATGTCATTTTGGTCATGGACCCATCTTTTCGGATTCGAAAAAGGACAAGCCCTATGTCATTGTGTAGCTCTCGGAAAGAGCTTTCTGGAATGGTATGTACGCCTCCATCGGACTCCCGAATTGAAAATTATAAAAGATCGAGCAGACAACGCGTTGACCGGAGTGCACGTACTTTGAGATGATGGGATCCACGGGACTTGGGCCCACCCGGCAGCCGCAGATAAACCCGTGGCTATTTTGGTCTATGAATAAGACCCCCATCAACCATAAAATATAGAGAGGAAAAAGAGAAAAGAAGAGAAAATGTGAGACCCCAGATTTTATCAATAAAGATTTAAATTTTGTCGAAATAATTTTTAATATTATGGTGTGAATTTGAGATAATATTATAGTTGTGGGTAGTATTTATAAATTTTGCAAAGTATGCAAGTGGTTATATTATATTCGATTGGTCCGGGAATATTCGGTTTAGCGAGGAATATTCGCATAACTACTCAATCATTGGTGGACCCCATAATGAAATTATTATCGGATTGAGAAAACGACAAAAATATTTTATTGAAATAACGGCGGAAGTTTTACCGTGTAGTTCTTGTTGAACTACTCATTAGTAAAAATGCAAAAATACGTGTGGTTGCATAGTAGCACACAGTATTGATTATCGATGCTTATGTGAGAAGTCACTTCGGTTTGATTCCATTATTGTCGATTAATAATATGAATTATTATAGCGATAATGACGTTTTGTTTTATTCAGATTATTATCGTAATAAAATGTAAACATCTTTTATATAAAATAGAATACTTTATTAAAGTTATTACATAAATAGAATATATTATATTTTATTATGCGTAGTGTTGCGTAGTGTTTTGCATAGTGTTTTGCATAGTATTGCATAGTGTTTGCATAGTAAAATGTTTTTATATAAATAGAATATATTATATTTTATTTAAAAGATTTTTCTTTAAATATGGACCGTCGGATTAAAGTAAATCAATCCAGACTGTTCATGGATTAGTTACTATGCATTCCATTTTCCTATAAATTGAAGCTCATTCCTTCATTATTTTCTTATTTAATTCATTGAAACTCAGAGAGAAATTATAGAGAAGGCTATAGAGAAAAGTTATAGAAAGAAGAAGAGTATTCTCGCTACTTCACTACTTCTATATTCAGTTCTTTTTACGGTAAAGGGTGTTATTCTTTCTTCTTGAAGAGAACTTACATTATTCCATTCATTATTATTCATTGAATAACTCGTAAAAAGTGGTATACCCTATACATAACTTTGTATATGCGGCGATACCCTATACTTGGTGAAATCCTTATGTTATTCCATTCTTATTTATTCTCATTGGAATAACTTTGTATACGCCATGCTTACCTATACTTGGTGACATTCTTTTATTATTCATTTGGAACATCCTGCATGCATGTGTTTTACAATTTGACCGGTTCCGCTCTTTATTATTCTGTTGGAACATCCTGCATGCGTGTGTTTTACACCTACTGGTTCCGCCTTTATCATTCTCATTGGAATATCCTATCGTGTGTTTTTACACCTGATCCGGTTCCATCTTTATTATTCATTGGAACATCCCGCTTGCAGTGAATTTCACGACACGTTCTTATTATTATTATTACATTGGAATAACTGCCTACATCACAGTACCGCATGCATGGTGATTTCTTTTGTTATTCCATTCTTTATTATACCCAATTAGTTAAAACTTTGACTTCTATACTCCATGAAATTAGTAGAATATCCTTGATATTTGCGTTTCATCCAATATCTTTATGGAAATATTCTTCCGATCATTCTTGAATTTTACTCTACTGAAATAAAGATCATGTTGACAATTTGGACGTTAATAATTCATGGATTTAATAATTTTGAACTTGTTTTATTGAATTACTATGTCATTGTCATCATCCTCATGATATATCATGTTATCTTTGGCTTACGTGCATAGATGAACTTAGTATGATTATGACCGGGGATCATTCGGTATAATCATGGCTTGTTATAAATGATGTGATAAAAGTCCTCGAATGGCACGTAATGCGTGATGGATAGTTTTGGTATGATTATGACCGGGGTGATTCTAAGATAGTCATGACCATTGATAATTTGATGAAAATCCTTGGCCGTGGTACAGAATGATTAGATGTGGTGGTTTATTTATTAAGTTGAGTCTCAAATGATAAAAATTGATGAAAACCTTTTAAAACCTAAAAGATAGTAGACTTTATTTTCTACTTGACTCTTTTAATGGATTACATATTCATTGCCGCAGCTTAAACTGGTTGTCTATTGTATTTTATCGCTTTAACACTTGTTGAAGGCTAATGATAATTTATTCTCGCATTATCTTAGTCATAATATTTCTTCTCGGGCTAGTTGAGCTCACCCTTTCTTTCACCGTTTTCTCTTGAAAAAATGAGAACATAAATTTGAGACAGTCGGAGAACGGAGTAATGGTCCGGAGGATAGCATTAGTAGTCCTCACTATTACGTGAAATAGTGTGATAATAGTTGTAATGAGGACTCCTTTTGAGTTTGTATAATATCTAGTAGACAATATTTGTATTCAAACTCACGGTTTATGTCGTAATGTACACGGCAGTTATATTAGTAAGTTGTATTTGAATTTATGTACCATGTAAGTGGCGACCCAAGATGGGTGACGTATACCTAATTTTGGGGGCGTCACAGAAAACTTTGTTTATTTCAGCTCTTAACCCCTCCTATGGTGTTCCAAACTTCAATATTCTTCTTTCTAAACACTTGTATACATATATACTACGACATATCAAATTTTAACCGGTGAAAACTTAGTTTTCAAGCTCTAAAAGCTGTATAAAGCCTTCTTTGCAGCACACTGTAAGATTTTTTCAGATTTGAAGCTTCTTCTTTATTGTAATATATATATATATATATATATATATATATATATATATATATACACACACACACACACACACACACACCAGTTTGGTCTGAATTCTAAATTTGTGGCCTTTTTACCGCTTATATATATATATATTAACTGTTTATTGTGTTTAAATATCTGTTTTAACAGTTCATTCAATGTAAATTCATAATATTTAAATTTATGGACTAGATTTATCTAAATCTAGCCATATGTAACTTTAAACCAGTTCAAAAGTTATAAAACTGAAACCGTTGAGCTAAAATGACTAAAATTTATTTAAATCTAGTTTTTTTTTCTAATTTTTTTGTAAATATTATGCAAATAACGCGACTCTAAATCTGCATCTAAAGGAAGCTCGAAAGCTTTGGTTACGCGCATACAATGATTTAACTGATGAATTATTTATTTTGTTGCGTTTAGATTAAATATCTATTTTATTTCAGTATATTTGTTATGTATGCTATTCATATGATATTATGTGAGTTTAGGAGTCATGGGATCTAAGATCCAGCTGACAGATCTAGATCTAATTCTCATGATGGACCTTTTTCAGTTGAACAGTTAGCTTGTGAATCATATTTGTGGTGTTTGGACATCTTTTGATGGCTTTCATGCCCATAAGGAGCCCGACACTTATATGTATATTGTTTTGTCGAAAATACTTCGTATTTCGAGAATAAAATCAAATCAAGCCGAATACGGAATAAAATAGAAGTATCAAATACCTCAATTACTATGTAAGCATAAGAGTTTAAAAACCTGTTTTTAAAACATTATTTCTTCTTATATTACTTAAAACTGAACTTTTGTACAAGTCAAATCCTTTGTATATAGGTGTAAACGATACATAGCACTAGTTCCAAATAATGCACTTAGGCCCAATTAACACACACTTTAAATAACTAGGGAATTAAAAAGACGCGCTAATCGTGTTTTCACGGAAGTCGGGGGTGCCTAACACCTTCCACTCGCTTAATCAATCCCTCGAACTTTATGAATCTCAATTTCCAATGCGTGTTAAACAGAGTCCAACAATTGGGTATTTGTATAAATCTTTTTAAATTCGGTTGAGTTGGTACAATTATTTCAAAACTACCAACTGACGACTCTGAATTTTCAAATCGTTGATATTTTGTGTCGAATTATTTTTAAACTCGCCCTTTTAAATAAAATTCAACATATAAAAAACATAAAGCTTAAAAAGAGAAATTTAAAAAAAGAAAATTTTTCCGACGTCGACAAGTATTAGTATAGAAAGACACCATATCATTAATTTTTTTTATAATATTTTATTATTATGTCATTGTTTAATAATTCAAAATTTTATTATTTTTAAGAATAAATTTTGAATATACATTCTTAATATTTATAAATTTTACAAATAAGACTATATTTATAGGATAAAAGGATAATTAAAAATAAGCATTATTACGTGGCAGCAGGCAGCAGCACTGCTTCACACCGTATTCCATCTTGAGCAATGAGGAATTACTAAAACCCTGGCAACTAGGCGATCTTGGTAGTTCCCTAACCCTAAAACCCTGATAAAGTCTAAATTATCAATTTCGAAGAAACTTTAGAATCTGAGTTCAGATCAATGGCTAGAAGAGAAGAAGATAGTGATTCCGACGCTCCCGAGGAATTTACCTTGGAACAGGTTCCTACATTCTTTGCTTTCAGTCGAAAAACTCTGAAGTACTATAAATTATTACTCTCTCAAAATTTAACTGCTCATATCATAATAATACTATGCTTCGCAGGGAATACAACAAGATAAAGAGATTACAAAAGCTCGAAGAGAAAATAAGGCTAGGTATTGCTCCATACTCTCTGCCACACATACACAAGAAAATAGTTTTTTTTTGTTTTTTTTATGGAATTAGGTCTCTGCTTATGAATTCGAGATAAGAAAATCGAACATTTTGACAACCTTGCAATTTTGCTTAGGATTTTTTCTAAAATTAAGTGGAGTAAATAAAGATGCAGTCCACAACGGAAAGATTTACATCTAAAATAGATTGAGTTGTGTGTGATACTAATCTCTAATTTTAAGAAAATCTCTGTCACAGGTTTCATTTTCATTAACTTGAAAGTTTCAGTTAGTTTTTGTTTTCTGCACAATCTGTGAACTTTAGTCGTCTTCAGCGATTGCACAATTTGAGTTCTAACTTATTAGGGTTTAATGTTCCCCAAGTTTGAGATTTTTAGGGAAATAATGCGCATCCTAGTATAATAAAAAAGCATTCTTTCTCTATTATCTTGGATTCTAGAAAAGACATGCATATTGACAATTCCTTCTATAAATTCATGATGCATTTCTTTATACTCTTTTTGACATGTGTCTGTGTTTTTTCTGTATAAATTAGTAAAAGGTGATGACTCTAGGGTTTGCTTGCATGCACACTTATGTGCAGAATATCTAAAACCTTCACTTTACCTCTCCAGCAAACCATGTAGTTCGTCTCTCTCATACGCACACACCCACAAGGACCGTATCTATGATATCTATGTTGGAAGGCTGGAACTACCTTGCTACAAGACTGTCATCTACAAACTAACTTAAATGAAGGCTGGTGGGGGATATCTGCACAAATTTAAATAGTCACTATGATGGCACTATGTGATCTTGGCTACCTTATAGACTCCACGGCACACTTGCGTGAGGTGTTCGTCGCCCAGATCGTTTCTAGCACAGTTGTAGGTGAATTGCTTGCAACACCTTAACCCCTCGCCTATATGTAGACGGTAATCTTGGTACAATTGCTCGCGTTCGGAAATCTGCGTTGAATGGTTACCAACGACACCTTGACCCCTCGCTTATATTGAAGCGGTAATCTCGGTACAATCGACGATTGATGCGGTAGAAGACGTCACACACAACTATGAATTGTTGTATGATAAATTAAATTAAATCTCAAAGAAATAACTAAGAATTACTTAGGAATTCTTCAAAGAACCAAAAGTAGAGAATAACCTCACAAATATATTGAATAATGAATAATGTGTTTGATTACATCAACTTGTACATCTATTTATAATACTAAAAACAATCCAAATCCTAACAACAACAATAGGAACAAATTATTCTAATCCTAATAGGAATTACAAATCATAACCCTAATTTCTATAAGGAAATAGAAAATAATTCTCGAGTGATAGATTTTTCTTGCCGCGTTAGGAAATCGTGCAATTACCGCGTGACTAAAAGATTCACATAATCCAAATAAAAATCAAATTCGTGGCTGTCAAGTATTTTACTAAATCTATGTAATCACATATATATGTTGATTTCCCTTGAGATCTATGGCCCCACGTGACATACACACTATATACTTGAATCCTAGAATTCCACTTACTGTAATATAATAACCCATATGAATGATAATTATTAGAACTAATCCGGGCCCACATCTTTTAACTTCATGCTTCCCATTCATACTGTTGAATTGATTTGTCCTTGATTGTGAGATTGGACTTTAATTTGGGCTTGTATCAAATTGACCCAAACTTGTGTCTCATGCTCTTTAGGCTTCTCTTTGAGTTTCCTTGCGTTAGCTTCAACCCAAACATCTTGGATCAATCCATTGAGACCTTTTTTGAACCTCTTAGTTCTAGCTTTGTTTGATCCCCACGTCCCTTTAGTCTTGTTTGAGCCCACGCATGTCATGTCCTCATCATTCCTCTCCTCTTGAAAAGAATTTGTCCTTAAATCGTCACCTACATCAAACGGACTTAGATCAGTAACGTTAAATGTGGCACTGACATTATACTCACCGGGCAAATCCAATTTGCAGGCATTGTCGCCCAGATCGTTTCTAGCACAGTTGTAGATGAATTACTTGCAACACCTTAACCCCTCGCCTTTATATGTAGACGATAATCTTGATACAATTGCTCGCGTTTGGAAATATGCGTTGAATGGTTACCAACGACACCTTGACCCCTCACTTATATTGAAGCGGTAATCTCGGTACAATCGACGATTGATGCGGTAGAAGACGCCACACACAACTATGAATTGTTGTATGATAAGTCAAATTGAATCTCAAAGAAATAGCTAAGAATTACTTAGGAATTCTTCAAAGAACCAAAAGTAGAGAATAACCTTACAAATATATTGAATAATGAATAATGTGTTTGATTACATCAACTTGTACCTCTATTTATACTAAAAAAATCCAAATCCTAATAACAATAGGAACAAATTATTCTAATCCTAATAGGAATTACAAATCATAACCCTAATTTCTATAAGGAAATAGAAAATAATTCCCGAGTGATAGATTTTCCTTGCCGCGTTAGGAAATCGTGCAATTACCGCGTGACAAAGAGATTCACATAATCAAATAAGAATCAAATTCGTGGCTGTCAAGTATTTTACTAAATCTATGTAGTCACATATATATGTGGATTTCCCTAGAGATCTGATGGCCCCACGTGACATACACACTATATAATTGAATCCTAGAATTCCACTTACTGTTATATAATAAGTTAATAACCCATATGAATGATAATTATTAGAACTAATCCGGGCCCACATCTTTTTAATTTATGCTTCCCATTCATGCTGCTGAATTGATTTGTTCTTGATTGTGAGATTGGACTTTAATTTGGGCTTGTATCAAATTGATCCAAACCTGTGTCTCATGCTCTTTAGTCTTCTCTTTGGGTTTCCTTGCGTTAGCTTCAACCCAAACATCTTGGATCAATCCATTGAGACCTTGTTTGAACTTCTTAGTTCTAGCTTTGATCCCCACGTCCCTTTAGTCTTGTTTGAGTCCACGCATGCCATGTCCTCATCACTACCTTTCATGTTTCTCATATTTTACTGAATAACATGCTTGTAAACCAACCTAGTTGCAGCAGTGTCAATTGGGTTAGGCAGGTTAATAACATGCTTGTCATGAGAACTTCTAGCACCACATTAGACGGGTAGTTGTTTGGTACTAGGGTTCTCCAAATTAATTATGTTGCATGCTTGCCCATTGCACAGTACAGTGCTCTCCAGAGACTTGAGCTTGCCACTTTCTTGTCTGGTAGATGTTGATAAAGTTTATTATAATTATTAATTTTCTGGAGAACAAACACCCGCCAAATGATGATATCATTTGTCCGTCTTTTCCTGTGACTTGAGGCTCACAGAGGCACCATCTTAAATGTTACATGTATTCTAAAAATATCATATCTTGGTGTAAGATGGGTCGAGATATTTCTGGAAGTTATTATCTGAAAACTAGGCACAATTACGGGGTCTGAATGGTGTCTACAAGCTTTGTAGTGTTTATTTGCAGACCTGGTGTTCCTTGTGGGATGGCTTTCCCTCCTACCAAAGAAACTCATAACTCATTACAGCTGTTTGCGAGATTCTGAGTATTACATGTCAAATATATTTTACTTCCTCCAGTTGACACCTTCAAATTGCTTGAGATGGGATGGTCCTCTTACTTCTCAGATCATTTCACTTTGCGTTTGCTTGCCATCCATATTAACCCCTTTTTTTTCCTTTTGTGTCAGCCTCCCCAAGAACAACTATGTTTTCATTTACGCTCAAACTGCAGCAACTGCTTCAGCTTTGCTCTTGGCTATATGTGTAGTTTCTTTTTTTTCTTTTTCAAAGAAGAGGGCGGGAGTTATGGTGGTGGGGCTATAGGCCTCTAGAAAAATTTCTCTGTCTCCCTGCCCTCTTTTCTGGTTCAGTAGGCTTGGTGAGTTCCCATTTTGTGTTTTACTGTTTTCTCTTAATAAATTTTACACGTGGCCTTCGGGGAAATTGAGACCAACTTCTGGTAGTGCTTTGGATAGTGAATATCATTATTAGAATAGCAGATCTAGTTGGCTGTTTTACTTCATGGTGTTATGTTACCTTATAATACATAAAAATTCTGATGCAAATCTTGATTATACTTGAAAGAACTATCCAGCTTGCGAAATACCAAGTTGTAGTCTCGTAGATGATGTCCTATTACTTGGTTTTTATAGCCAATTCCCATGAATCTCCACTTACAAAAATGGCCAAATATGGCCTCTTTGGAACAAACTAAGTTACTATATTCTGCCTAACATGAATTAAATTGCCTATTGTAGGGTTGTCCGCGAAGGAAAGGAGCGTCGCAGACAATGGGCTCAAAAAATAACACCACGGCCTTCACGTGGGGATAAACGCATACAAAATGACTCAGAAACACCTCAGGAATCTGATGATAATAGGGGAATGCTTCCTGATGACATTGTCAAACTGCTTGCATCTCAAGAGAAGTATGTTTTTTTGACTCTTATCTTCTCCAGTCTTGATAATGCATGTGAATGTGTGTGTGCATGTGGCTATAATTTGCTAGCTTTCAATGTAAGACCATAACTAATTTGTCGTTTTTCTGCAGGAAAGTTTTCTTATCAGATTCTGAGGAAGAGAAGACTGAGAAAGGGCGTCCTTCAAGAAAGAAAAAGCCCAGAAATTCGGGGTAAAGGTTCTTTTCTTGTAAATGAATAATTTAATTATATGTGCAGCCACTGAACTATTATTGTGGTTTGACAGGCTAGAACCTGTAATTTTGAAGGAAATACCACCTCCTCAATGCTTACAGAACTCGTTGGAGTTTTTGAAGAAAAGGAAAATGCAGGTTGCAAGATCATCTGTAGTTTTGAACAACTCTAACCAAGCACTACGCCTCATTTCAACTTCTGGGTTACTTAGTAAGAAATGATGAACAGTGATTATTCTAAATTATATGCTGAGCTGCCTGTTGATGATGCTATTGTTGCACCGTGGTCCCACCAGAAGGATGACAATGAACATCACTAAATTAGAGGGTCATTATATGGTGAAATGTTTTATACCATGAAAATCATCAATTTTGGGATGTCGTTTGTATCATTACTGGAACTTCTTGTAACCATCTTAAGCCATTTTTGATAATCTTGGATTCTATATATATATGTTTGTGTGTGTGTGTGTAGGTGCATATTATTTCTTATGTCCTGATTATAGGACTGAGGCACTAAACAAAGGTCTGGATTCCAGGCTTCCAGCAGTGATGGTAGAATTTATTTTCTTTTTGGATAAAACAATGATGAAGGCTCAGGTTATTGGCTGTTATGAGAATTTTCTTTTTCCTCCTGTGAAAAGTTGGGTAAAATTTTGAGAAATTTGTGTGTACAACATAGTGGGGCATATGATATTGATATACACAGGTTCTTTCGTTTAAACATGTGTTTATTATGTTTACGAATACCAACTTTAAAAAATCTGGGACTTCTCTTCCACTTTATTATTATTTATTTCTTGCTTAATCCATCATTAACTCGATCTTTCTTTGTGTTCCCAACAGATTCACCACCAAGCAAATTATAGGAAATAACCTTAAAATTGATACATGCATGTCAAAAAGCAGAGATGTTCTTTTGGGAGGTGGCTCTGCTCTTGGAGTTGTTTCTGGAATATATCCGATATAAAGAGTTTACATATCTTCATATGGACCGGACGGGACATTCTTGAACTGGCGTTTGTTATATGCTTGTTGGATACTAGAGCTAAATTGCTGAACTGTCTTTGTCCATAAATTTGGAAATTCAAGTCTTATGCTTAACAAGAAAAAAAGAAAGAGAAGTTGGAATAGTATGGTCTACGGGGGTGGGTACAAAATAGGAACAAATCTCCTTTTTGATATGTGAAGTGAAAAAAGAGAAAAGGAAAGTCATAAAGGTTATAATAATACAAATAATTAAAGAAATAGTAATTTAATAATAATACTAATAAGATAAGTTGGTGGCTTGTTGGAGCAAGCCAGTATCCACCATCCAGTTGAATTGAATCTTTGTTTTTAGTGTGGGAAAAAGCGTGGAAAGCACACAGTTGGGATGAATATTCCTCACAATTATTCTTAAACAAGTGAGATTTTTTAATATGTATATTTTTTTTATAGATACAGTTTCAAAGAAAAAGAAGCTCAATTGCAAGTGATAAACTGATCCATATAAAGAACTTATTATATATAATCTTGTTTGTTTATTTCTCCCATGAATCTTGTTGCGCATATTGATATTATTCCTGGTTAAAATCATAATAGGATGCAACAGAGCATTCTTCAGTATGCAAGTAGTAGTTTGTTTAGCTCATGACGAATAATTTTCACTTTTTTTTACTTACTGGTACTACTAGGGGGAGCAAGAAATGAAGAAAACAAAGCAACATTAAATTTACATTGATTTATTTTGAAAAGCAAATCAGTGGTTACAACTCTTCAGTCAGTCAGTCAGTCAGCTTCTTATAGCTTTTTGGTTCCATTAGAACCTCGTGCGAAGTGGTGGTGGTGGTGTGGTAGTAGAAATTTCTTGGTTTGGAGAAGAGCCAAGAGAAATACCAAGAAAACGTAGCGGTGCGAATCAGGGGGCATAAATTAAAAGGCATCATCATGTTCCAGCCATCTGTGTTCAGAGGAGTAAGAAGAGCGTTGCTGCTGCTGCTGCAGCGCTTGGAAAGTGGTTTGCACCTTCTTCAAGTGCTTATGGTGCCGAATTCGGCGCAGGACAACATCTTTGTCTAGAGTTCCAGACGACGACGACGATGATTTCAAGTAGAGATGGCTTGTGACTGAAGAATTCAACCTCTCATTCCCATTTCTCCCTTCTGAGAGGAGGCTCAGCTTCTCAGATTCTGAAAAGGGCTGTTGGTTTTTGGATATAATAAAAGCCATTTCTGAAGGATCCGTGTGGAAATGTGGTGTTGTAGTATGTATGTTAATTGGCCATGGACCATGGTTATTTATTATATAGAGATCAGGTCAGGTCAGGTGTCTCAAAAGCTTTCTGTGGGTGGATTTTGGGGCCCCCACAGGTTTATTGTTTTTGGGCAGCCAAAGGTTTAAGTATATCATCTGAAAAACTGTGGTTTCTTCCAATTGCGGCCTTGCCTAGCTGTTGGTGGTTTGGTGCATAAAATTAACCACAATGTCATGCTATGCAATATGCATTGCTGCTAGCTTCACAAAATAGCATATATATATATATATATATATATATATATATATATATGAGGTATGCTCCATCCACATCAACCTATTGCTACTTCATATATACGTGTTAATCCACAAAGAACCGAATTACGTGAAACAACCCCTTTTTAACCTGTTGAAATTTTAAATTTTTTATTTTTTATTTTTTGGTCCAGCCGAAGGTTTAACTCTTAAATTTAGTTCGTCTAAAGTATTGACAATAAGTTAAGTATTGACGAATGGTTCAATATAGACTTTGCTGACTTGTAATGAACATGGTTGAATCTTATTTTAAGTTTGTTGGAGAACTATTAATTAGACCCACTCACTTACAACTCATTCAAACTTCTAGTTAGTGAATTCATGCATTAATCCAACACTTAGATGTGATTTATTTAATATTCATAATATTAAATACTTTTAGATTTAAAATTAATGTGTTTCATTTTATAAAAAGTAAAACGGGTAGGCACTAGTACTTTATTTTTAATTATATTTGATAAAATTAAATACATATTAATTTTGGGTTAAAAATATCTTAAATTAACTTTAAAAAATAAAAAATTGATTCTGCATTTTAAAATGGAGAGTACTAAAAACAAATTGAAAATATAAAAAAAAATATGTATGTCGATAAATATTTGATAAAATTAAATAAATTAAATTCTATTGACAACTTTGAATGTCTTGTTTTGGATATACTTTTACTGAATTGCTCCCATTATCTCATACTTAAGAAAATACATGACATGATTGTACGGGAAGCGTCCCAATCCGGATTGCGGGGGTTAAACTATGGGCTTGGCTGCTTTTAGGATTATTTATACTTTTTAGTATATTTTAAAAAAAAATTATAATAAAAATATGTCTAGAAAATATTTATAAAATTAATATATTTTTAATATTTTATTTACAAAATTAGTACATTCGGTATTTTTTTAATTTAATTGAGTATACATGAGCTTATTATACCGTCGGCGGCTAACTTCACCAATTTTGCTACTGTTTTTTGTTACCCTAGTATGTTTTTTTAATTAGGAGAACATTACATGCATGATGGGATTCTACTCAATATAAGTTCAATAATTTTTATTTGTATATAATATTGAGTATATTTGATTGATTTAATATTTAAACTTGAGCAATTAAAATAATTTTAGAAGTGTGATAGATTTTAATGTTTCTCATACATGTCTATATTGTTTGAAAAGTTCAAATTTGAATTATTCCAAAAATAGAGAATCAATTCACAATATGATATACTCCCCTCTCATATTGACAACTGCAAAAGCCATTATGTATGTTTTCAAAATTTAGTCTTTTATCTTTTTACATTATCATAATACAAATGATTTAATTTTGATTTGTGTATATTTTAAATACTTAGTTTGATTAAAATGAGTGTGTAAAACGAATTCGAATACAATAAAAATGATTCAAATTTAAATTTGAGTACACTTAATTTTTTTTAAATATAAAATAAGATATAATTAGACTCATACTCAATCGTAATTATTAAAGTGGTAAATTGGATTATACTAGTGATAGTCACAAGCAATTCACGCACTTAGTTTAAATAATGAATTTAATAATTTATCCAACAATCATAACAATCATGTCAAAAAAAAAAAACTCGAGAATACAATTTATGTAAAAAAAGAACTTGAAATACACAATTCCTATAAATTTGTTGAATTACTGTAACATAAAATTAAGAGTCATATTACCTTAATAATTACAGCAAAAAGATAAAGAGAATGTATATATCAGACTTCAAACTCATCCTTGTTAAGGAGTATCTCCCCCTAAAAAAGGCTTGTAAATGTATTTAATTTGTCCAAAAAAGTTTCAAGACCTAAGAGAATTACAACATAAAGAATGGCTAAATGTGTTTACAAAATTCACAACGCAACATGTAAGACCCCGAATTTTACGAAATGAAAGTATTCAATTTTTATAATTATTATTCTATTTAGTAAATGGTTAAATTGATAAAAATACAAAGATATCGCATGGTTGCATACTCAGATTGATTATCGATGCTTATGTGAGAAGTCACTCAGCTTATACTCAATTATTGCTACAATAATTGCACGATCATATCTCTCATATTATCGATTCAATTATCACACAAGATCATCTCGTATAATATTTTATATATTATTAAATCAATAATTGAGACGACAAAATTATTCATATTATTAATTGCAATATCGACAATGTTTAAAAATTCATCAAGGAGAGGTTTGGTCACCTAATCATAACGCCAATAAGGAGAAATCCTTATCTGGAAAGCCCCCCTTCCTCGAGAACGACCTTTGTTGTTAAATATTGTGAGTTATAATATTAATGATGAATGTTATTAAAAATTGAATTTGAGTTCTGAGTTGAATTTGGAGACGCGGACATGATATTTGAGTCCGAAACGATGAAATTAGTAAAAATAGACTATAAACATAAAATTTATCGGGATTGATTTTTTGGTCAAAAAGTCAATAGTTGACTTTTTTGAAAAAGTCAAACTTTGAAATTTTAAAATAATTTTTTTGATAAAAATAGTTCCATTGTGTTGATTATTATTAGTGTTAGTAGAAAAATCTACATTTATTTCGATATTAATTGATGTCCTGGAAGTTATATTGACCAATCGGGTAATTAACCTAGGATAAATGAGCATTTAATTGCTATTAATTCACATGATTTTAACTATTTGTTCACATGTGTGTACTATTGATTCACATTCTTGTACTATTAGGGGAGTTGGTGCAAGATTGATAATACTTGCATGACTAAGTTAAAAAAAGAGAGGTATAGATGGAGGTACTATACTGTAATTCGTATTTTCACATGATTATAACTATTAAGTCACATGAATGAACTATTAATTCACATGATTTACTATTAGGAGAGGTGGTGCAAGTTTGATAATACTTGCAGGGACTAAATTAAAAATGAAAGAAAAGTCAAGGTATTGTCTCGTAATATTTCGAGTCCCAAAACGCAATTATCGAAACTATAAATAAGCTTCATTCTTCCTTAATTTCTCACCAATTCACTAAAGCTTTAGAGCAATTATTATAGAGAAATTATAGAGAGAAAGAAGAAGAGAAGTCTGCTACCTCACTATTCCAATATCCAGTTTCTTCTAAGGTAAGGGATATTATTATTATAGTAAGGGGTATTATTTCTTTCATATTCATGAAGAAAGCTATCGTTATTCCATTCCTTATTATTATGTTGGAATAACTCGTCTGTGCAGATTACGCATGACCTGGTTCTATTCTTTATTATTCTGTTGGAATATCCTGTCTGTAAATGTTATGTGAAGTTAAAAAATTGGTAAATAGGATTTTATGGCTTGAAAATCCTATATAAGGTATATGCAAATTTTTGATGAGGGATTTGATCATTGGTGATGAAATCTTATGAATATGGCATTTTTGATTGATTAAATGCATTATTTGGTAAAGTGTAAACAATTAAAATAAATTATTTATAAGTTTAAGAAATGATTAAAATATTGTTATAATATTAATGATATTAGATTATGAGATTATTAAGTGATTGATAACATTGGGATATTCTTGAACCCTAGATAAATTATATTATAAATGTTTAATATTTATCATTTATCTCATTTGATTGATTCTTTATATCATTGTCATGATACTCACGCTTATATTGTGTTGAAAGTCATCTGTGGCTTACGTGCATAGATGAACTTGGTATGATTATGACCATGGATTATTCGGTATAATCATGACCGTAATGTTACAAATGATGTGGTAAAAGTCATATTTGGCCCATAGTGCATAGATGGACTTGGTATGATTATGACCAGGGATTATTCGGTATAATCATGATCGTAATTGAAAACACGAATATCTTTGGCCCGTAGTGCATGGATAATTCGTGGTAGTAATACTAATGAATATCCTTGGCCGTAGTACAAGGATGATTCGATGATGTGGATTAATTATTAAGCTGAGTCTCAGCGATAACATATTGATAATACATTTTTAATTCGTAGAAGATAGTAGATATCATGCTCTACTTGACTCTTCTATAATACAGTTGTATATTTTTGGCCTATAGAGCAAAGATGAATTGTTAATGAATATCTTTCACTACAAGAAAACCAGTCATTGCCGACGGGCACTGCCGTCGCCAATGATCATATTGCCGTCGATATTGATGTCATTGGCGACGGGAACTGCCGTCGGCACAACCGTCGCCCCTCAGGTCGTCGCCCCTGTCTCTCATCACTTGCAGTCGGCATAGTTATCATTGGCGACGGGCATCAATGGTGACAGCATAAAGTCATTAAGATTTTATTATATCTGACAATAAGGCCATCAAAAGACCCCATAGATTTTTTGAGGAAAAACTCATTTGTTGACCAGCATAGCCGTCGCCATTACCCCCGCTTCAGTAATAACTACATAAATTTTGATTTTTTTTAAAATTTCAAAATTTCCATGTTCATTTACAAATATACACCTGTTATAAACTAATAACAACCATCAAATCACAACTATAACTGTTATAAACTAGTAACCCAAATCAAATATATAGATAAAAAATATAATGGCTGTCGGTACAACTCAAAAACTATACAAATACATACATGAAACTCAGAATATAACATAAACTAAACTAACTACAACCCGTCACGCTTTGTCTCCATGTCATCGAAGTCTGGCCATCATCACCTCTTTGGAGGAGGTCGCTCGTCATCAACTCGACTATTATCGCCTCAGATCGGAGGAAGCTAGTCATCATCGCTAAAGCGTCATCACCAAAGGTTTCCACCTCCACCTCCACCTCCACCTCCACGAGTCTCGTCAACAAGACCCTACAAAATTAAAATATTAATAACAAAATCAAAATAAAAATATATTTCCATTATTTTAGTTTGTGTTATTCAAGTTAGGCGGATGGGACTCGAACTCGGGTTCCGTATATCGGAATCGAGTCTCGTCAGTTGTAACGCGTGTCTATTGCCTATGCGGTGCTATTGCCTGTGTTCGTGTGTCAACTAGATAGTCGGGGCGGGTTTTGGACTCTTTTTCGACTTTTTGTATAACTGTTGGCGGGTTTTGCAAACTGGGACTTAACTCAATCTCCGTATGTTAGAATCGAGTCCCGTAAGTTCTAATATGTGTCTAATACCTACTCGGTGCTATGTGTGTGTTTGCGTGGCGTTCGGACGACTGAGGAGGGTTTTGACATGTTTTCTGGCTTTTTGACCAAATGTTGGCGAGTTTTGCAAACTAGGCGATAACTCGGATTTTGTATATCGAATTGAGTCCCGTAAGTTCTAACGCATGTCTAATACCTACTCGGTGCTATGTGTGTGTTTGTGTGTGGCGTTTGGACGACCGAAGCGGGTTTTGACCTATTTTTCGAATTTTTGACCAAGTATTGACAAGTTTTGCAAACTGGGCGATAACTCGGATTTCGTATGTTGGAATCGAGTCTCATAAGTTCTAACGTGTGTCTAATACCTATTCGGTGCTATGTGTGTATTTGCGTGGCGTTCGAAGACCGAAGCGAGTTTTGACCTGTTTTTCGACTTTTTGACCAAGTGTTGACGAGTTTTGCAAACTGGGCGATAACTCGGATTTCGTATGTCGTAATTGAGTCCCGTAAGTTCTAACGCATGTCTAATACCTACTCGGTGCTATGTGTGTATTTGTGTGGCGTTCGGGCGACCGAAGCGGGTTTTAACCTATTTTTCGGCTTTTTAACCAAGTGTTGGCGAGTTTTGCAAACTGGGCGATAACTCGGATTCCGTATGTCAGAATCGAGTCTCGTAAGTTCTAACGTTAGTCTAATACCTATTCGGTGCTATGTGTGTGTTTACGTGGCGTTTAGACGACCAAAGCGGCTTTTGACCTATTTTTTGGCTTTTTGACCAAGTATTGGCGAGTTTTACAAACTAGGCGATAAATCGGATTTCGTATGTCAGAATTTAGTCCCGTAAGTTTTAACGCGTGTCTAATACCTACTCGGTGCTATGTGTGTATTTGTGTGGCGTTTGGGCGACCGAAGAACATTTTGACCTATTTTTCGACTATTTGTCTAAGTTTTCTCAGCTTAAGCGGTCGGATTCAACTCTAGCTCAGATGTCTGAATCGAGTCCCGTCAACAGAACGCAGCGTTCATTGCTTATGCCTATGCTGGCGTGTTAACTAGTTATTTGACGATTTGTATAAGCAATATATAAACAAATAAAGAAATACATCAATAATAAGTTTTACCTGTCGAATATGTGGAGGAAAGATGTTGGCCAAGATAACTGTACATACACGGATGGCCTCCTCCCGGACTATACCCATGAGGTCGTCAGCGGCAGCTGCAGGATCTATGGAGCCGTGGAGAACCTCCTGAGCAACCTGGTAGATCCGCTCGCGTGATGGTGCGCCTAACTGCACGACACTGCTTACCATGCACCCCTCTATGATCCGCCCGAAGAAGTCGTCAGATAATGAAGGGCCGGCGCCTGATCCACTCGCACCACTACCCTCGGTGGGTGGGCGACGTCGAGATCTCGCAGCAGGGACTATAGTGTAGGCTGGGACACGGGGGATGCCCACAACTCTACCCTTCTTCGGCCCCCCTGTATCTTCCATCCAGTCCACCATCTCCTCGTCCTTACGCCAAAGATCGCCATCTTTGAGTATCACTTCTCTAGAGCTCCAGGGCCACGAAAGGTCCTCGAACCAGGTGTCTCAAAAAACACAAAAATAGGTGAAAAGTAAGTATTACACAAAAAAATTCAAAAGAATTTAAAAGCCATCAAATACATACTAAATGAAATAATTAAATTACTTACCGCAATATGCTCTGCCTCAGGTGAGATATAACCACCGTCACCTTTCTTCTAGTGAGCGTGCCACCAAAACTCGAGGCGGGAAGGTTTGTGCTTTAGACTACGCTTTAAGTCTCTCCCTCAGAGAGGTCGTCTGACGACTCCCAGTCTGATGTGGAGACGCTTTTGTCTTTGTCGGGCACCAGACTGTCAGGCCGACATCTTCTTGAACGCCTCCCCTCCCAAATATCGCACATACATCCCCCTCACACCGCAGCACCAATGAAATCTGGCCGGACATCTCTAAGTGTTCATCCATCACCATCTTAGTGCAGGGCCTTCTTCTTCTAGTTGTAGACCCACTTGTGCCAATTCATCTCGAGATACTTCCTGAGAACAGTCATCCCATGGGCCTCCTGTCCGTCCTCGAAGCGATAATATCTCTGCAGTACAACATATGAATATCAGCAGTTACTTAGTAGACAACATAAAGCAAAGCGGTAAATAAATATTCAAAAGCACAAATTAAAACTAACATATGAATGAATGACTTCTTACCCTAAACTCAGCAATAATAAGCGCACGTGTGCGGTCATCCACATCCGCCCACCTCATTCACGGGCTGGAGAATCAATTGCGGACGATCCCAAGCAACGTGTTCCTTAACGTCGTGTCAAGGATACTAAAATTGAAATTATTAAATTTTGAAATTACAAAGAATATATAAGAACTAAATAATTAATACAAACGTAATGTATATGTTACCTAGTAGTCCCGACCCGACATATAAGCGGCGTCTGGGGGGGATTCCCTAGCAATCCACGTGCTAGTCCCCGCGAAGGCCTGCGTCGATCACCTATGTAATGAAATACAACAATATTTATATAAACGAATATAATGTCAATATTATATAAAATTACAAACAATAAGATGTATAACAACAATACATGTAATTATACCTGATGATCCGGCCTGATCCTCACCAGCACTACCTCCACGGCCCCCACGGCCTGAACTACCAGCACGCCCACCACGATCGCCATGTGGTGTACGCACCATATCTGTATATATACTATCAAATCATCATTAAGAAGATAATATGCGGATACAACTAAAAGGATACAAACACAAATATCAGAATCATCATGCACATACAACTAAAAGGATACAATATGCAGATATAACTAAAAGGAAACAGCTATGACATTTGAATACAACTAAAAGGATACAACATGTAGACACAACATGCATTTGTTATTTGACAGTTTATTTTTATTTTATTTATTTATTGTTTTTTATAGGCTTAAATATAAAAAATGGCAACAAAGTCACGATCATTTATTCGGGGAAAATATTCGACAGTTCAATCATCTAATTGACAAAATTGAAAGGTGAATCACCAACTAAAAGCCTAACTATTAAGAAACTATGACATTTGAATACAACTAAAAGGATACAACATGCAGATATAACTAAAAGGAGACAACTATTACATTTGAATACAACTAAAAGGATATAAAGAGTACATACTCTTAATCATTTGTATCATCAAAGCCATCAATATCAGAATCATCATCTTCGAGCAGTAGATCTTCACTATCGTTGTCATCACCATCTTCATCTTCCTCAACGATTTCTTCAATTATATCTACTTCTTCAACCACATCGTCTTCACTTTTGACAACGACAACATCATCCTCTTCTTCACTAGACTCACTAATAATTATCACATCAGCAGGTGTGACACTAGTAGACTCGACTTGTAAAGGTTCATCGTCTGGATGAGGAGTTGTGCCTTGAAAACCACGGGCTTTGGTGGTTATAACCGCATGCCATGGGCTTGCAGGAGTCTTAACACTCCGCGCGTAGTACACCTGTGTTGCTTGACTTGCTAAAATAAAAGGCTCGTCCATACCACTCATCAGTCTTAGTTTTGACTTAACGTTAACAATCACCCGTCCTGATTTTTTATCTACTTTAACTACATTCTCAACATCAAACCAACGACAATTGAAGCAAACTAATTCTTTATGACCCCAATACTTGAGCACGACAACTTCTAGCAATCATCCATACCAGTCATCCCAAATATTATCGTAATAAATACTACCTTTCACCACAACACCGAATCAAGCCAGGTTTACTTCCCCAATATCGCAACACTTAAATCAGAATCGCTGACAATGCAACATGTATAAGTATCTACAGATCTTTCAGTATTATCATTATAAGCTTTAGCCGATTGTCAACTAACTCATCCGTGAGGACCTAATGTACATTAACACAATATTGCACAAATGTTAATTACGCCATAAGAATAAATCTATGATGGTAGATTCATTGAACTTGTAAAGGTTAGACTTACATGATCTTTAAACCATTGCACAAATTCTCTATTTCTCAAATTTTGCAAATCCCCGTCCGATATACTCAGATTCGCTTCACGTACTTCAGCATCATATTGACTGCAGCACAGTTATATACTCAATGTGTTTGTAAAGGAACTTGACACAATTACACCAGACATATATAGTTATGACTACTTACTTAATGTATGGCGCTACTTCATTCATGTTGATAAGTGCATACAATGTGGCAACTACATACTCACTATTGGTCAAGAATCGCCTTTTTTTACCGCCGAATGGGTGAACAGGATGACTAAAGGCCGTTAGTTCTCCATTTTCCTCGTGCTCAACAACCTGATTTCGACGTGCGCGATTGTGCTTTGTCTGAACATTTGGCTCAAAGTACAATGAGCAGAAATTAACAAGTTCCTCCATAACATAACTTTCAGCAATCGACCCTCTACACGGGCTCTATTCTTCACCTTTTGCTTTAGACGTCGCATATACCTATGTGATATATAGATTAGCAAGAAAAAATGAACATTTTACCATATTAAAAATATTAATGTCATTACCTCTTGAATGGATACATCCATCTATATTGTATGGGACCGCCAAACTTAGCTTCATATGGCAAGTGAATAGGCAAATGCTCCATTGAATCAAAAAACGATGGAGGGAAGATCATTTCTAACTTGCACATTATTTCCACTATCTCAGATCTCCATTTTATCTATGTCTTTGACACAAGTCCACAAACATAGATCTCTCAAGAAATTAGAAAGCTCATCGTTGTTTCAACCACATATTTTGGTAACAAGTCGATAAATACCACGAGGATCAACTTCGCATGAATACGTGACAATCATGACTTTTGAGACCCCAAACTTCAAATTTCTTCGACTTTTTACAACACCTTGCTATATTCAAGAATATCCATCCGGGAGCTTCAAATTAATCGATCCAATTACATATCAATATCAATTGTTCCTCGGTCAAAGTATATTCACTTTAGGCGTTACCATCTTACTACCCTCCTGATACAGCCATAGATCTTCCCTAATGTTCATTTCTACCAAATTAAGCCTCGACTTGTTGTTGTCCTTTGTTCTACCAAAGGGCATCTAGGATTGTATAAAAATGTTATCAAATATGTTCTTCTCAAAGATGATTGTCAAACAACGACTGCGCAGTGTAGCCCAATAAGGCGTGTCAAAGAACATGGATTTGTGTCCATTATGAACCTTGCCAGTAACCATAAGCTCGCTTAAATCTGTGATTTTTCCCTGAGGGTGGAAACTTCAAATGACTAATCCAACTCAACACTGCTGACCCAGAAAGACGGCCAGGTACTTGACGTTTCTCTATTTTTCAATTGAATTATCTACTCATCCGTCGATAACGATGTTCAATCGGCAAAAACTGTCTGGATGTTGCAAAGAAACTCATTTCCCCCCCCATGTTTGAGCCTCACAGCTTTAACTGACCCCATGCACACGGGACATGACAAGCCCCCGTGAGTCGACCATCCACTGATCATTCCTAACACTGGGAAGTCATTTATTGTCCACAGTAAAATTGCCCTCATGTCAAAGTTCTGCTTAAGAGATACATCATAAGTTTGAACCCCTTTTTCCCACAACATCTTCAACTCATCAACTAACGACCTGAGGTATACATTGATGTCTTTACTCGGACTCTTATCACCCGGAATCAGTAAAGGCATGAACATGTAGGGATCTTTCATGCACATTGAAGGAGGGAGGTTATACACCACAATAATCACCGGCCAAATTGAGCAGGGCTTTGTGTAAAGCCCGTTAAACGGATTAAACCCATCCGTAGCAAGTCCAAGCCTAACATTGTGAACCTCTTCAGCAAATGAGGGGTACTTGTTATCAAAAAATTTCCACTCAAGCCCATCTGTTGGGTGTGTCAGTTGACCTTTGACTATGTCCCGTGTAGAGTGCCACCTCATATCCTCGGCGGTATGTGTTGACATGAACAACCGCTGAAGCCTCGGGGCAATGGGAAAGTAATGTAAGATCTTTCTAAGACGCCTTTTCCCTTTTCTTGCATACTGCTCACAAAGATCTACTTGTACCACAAATATCACACGACCTCTTATCTTTATTGACATCACCGTAATACAACATACAGTCATTCTCACAAGCATCAATCTTCTCATACCCTAGATTGAGCCTTTTGACCATTTTCTTCACATCATAGTACGACTCCGGTAATTTATTGCCTGCAGGTAAACACTTCTTCACAATGCTTAACAGTTCATTAAAACCTCTCTCGCTATAGTCATGCTCGTTTTTGAAGTGTAAAAACTTAGTCACGGCAGATAAGACGGTGTGCTTTTCGTGCCCGTCATACAGTGGCGTCGCTACTTCATGCAATAACTCATAGAAACCCTTAGCCCCATCATTCGGCTCTTGCTTTCGACATCATCGCCATCCCCGTCGCTCAGATTCCATCGGGAAGTATGAACCAAAGAGCCTTCAACTATCATGTTAAGATACCAAAGGTTTCATCACCTCCGGATTCCGGTTTTGATTCATATTCATCCAACCAGGTTTCCCCATGATAGATCCATGTCATATAACCCTGCTTGAACCCATACGCAAATAAGTCGCACATGACATCACTCTTTTCCTTCCACACTTCATTCACACACCTCTTACAAGGACATCTGATCTCATCGCCGCTGACTTGCTCAAACGCGAAGTTGAGAAACTATTCAACCCCACTATGATACTCAGAGATAAGCCCACTCCTATCAGGGCTACCCTACATTCCATCCAACTTCGATCAACTGACATCTCGGACAACTGTTTGCTATATATATGGAAAGTTAGACAAACACAATCAAGTCTCCAAGTTAATGTATATGCAAGCTTATGAGTTTCCTAACTTCATCTCCCAATCTAATGGGTCAGGCTTCTATCCCATTCCCGGATGTGTCGCCTCACTGATGCCAACAACTTGAACACATATTTAAATTTTTCAGAAATTTCTAAGAAGATTCTCCTATGGTCTTCAAGTACACGAAATAGACTAACACATCGTAGTCTAAATATGCACCCGAAGAACATCAAGAGATATATACTAACCGAAAATTCAAAAAAATATAAAGACGTGCTCAAGTCGTTAACACCGACCTAAGTGAGATCGAAACATACAAGAACAGTCCCAAAATGGGGACTATTTGAGATTCACTCCTACTAAGTGAATCTCAAACGGGTTTCTAAGCTTCCTAAACTATATGAAAATATATGTTCATGTGAAAGAAAGGATTATTCTATATAACTACACATTCACTTATCAAACCATTAATGCCAACAATGTGAAGCAAAATAAATTTGACAAACAAGAAACTTCGTCTTTCTTTCTATTTTTTTTAAAACATTCTAAGATATTGCAGAGTTGAAATGTCAATTCTAATCACCAATGTATTCACATTACTGACACCAATATAACAGATAAAGAATTCATATTATCTGGGAATTTTGTTTTGAAGTCCATTGAATAAGCAAAAAAAAGGAACTGCCTATCACTTCATAAACAATATATATATATATATATATATATATATAATATGGAATTATTTAATTACCCATCGACCATAGACGAAAACTTCTGACTAGGGTTGAGAAAATAAAAATGAATAGCTTCGATTACCTATGTTTTCAGGCTTTCTTAGCAACCGACATAGTATTAACCTAACTCCAACCCAAGTTTATTAAAAACTCCCAATTTGCAATACAAATTAGCTTCGTCATTACTCGGAGAAGCAAGGTTGAGATATAACACAAGCATTAACACCACTATTCCCCAAGTTAACATATGAATTAGAAGAATCGGATAAATTAAATTGCAATATTAAGAAATTTCAATTACTAAGTAACTTTTCCAGCAAAAAGAAAAGTGAGTACAAATAACCAATGAGAAGTATCAAACTGACTATAAAACATGGTAAGGAAAACATGAGAAGTATCAACTTTTAATGTGAGCATGGTAAGGAAAACAATTAATAAAGCAATCAAGCAAATGAGAAAAATTATATATACTAAGTAGTACTCACTCTGTCCCAATTTAACTATCAAATGACCATTGCCTGCGTGCCTGCTTCGGTGTTTTAATCAACAACAACAATTTCAACCAATTTGTCCTTGTGTTTTGAATTAAATGAAATACACAGTTGAATAAACACATGAATGAAAGTGAAATAAGCAAAAAAAGGAACTGCCAATATATATATATATATATATATATATAGAAGTGTTGAATATAATTTAAAAATTTACCAAAATGAAGTGTAGAACAACTGTAGAATAAACTGAGGGCGAAATGGGGGTGAAATGATGAACTGGGTGGTGCTCAGATGGCCGGTGAATGGTGGCAGCCGGCGAATGGTGGCAGCCGAACTAGTGGCAGCCGGTGAATATGGTGGAACCGGCGATTAATTTGGGCAAAACTATTGAAGGATATTCTATTGAACAAATCAATTGAGCTAGCTGAGAATCAGTCGATATACGGTAGCTTAGAATCAATTAGGGAAATGGCCAAAACGCGAGGGAAGGAGTAAATTAAGATGGAATGAAAATTATACTCGTTTTCATCGAACCAGGGTTTTAAATATAAGACTCATTCTCGACGGCCGGGCCGTCGTTAATTCCCCTATTGATATTAACTTATTACCGACGGCGTTACCGTTGATACTAACATTAGTACCGTCGCCAATGAGTTTTTGTGACGCCCCCAAAATAGGTATACATCACCCATCTTGAGTCGCCAAATACATGGTACTAAATTCAAATACAACTTGATTATACAATAGTCGTGTAAAATTCGACAAAATACATACTGTGAGTTTTAATACAAATATTGTCATCTAAACAATATCCACACTCAATTTAGTCCTCATTACATTTATTATCACACTATTTAATAGAATAGTGAGGACTACTAAGACACCATCTCGGACCATCACTCCGTTCCCCGACTAGTCCCCTGCCACGTTCTCATTTCTCAAGAGAACAAAGAAAGAAAGGGTGAGCTCAACTAGCCCAAGAAGAAATATTATGACTAAGATAAAGCAGAATAAATTATCATTAGTCCTCAACAATGTTAAACTGATAAAATACAATAGACATCAAGTTTAACTGCAACGTTACATGCAATCCATTAAAAGAGTCAAGCAGAGAATAAAATCTACTATCTTTTATGATTTAAAAAGGGTTTTCATCACTTTTATCGCTGAGACTCAGCTTAATAAATAATTCACATCATCCCTGCACTACGGCCAAGAATATTTATTAGGGTCACGACCACAAATTATCCATGCACTATGGGCCAAGGATATTTGTGTATTCATCAATGGTCATGATCATGCCAACAACTGTCCATCAATGCACTTCGGGCCAATGAGGACTTTTACCACATCATTTGTAACATTTCGGTCATGATTACACCGAATAATCCCTGGTCATAATCATACCAAGTCCATCTATGCACTACAGGCCATAGATGACTTTCAAAAATAACATAAACATGAGGATGATGACAATGATATAAGAATTCAATAAAACAAGTTCAAGAATTAATTTATTCAGGAACTAATAACGTCCAAATTATCAACATGATACTTCTTTGTAAAGTAAAATTCAAGAATGCTCATAAGAATATTTCCATGAAAAGATACTGGATGAAGCACAAATATCAAGAATATTCCATTAATTTCATGGAGTGTAGAAGTCAAAACTTTAACCAACTGAGTATAATAAAGAATGGAATAATAAAAGAAATTACCATGCATGCGAGATTGCAGATGACATGTGTTATTCCATCGTAATAATAAATAACGGAACTGTGTCAAAGCGTAATACGCACCGGCATACGATATTCCAAATGTAATAATAAAGAATGGGATACAACAGAAATCACTATGCATGCGGTATTTCAGATGTATGTGTTATTCCAATAGAATACTAAATGACGTAACCAGTCGTGTGAAATTCACACCAACAGATGTTCCAATAGAATAATAAAGATTTTAACCAAATCCCACAGAAAGCATGCGCATGTGATATTCCAATGTAATAATAAAGAATGGAATACGTAAGAATTTCACCAAGTATAGGTAGCTAGCACAGATACAAAGTTATTCCAATGTAATAATAAAGATGGAATAATAGAAGTTCTCTTAATGAATACAAAAGAAATAATACCCTTACCGTAAAAGAAAACTTGATATCGAGTAAAGAAGTAGCGAGAATACTTTTCTTCTTTTTCTCTATAGTTTCTCTCTGTAGTTTCAAAGGAATTCGTAAAAAATAATGAAGAAATGAGCTTCTATTTATAGAAGAATGGAATAAATAGTAACCAATTTATGAACGGTCCAGTATCGATTTACTTTAATCTGACGGTCCATATTTAAAGCAAAATCTTTTAAATAAAATATAATATATTCTATTTATAATCTAATAAAACGAATAACTTTTAAAAAGATTTTATTATACAAACACTATGCAAGCACTATGCAAACACTATGCATAATAAAATATAATATATTCTAATTATTGTCTAATAAAATGTATAACTTTATAAAAGTATTCTGCTTTTATATAAAAAGATTTTACTATTAGCCTAATAAAACGAATAACTTTATAAAAGTATTCTGCTTTTATATAAAAAGTTTTTCTGCTTTTATTACGTTAATAATACGAATAAAACAAAACGTTATCATCATTATTATTATTCACACTATTAATCGACCGTGTCATTCCCGTGAAAGAGGGGCTTTCAATAAGAATTTCTCCCTATCATGCCGCAATTAGGTGACCAAACCTCTCCTCGCGTAACTTCTAGACATCGTTAATAATGTAAATAATAATATTAATAACTTTGTCATCTCAATTATTGATTTAATAACATATAAAATATCGACAATAATCAATCAAACCGAGTGACTTCTCACATAAGCATCAATAATCAATACCGTATACTACTTATGCAACCATGCCAGACATCGTATTTTTTACTACCGAGTAGTTCAACAAGATTAATCAGTAAAAATCATCCGTTATTTTCATAAAAATATTTTTGTCGCTTTCAATCCGACAATAATTATATTGTGGTCCACTAATGATTGTGCCGTCATATCTAATATTCCCCATCAATCAAATATTATATAACAACTTGCAAAATTTATAAATATTACCCACAACTATAACATTATATCACATTTATTCCATAATATTCAAAATGATATTTATAGAAAATTTATTTTTATTCATAAAAGTCAGGTCTTACAATCTCCCCTCTTATGAAATTTCGCCCTCGAAATTAGGGTACGATACACTGTATGTCAAGAGGTAAGGATACCTTGATTTCATTTCAGATTCTAACTCCTGTGTCATTTCCTCAACATCGTGGTTCCTCCATAACACTTTCGACTTGAGGTATAACCTCGAAGCGTAGAATATGTTCCTTCTTATCCAAGATTTGAACAGAACCTCTTCATACGCTAAATCTTTCGCTATTTCGTCCGATTCTAACTCAATAATATGGTTCGGGTCTTTCACATATTTACGTAATATGGATATATGAAAAACGCATGAACACGAGACATACTTGGCAAAGAAAGCAAGTCTATAAAGCTACAAATCCCTACCGATCGAGGATTAAAATGGGCCAATGAATCGAGGATCGAGCTTTCCTCTCTTTCCAAATCTCGTAACTCCTTTCCATGGAGCAACACGTAACAACACACGATCTCCAATATCAAATTCCACGCTCTTTCAATGAAGATCAAGATAACTCTTTTGTCATCTTGTGAGGTTTTTATACGTTGTTTGATCGTTTGAATTTTTTTCGTAGTCATACGTATCAACTTCTGGTCCCAACAACGTTGTTTCACCCACCTCATCCCAAAGATATCGAGAATCGACACTTTCTTCCATACAACGCCTCGAATGGAGCCATGCCAATACTTGCTTGATAATCAAGTATCAGTAGAAAACTCCACCAATGGTAAGAACTTATCCCAACTTCCCTTGAAGTCAAGGACACAGAGTCTTAATAAATCTTTAAGAGTTTGAATAGTCCTCTCTGATTTTCCGTCCGTCTGAGGATGATAAGCCGAACTAAATTATAAATATGTGCCCATAGCTTTTTGCAAACTAACCCAAAATCGTGAAGTGAATCTTGGGTCTCGATCAGAAACTATGGATACTGGCATACCATGCAGTCTTACAATCTCGTTTATGTACATACGAGCAAGACGCTCAAGTGTATAAGTTTCTCGATTGGTAAGAAATGAGCGCACTTGGTCAATCTATCAACAATGACCCAAATTGCATCTATGCCTTGAGAAACCTTGGGAAGACCAAGAATGAAATTCATAGTAATGTGCTCCCACTTTCCATTCCGAATTTCAAGTGGTTGCAATGGACCTTTTGGTACTTGATGCTCTGCTTTGACTTGTTGACAAGTTAGACACCTTGAGATAAACAAATATTATCTCTCTCTCTTCATATTGCTCCACCAAAATGTATGGCCGTAAGATCACGATACATTTTGGTACTCCCAAGATGGATTGCAAACGGTGTGTTGTGCGCGCCCATCATGGTTTTATACTTTAAATCGTGGTCGTTAGAACACAAAGTCCGGAGTTGACTCAAGTATTCCTTCTTCATCGATTCTCGCTTCCGCATAAGACCTTCTTGCACTTTCTTCCTCATATGCATCAGCTCCAGGTCTGTAGCTTGAGCAACTTTAACTTTATCGATTAAAGTCGATTCTAATCGTATATTCGTTATCTTCACATGGTTTTTATATTCGCACTCGTAAACTCATACGATCTTCTACTCAACGCGTCAGGTACCACGATTGCTTTTCCACAATGGTATTGAATGGTACGATCATAATCTTCAACAGCTCGAGTCAACGTCTTTGGCGCATGTTACGTTCGTTTTAATTGAAGAAATATTTAAGGGTTTTAGAAATGGGGTTTTGTATTGGGGTCAGTACAAAATTCGATTTCACGCTTTAGGGATAGGCTAGGAAGTCTTCATGAATACGTCAGGAAATTTATTAACGATAGAAATATCATTCAAAACTGTGACCCTCATTCAAGACTTGGATAGTACGTCACATTGATACCTATCAACTTGTCATCTTCATTCACGATGTCGCCTACAAAAAGTCTAGCCTCGATGCATTCCACACAAGGAAGTCAAAATGAAAGGATCGGGCTTTTTACTTATGACTTGATATGACAATGATTGACTTTAGTGGTTTGGTTACTTTGAATTCGCATAACAAGTTGGTTAGAAATATGAAAGCTAACAACCTCACTAAAAGCATGATGAGTAGTAAACCAATCGATTCCAAAAATCACGTCAAAGGCAAGTATTTTCAATGAAATAAGGTCGACACGTAATGTGAGGGTACCGATTTGAACCAAACAAGACTTATAAACAGTGGACAAATAAGTAAAAGTCTAATTTCTCCGGGGTTAAATTTAAACGTTGAGCGCAAGTAGGAGAAATAAAAGAATGGGTAGAACCGGTATCAAATAAGGTATATACTTCACTAGAATTTATGATGAGCTTACCCGTGATGACCTCGTTCGGGTTTCTTGCTTTCTGGGAGGTCACGACAAACGCTCTCCTTGAACAACCAGCTTTTGTCTTATCTCGACGGCCTTTCTTCCATCCATCCAATTTGGACTTGTCTTCTAAGTGCACGCACAAAATCGAGCCAGTGTCCTTCTTCCACAATTGTAAATACGCTTTGAGGGCATCGCACGCTTTGATCGATGTGTCCTCCCCTCCATATTTGAAGCATATGATAGGTGGTCGCTCTCCTTCCTTAACGACGTGTGTTGATGCCGATGTCTTTCCATCATTGTTAAATCTTCTTTCTTGAAATGTCCATTCTTATTATTTTGGCTATGATTACCACTCAAGTGGTTACCATTTCTAACATGTTGATTCCTCCATGCTTATTGTCACCGCTTTGATGATCGTTATCACCGGTAGATATCATTTTGTCACCGCTTCTCTTTTGGTTGGGTTGACTCATTATCGCGCTCCAATAATCGAGCCCTATTAACAACATCTCAATACAAACACGCTTTATGAGAGATAAGATATTGATGTATCTCGTGTTTCAAACCTCTTAGAAATATTCGCGGCCATTCTCTCCTCATTAACAACCAAATGAGACGCAAATCGGGACAACTCGGCAAACTTGGCTTCGTACTACGACACGGTCATGTTGTTTTGCTCCAACTTGATAAACTCCACCTCCTTCATGTGACGAATACTTTCGGAAAGTACTTGTCATTAAACCGCTTCCTTAGAACTTCTCCCAAACATCTTGAGTGCGTTAGGTAGGTATCGCGCTTCTGATTCCCACCAAGAATCGCTTCTTCACGCAACATAAAGGTGGCGAATGGAACCTTTTGCTCCTCGGAGCATCCCAAGACATCAAATATCCTAGTGATCTACTTTAACCACGTCTCCGCCTTAAGTGGTTCTGGCTTTCCCAAAAACTCCGGTGGTCCCAACTCCTTGAACTGCTTAGCGGTGACCAACCATGGGTTGACATTGTTTCCACCTGCATTATGAACATGAGTCTCTCTCGTTTGGTGTTGCATGAATTCTAAAAAGCTCCTAAACGTACCGTCGTTCGTCATTTGATCAGTGTTATTATTTACAAGAAGATTATCGCCTTCTTGATGCACATTATCCTGATTATTGATCTATGGAGACTCAACGGTCTCCTGTGCTCCATTGATGTTCTCAACATTCTCGGATGCCATTTTCAAACACTGCCATAAAACAAGGGTTAATTAACATATCACATATTATCCCTATACTCTGACCGTCCAATTAAATATCAAATAGACTTAGGTAGGTCATACTAGCGAAGGAATTCCCCGTCTCTCCCCTCCTAGTTATTATCTCACATCTCAGCCAGAGATCATATCCCTAAGATTTGATACCAACTGTGACGCCCCCAAAATAGGTATACATCACCCATCTCGAAATCGCCAAATACACGGGTACTAAATTCAAATACAACTTGATTATACAATAGTCGTGTAAAATACGACAAAATACATGTTGTGAGTTTTAATACAAATATTGTCATCTAGACAATATCCACACTCAATTTAGTCCTCATTACATTTATTATCACACTATTTAATGAATAGTGAGGACTACTAAGACACCATCTCGGACCATCACCCGCTCCCCGACTAGTCCCCGCCACGCTCTCATTTCTCAAGAGAACAAAGGAAAGAAAGGGTGAGCTCAACTAGCCCAAGAAGAAATATTATGACTAAGATAAAGCGTAATAAATTATCATTAGTCCTCAACAAAGTTTAAATTGATAAAATACAATAGACATCCAAGTTTAATCTGCAATGAACATGCAATCCATTAAAAGAGTCAAGTAGAGAATAAAATCTACTATCTTTTATGATTTAAAAGGTTTTTCATCACTTTTATCGCTTGAGACTCACTTTTAATAAATAATCCACATCATCCCCGCACTACTACCAATGATATTCATTAGGTCACGACCACAAATTATCCATGACTATGGGCCAAGGATATTTGTGTATTCATCAATAGTCATGATCATGCCAACAACTCGTCCCATCAATGCACTTCGGCCAACGAGGACTTTTACCCATCATTTGTAACATTACGGCCATGATTACACCGAATAATCCCTAATCATAATCATACCAAGTCCATCTATGCACCACAAAAGCACGTATGACTTTCAAAAAAATATAAACATGAGGATGATGACAATGATATAAGAATTCAATAAAACAAGTTCAAGAATTAATTTATTCAGAACTAATAACGTCCCAAATTGTCAACATGATACTTTTTGTAAAGTAAAATTCAAGAATGCTCGTAAGAATATTTTCATGAAAAGATACCGGATGAAGCAAACGCAAATATCAAGAATATTCCACTAATTTCATGGAGTGTAGAAGTCAAAACTTTAACCAACTCGAGTATAATAAAGAATGGAATAACAAAAGAAATCACCATGCATGCGCAGATTGTGATGACAAAGTTTATTCCATCGTAATAATAAATAATGTAACCCGTGTCAAAGCGTAATACGCACCGGCTGTGATATTCCAATGTAATAATAAAGAATGGAATACAATGTAAATCACCATGCATTCGGATTTCGATGACAAAGTTATTCCAATGAATACTAAATGATGGAACCAGTCGTGAAATTCACACCAACAGATGTTCCAATAGAATAATAAAGACGGAACTGTGTCCCACAGAAAGCATGCATGTGATATTCCAATGTAATAATAAAGAATGGAATACATAAGAATTTCACCAAGTATAGGGTAGCTCACAGATACAAAGTTATTCCAATGTAATAATAAAGATGGAATAATAGAAGTTCTCTTCATGAATACAAAAGAAATAATACCCCTTACCGTAAAAAAAAACTTGATATCGTAAAGTAGCGAATTCTTTTTCTTTTCTCTCTATAGTTTCTCTCTATAGTTTCTCTCTGAGAGTTGCAAATGAATTCATAAGAAATAATGAAGGAATGAGCTTCTATTTATAAAGAATGGAATGAATAAGAACTAATCCATGAACTATCCCGATTGATTTATTTTAATCTGACTATCCATATTTAAAGCAAAATCTTTTAAATAAAATATAATATATTCTATTTATAATCTAATAAAACGAATAACTTTTAAAAAGATTTACTATGCAAACACTATGCAAATACTATGTAAACACTATGCATATAATAAAATATAATATATTCTAATTATTGTTTAATAAAATGTATAACTTTATAAAAGTATTCTGCTTTTATATAAAAAGATTTTACTATTAGCCTAATAAAACGAATAACTTTATAAAAGTATTCTGCTTTATATAAAAGTTTTTCTATTTTATTACGTTAATAATACTGAATAAAATAAAACGTCATCATCATTATTATTATTCACACTATTAATCGACCAATTCGCTCCTGTGAGAAGAGGGGCTTTCTAATAAGAATTTTTCCCTATTAAATAATTAATTAGGTGACCAAACCTCTCCTCGACGTAACTTCTGTACATCGTTAATAATGTAAATAATAATATTAACAACTTCGCTATCTCAATTATTGATTTAATAACATATAAAATATCAATAATAATCAATCAAACCGAAAGTGACTTCTCACATAAGCATCAATAATCAATACCGTAATACTACGCAACCACGCCAGACATCGACTTTTACTACCGAGTAGTTCAACAAGATAACGGTAAAACTTTCGACGTTATTTTCATAAAAATATTTTTTCGCTTTCTCAATCCGATAATAATTTTGCAGTGGGTCCACCAATGATTGTCTTGCCGCATTTAATATTCCCCACCAATCGAATATTTTATAACAACTTCATGCGTTTTGCAAAATTTATAAATATTACCCAGAACTATAACATTATATCAAATTTATTCCATAATATTCAAAAATGATATTTATAGAAAATTCATTTTTATTCATAAAAGTTGGGGTCTTACAGTTTTCCCTCCACCGGGAAAGTCTGGCGCCAAATAATAGGGTTATTAACGACGGTTTACATTCACGACGGCTATTCCGTCGCCAATGACCTTATTATCGATGGGGAGCATGCTGTCAGTCATGTGCCCGTCAATGCCTCAATTTTTTTTAGTGTTTGGCCCGTAGTGCAAAGATGAATTTATTAGTATGATTATGAACAAGAACTGTGATTTGGTATAACCATGATTTTTGATGTTTTAGGTAGAGACAGGTGATGAAAATTATCTTCGTCCTAGGTGCGAAGAGGAATTTAGAATCACAATTATGATTATGAGTTATTCATATGATTGTGGACAGGAATTGTTGAATGATGTTAGAGGGATAAAACATTATTGGTGGACTTTTAAGATGGAGAAGTTAATAGACCTGATGGTCTATTTGACTCTTCTAATGGATTGCTCGTTCTGCTGCAACTATGGTATTAAGAGTGTAGACTGGGGTAACAGGAGAATAGAACGGTGGTCTATAGCTGTTGAGGTTCTCCTTAAATAGTATGGAAATAATTTTATTGAGAACTTTAGATAAGTGTGTCGTATTGTATACGTCATTTGATATTTAATTTTGGTGAACCAAATAGGGTGAGGTGAATCCAACTTTGGAAGGGTGTTTTGCCACTATCATATAAGATGTCTAATGACATACAACCTCGTGTTTTCATAAGATAGGGTTGTGCACATCCACTTGCTGAGTATATCTACGAGTACTACCTATATAATCTTGGAGTTTATTTGAAATATAATTCTCACTTGGAGACAACGGAGATAATTATATGTCAAGAGAAGACTCACCATTGGAAAGAAGATGATAGCAATCTTCTTGTTTTTCTTTGGGGACTATTGGGTCAACCAAGGATAATTCTGTGGACATATGATATCTATCACAACCTAGACGCATGGCCTCCCATGTACGAAGGTATCCTTGAGCACTTCCCAAAGATTTTAATTTCTAAAACAGTTTTTGACTATATTTTTATGTAAAGTACCATTGTAAGGTTGTGGTCGAGGCACCATGAGAGTTATATACATTTGTATTAAAACTCACAGTTTAACCAGTGGTCGATTCTATGACAGCTCAACACAAATAGATAAATGAAGTTTGTATTTAATTTTTATAGAGTGGTATCTGGCGACTCAAGATGGGTCGTGTGGACCTATTTTGGGGGCGTCACACAACACATTTTACATCCTGAAATTTAAACACCACATAAAAATACAATATTATATCTTCCAAACATTTAAGTGGTCTCTCTCTCTTAGTACTACGTGAAAGTAGTATGCACACAAGCCAATCATGTTTGATGATAAAGCATATACTTTAAATAATCTTATTCATTTATTAATAAAAGTATTAATTTATTAAAGGCTTTTAATTATCTACATGATGTCGTTTTTATAATATGTGATAAACCCATAGTTTTAAACAATGCTTTTAGAATAATGATGATGATCATTCTAATGAGATCTAAATTCTTAAAAAGCTTAAAACTAAAAATAGTTCCCAATCATTGATTACTAAATCGGGGATTAGTGAATCCGATAGATCGGTACATACGCTGCTTGCTCATCGATGAGGATGATTGATCTCATGATCATTTGTGTGGAGACACTAAAGCAAGTATGTAGGTGCTTATTAGAGAATAAGTTCAATCGAATGTGGCTCGCTAAGGAATACCTAATGGAGTTTTATTTGTCCGTCAATAGAATTCCTCAGAGTGATAGTAAGACAAGTAATCCTTGGACTTGAGATCATCATAGTATCTTGTGTATGATGAGTTATACTTTGACTTATTCCTTAAGACCCTTAGGGTATATCAAAGGGTATGCTTGGGTATAATAAGTCAGATACGGAGATAATGTATGATCAATAAAGAATCTACCACTTCTAATAAAAAGAAGAGAATGTCCTATGTGATTCGATAAATGACAACCCAAGAGTCCTCGGTTAAGCGCAAATGAAATTAGAAAGGAGTTTCTAATTTGCATTATTTGAGTCATGTATTTAAGGATCGAAATACATATAATTAAATAAAATAAGACTTGACAAGAATTCCATGCCTTATATTTAATCGGGACATCAGATGGTGGAAGGATTGAATTGCATTTGTAATTATTTACTCAAAGGTTCTTTAATGATTAATGTTGAAATCTATATTATCCTCGGAAAGTCGTTGATCGCTAGGGAGGCTTATCCCTATCAGAGAATAAATATTATTTATTTAAATAAATTAATTATTTAATTTATTTATTTAAAATAAGATTAGAATTGTTCTAATTGATTTATTCACAACCGATTTAATACGGAGAACCTAAAGGGTCACACCATAAAAGGAAGAATAATTATTTAAGAAGTTAATGGCATAATCGTAATAATATAAAGTAAGTATATTTAATTTAATCTATGGTGATGAATAAATTAAATAGCTTAATATTTATTATTTAATATTTTAGAAATATTAAATATAAATTAATAAGAGGAGTCTTATTAATATTATTACAATTATTATTATTTTAATTTCTAAAAGAGTTTAGGAATTAATTTAATATAAGTATTTCTCATTTATTCCTAATTGATTAGGAAGAAAAATTAGTTAAAGGAGTTTAATTAATTATCCCTAATAAGATTAGGAGCTTAATTAATTAAAAGAATTTAATTAATTAAAACCCAATTCTTTAATTGTTAAGATGGGTTGCCCACATCTATTAATAAGAGGAGTCTTATTATGGGTGTAAAAGGTGTTGTTGACTTTTACAACGACATAATTCTAATTTGTTGGAGAGTACCCTTTTCTATAGTAGATAGAAAACTAGGGTTCGAGCCAAATACACCATCTTCTTGAATTCTTTATTCTTCCTCGTGGATCACCTCTGAGGCCAAACATTTGGGTGGCTAATGTCGATCAAAGGAAGGAACCAAACCCGGTGGATTCAAGATCAACGCGAAAAGATTCGAGGTGAACTTATACCGAGGAAGCTCGATCTTCAAGGGTATGATTTATTCTTTATCTTTTCGCTTAATTAATAATTGTGCATAAAGGGTGATCCGGTATATGGTTTGTAAAAATTTTAAACTCGATTTTACACGCTTCGCTTAATTTTGCAATATGATCAAGGTTTTGAATATTACAAACCTAATAAAGGCATCGAGCCAAACCTTTATGCTAATTATTAATTGTGAGACCCTCATTTTTTATCAATAAAGATTTAAATTTTGTCAAAATAATTTTTAATATTATGGTGTGAATTTTTAGATAATATTATAAAATAATTTTTAGTATTTATAAATTTTGCAAAGTATGCAAGTGGTTATATTATATTCGATTGGCCTGGGAATATTCTTGCTTAGCAGGAATATTCGTATAACTACCAATCATCAGGACCTCACAATGTAATTATTGCTTTGATCGAGAAAAACGACAAAAATATTTTATCAAAATAACTACGAAGTTTTACCGTGATACCGCTTGAACTACTCTAGTAGTAAAAGTACAAAGAATACGCAGTGGTCGCATAAGAAGCACACCTGTATTGATTATCGATGCTTATGCGAGAAGTCACTCACTTGATTCCATTATCATTTATTAATAATATGAATTATTATAATGATAATGACGCTTTTGTTTTATTCAGATTATTAACGTAATAAAATGTAAACATCTTTTATATAAAATGAATACTTTATTAAAGTTATTCTATAAATAGAATATATTATATTTTATTACGATAAGTATCGTATAAAGTTTTGCATAAGGTTTTTGATAAGATTTGATAAAGTTTGCATAAGAAAATGTTTTTATATAAATAGAATATATTATATTTTATTTAAAAGATTTTCTTTTAAATATGGACCGCCGATTAAAGTAAATCAATCTGACCGCTCATGGATTAGTTACTATGCATTCCATTTTCCTATAAATAAAGCTCATTCCTTCATTATTTTCTTTTTAATTCATCAAACTCTGAGAGAGAAATTATAGAGAGAAGCTATAGAGAGAAAATTATAGAAAAGAAGAAGAGTATTCTCGCTACTTCACTACTTCTATATTCATTTTTTTACTAGTAGGGTGTTATTCTTTCTTCTTCAAGAGAACTTCATTATTCCATTCATTATTATTCTCGTTGAATAACTCGTAAAAGTGGCATACCCTATACATAACCTCAGATACGCCAGATACCCTATACTTGGTGAAATCCTTATGTTATTCCATCGCTTATTATTCTCATTGAATAACCTCAGATACGCGCTTACTTACCCTATACTTGGTGACATTCTTCTATTATTCTGCTGGAACATCCTCGTCACAGGTTTTACACCTAACCGGTTCCGCTTTTTATTATTCTCGCTGAAACATCCTGCTCAGTAGGTTTTACACCGACCGGTTCCGCTTTTTTATCATTCTCATGAATATCCTATCCGCAGGTTTTTACACCGGATCCGGTTCCATCTTTATTATTCTGTTGAACATCCTGCTTGCGTGAATTTCACCCCGACCGTTTCCGTTATTATTATTCTCGCTGAATAACTCGCCTATGCGCAAGTACCGCATGCACGGTGATTTCTTTTGTTATTCCATTCTTTATTATACCCAAATTGGTTAAAACTTCGACTTATATACTCCATGAAATTAGTAGAATATCCTCGATATTCAAGCTTCATCCAAAGATCTTTTCATGGAAATATTCTTCCGATCATTCTTGAATTTTACTTACACGAAACAAAGATTATGTCGATAATTTGACGTTAATAATTCATGGATTAAATAATTCTTGAACTTGTTTTATTGAATTATTATGTCATTGTCATCATCCTCATGTTATATTATGTTATCTTCGCTTACGCAAGCATAGATGAACTTAGTATGATTATGACCAGTGATCATTCTAAGATAATCACGACTTGATATAAATGATGTGACAAAAGTCCTCAAAGGGTCTCGTAATGCAAATGATGGATAGTTTTTGGTATGATTATGACCAGGGGTGATTCTAAGATAGTCATTTAATTATCGATAATTTGATGAAAATCCTCGACCGTGGGTACAGTGGATGATTAGATGTGGTGGTTTATTTATTGTCGAGTCTCAAATGATAAAAATTGATGAAAACCTTTAAAACCTAAAAGATAGTAGATTTTATTCTCTACTCGACTTTTTAATGGATCGCTTATTCACCGCAGCTTAAACCGTTGTTCTATTGTATTTTATCGCTTAACATCGTTGGAAGGCTAATGATAATTTATTCTCGCATTATCTTAGTCATAATATTTCATCGGGCTAGTTGAGCTCACCCTTTTCTTTCACCGTTTCTTCGTGAAATGAGAACATAGTCGGGACGAAGCCTGGGAACGGGCAATGGTCCGAGGATAAGATTAGTAGTCCCTCACTATTCTCGTGAAATAAGGTGATAATAGTTGTAATGAGGACTCTTTTGAGTTTGTATAATATCTAGTAGACAAATATTTGTATTCAAACTCACGCTTTATGTCGATTGCATACCTACGCTTATATTAGTAAGTCAGATTTGAATTTATGTACCATGTACCATACCTAAGTGGCGCCATGCACTCAAGATGGGTGACGATACCTAATTTTGGGGCGCCACAATTGTATCGTAGCTAGGATACGATCCTCGCTAAGATGAGAATAGAACTAGAGGGAGAGACGGGGGAATTCTTTCGCTAGTATGACCTACCCTAAGTTTATTTGGTATTTAATTGGTCTCACGTAATATAGGATAATTTGTTATATGTCAATTAACCCTTGTTTTGTGACAAAGTTTTGAGAATGGCATCCGAAAATGCCGAGATAAGCAATGAAGCACATGAGAGTGTTGATTCACCAAACAAAAGGTAACGACCAACAACACGATAATAATCATATCGGTGGCAACGGCTATCGTAACAATGATAACCATCGGGGGAAAATATCATGCTAAGAATGGTAACCACTTTGCAGGGTAATCATGGCAAAGATAATAGAAGTGGAAATTTCAAGAAGAGAAGGTCATTTAGCTCGATTTTGTCGATATAGTGAAGTCAAGTCCAAATGGATAGTGGCACCAAAGGCGGATACGACAAAACAAAGCTCGCTGGTTTCAGAAGAAGCGCTTTTCATGACTTCTCAAAAGTGGGTAACCCGAACGGTTAGCACCAAGTTAGTTAATTATAAATTCTTGCAAGTCTATACCTTATTAGATACCCTGCTCTACCCATTCTTTTATCTCTCTTTCATGCTCAACGCTTAAATTTGACCCTAGAAATTAGACTTTTGATTTATCTATCAAACTTCGCTGAGAAACCTTCGTTACCTCCAATCGCTTATTAATCTTGTTGTTTCAAATAAACACTTTCACGCTATTCGCCGATCTTATCTCTTTGAAAATACTTGCCTTTGAGGTAATTTTTGAAAAATCATTGATTAACTACTCATTATTCTTTTTCGTAAGGTTGTTAGCTTTTATATTCCTAACCAACCCGTTATACTAATTCAAAGTAACCAAACCCTAAAGTTAATCATCGTTATATCGTCATAAGTAAAGAGCCCCGAACCTTTCGTTGTTGACTTCCTTGTGTGGAATGCACCGCCGACTTTCAGAGGGCGACATCGCGAATGAAGATGGCAAGTTTATAGGTATCATTGTGAGGTGCTATCTAGTGTTAAGGATGTAAGTCACAATTGGTATTAATGTGACGATTATCCAAGTCTTGGATAAGAGTAACGCTTTTGAATGATATTTCTATCATTAATAAATTTCTTGATGATTCTTGAAGACTTCCTAGCCTACCCTAGAGCGTGAAATCGAATTTTGTATCAATTCCCAAGATAAAAACCCATTTCTTAAACCTCAAATATTTCTTCAACTAAAAGGATCTGCTTACGTGGATTATGATGAAAGTCATAATAAAAGCATTGAACTAATGAAAATCATGGGTATATGAAGTATTAGTAAGTTTTATGATGAGTTATGTTGGTTAGTATGTGAAAACATGAAAGTTTCTTAGAAATCACAAAGAGTTGAAAATCGATTTTAGTGAAAAACGTAATATGAAATTCAATTGACCATATCTCCTATTATATTTTGAATTTTTGAATGTGGTCAAGTCCTAGAGTTAGATCTATGAGTTACCTAACTAATCCAAGTGGAATTACTGGAAAAGGTGTTGTAGATTTTGTGTGGACTGATTTTAGCAAAGGAGTGCAAAAGCTGCAAAACCGAAAAAAGCTTCTGCCATGATTTTAGAGGGCTGTTTCGGCCACTTAAATTATGAGAAAAATTCTGGCCTTTTGGGACATGAAAGTATATGGTATAAAGTACCTCCTGTCCAAAAATGAGCTCATTCTCGACTTAAAATGAGCAAGTTATGACTATTTCAATATTTAGGTTTTTCCGATTTAAAAATCGCTATAAACCGAGTTCTATAACTCCGATGACCATGAAATTTAAACTAGAAGCTCACGTTAACATGTGTAAGGTCCTGCCAAGATTTGGGAATTTTTGGAGTTAAACTTGAGGTAGCTAATTTCTTAAGGAATTAATTAGAAATTGATTTTTGAAAAATAGTAAATGAATTTTAAAATTCCGAGAAAAATATATTTTCATTATGGGACTATATTATGCTAAATCCCAGAAAAGAAATATTTTTGGGACTGATTTGGTATTTTCATGAAAATAGTTTAGTTACTTAACATATGAGTTAAATATGTTATGTGAAGTAACAAAGTTGAAAATAGGATTTTATGGCTGAGAATCCTATATAGAGTATATGCATATTTTTTGAGAGATTTGATAATTGGTGATGATATCTTATGAGTATGGCATTTTGAATGATTAAATGCATTATATGGTAAAAAGCGTAAACAATTAAGATAAATTGTTTATAAATTTAAGAAGTGATTAAAATATTGTTATAATATTAATGATATTAGATTATGAGATTATTAAGTGATTGATAACATGGGGATATTCTTGAATCTCGGATAAATTATATTATAAATGTTTAATATTTATCCTTTATCTCATTTGATCGATTCTTTATATCATTATCCTCACGCTTATATTACGTTGAAAGTCATCTCGTGGCCTCGTAGCAGCATATGGACTTGGTATGATTATGACTGTGGATTGTTCTCAGATAATCATAACCGTCAATTAATTGAAAACACAATTATCTTTCGCCGTAGTGCATGGATAATTTGTGGTCGTGATATTAATGAATACACAATTATCTTCGTCAGTAGTGCATGGATAATTTGTGGTCGTGGATATTAATGAATACACAATTATCTTCGCCGTAGTGCATGGATAATTTGTGGTCGTGATACTAATGAATACACAATTATCTTTGGTCAGTAGTGCATGGATAATTTGTGGTCGTGATACTAATGAATACACAATTATCGTCAGAGTAAGTGCATGGATAATTTGTGGTCGATATATTAATTATCTTCGGTAGTCTCGTGAATGAATGAAATATTAATTCACCGGATGTGTTCAAAGTCATCCGGTCGTGATACTAATGAATAGATGGACTTCGCCGGACTTATGATTATGACTGGTCGTCGATAATCATAATGAATACACAATTATCTTTCGTCGTAGTGTATGGATAATTTGTGGTCGTGATACTAATGAATATCCAATTATCTTCGTAGCAGTATGGATAATTTGTGATCGGATTAATTAATGAATACACAATTATTTCGTCAGAGTATGAATATTAATTCATGGATACTAATGAATCATTATCTTCGTCAGCAGCATGGGATTGGTAATTATGATACACAATTATGGTTGTCAGAAGGATAATTTAATGAATAATACACATTATCTTCGTCCGAAGTGTATGGATAATTTGTGGTCGTGATACTAATGAATATCCTCGCCCGTAGAGTGTGGATGATTCGATGATATGGATTAATTATCGAAATGAGTCTCAAAGAATGAAATATTAATTCATGGATGTGGTAAAAGTCATCTTCGTCAGAGTGCATCGATAGACTTGGTATGATTACGACCACCATTATTCTCTAGAGATAATCATGATCAGATTGAAAACACGAATATCCTCGCCAAGAAAAATGGATAATTCGTGGTCGTGATACTATTAAGTCGAGTCTCAAAGATTATTGGTTTTACAAATGTATATCTTCGGCCCGTAGAGTAAAAAGATGAATTGTTAATGAATATCTTCGCCTGGATTGCAAAATGAATTTAATATTTTCAAACGATAAAGGTATTCAAGGTATCCTCATCTCTTTATCATACTGTGTATCGCACTTCTAATTTCGAGGGCTTAAATTCCATAAGAGGGGAGATCAGAGACCCCAGATTTTATCAATAAAGATTTAAATTTTGTCAAAATAATTTTTAATATTATGGTGTGAATTTGAGATAATATTATAGTCAGGGTAGTATTTATAAATTTTGCAAAGTATGCAAGTGGTTATATTATATTCGATTGGCTCGGGAATATTCTTGCTTAGCAGGAATATTCGCATAACTACCAATCATCAGTGGACCCTAATAATGTAATTATTGCTTGATCGAGAAAACGACAAAAATATTTTATTGAAATAACTATGAAGTTTTACCGCTGATTACCGCTGAACTACTTCCTAGTAGTAAAAGTACAGAATAATACGTGGTCGCATAAGAAGACACCCAGATTGATTATCGATGCTTATGTGAGAAGTCACTCATTTTGATTCCATTATCATTTATTAATAATATGAATTATTATAATGATAATGACGCTTTTGTTTTATTCGATTATTAACGTAATAAAATGTAAAACATCTTTTTATATAAAATAATACTTTATTAAAGTTATTCTATAAATAGTAATATATTATATTTTATTACGATAGTGTCAGATAGTGTTTTGTATAAGATTTTGCATAGATTGCATAAAGGTTTGCATAGTAAAATGTTTTTATATAAATAGAATATATTATATTTTATTTAAAAGATTTTTTTTTAAATATGGACCGCCGATTAAAGTAAATCAATCTGACCGCTCATGGATTAGTTACTACGCATTCCATTTTCCTATAAATAAGCTCATTCCTTCATTATTTTCTTACTTAATTCATCAAACTCTGTAGAGAGAAATTATAGAGAGAAGCTTTATAGAGAGAAAATTATAGAAAGAAGAAGAGTATTCTCGCTACTTCACTACTTCTATATTCAGCCTTTTTACTAGTAAGGGTGTTATTCTTTCTTCTCAAGAGAACTTCATTATTCCATTCATTATTATTCTCTTGAATAACTCGTAAAAGTGGCATACCCTATACATAACCTCGATACGCCAGATACCCTATACTGGTGAAACTTTATGTTATTCCATTGCTTATTATTCGCTTGAATAACTCAGATACGCTAATTACCCTATACTTGGTGACATTCTTCTATTATTCTCGCTGAACATCCTCGTCAGGTTTTTACACCCGACCGGTTCCGCTTTTTATTATTCTTCGCTGAACATCCTCGTCTCAGGTTTTTACACCGACCGGGTTCCGCTTTTTTTCATTCTCGCTGAATATCCTATCTCGTGTGTTTTACACCGATCCGGTTCCATCTTTATTATTCTCGTTGAACATCCCGCTTGCAGTGAATTTCACCGACCGTTCCGTTATTATTATTCTCGCTGAATAACTCGCCTATGCTAAGCACCGCATGCACGGTGATTTCTTTTGTTATTCCATTCTTTATTATACCCAAATTGGTTAAAACTTTGACTTCTATACTCCATGAAATTAGTAGAATATCCTCGATATTTCATGCTTCATCCAAAGATCTTTCATGGAAATATTCTTCCCGATCATTCTTGAATTTTACTCACTAAACAAAGATTATGTCGACAATTTGACGTTAATAATTCATGGATTAAATAATTTTGAACTTGTTTTATTGAATTATTATGTCATTGTCATCATCCCTCATGTTATATTATGTTATCTTCGCTTACGCGATAGATGAACTTAGTATGATTATGACACAGTGATCATTCTAGATAATCACGACTTGATATAAATGATGTGACAAAAGTCCTCAAAGGGTCTCAGAATGCAAATGATGGATAGTTTTTGGTATGATTATGACCAGGTGATTCTAAGATAGTCATGACCATCGATAATTTGATGAAAATCCTCGACCGTGGTATGTGGATGATTAGATGTGGTGGTTTATTATTGTCGAGTCTCAAATATAAAAATTGATGAAAACCTTTAAAACCTAAAAGATAGTAGACTTTTATTCTCTACTTGACTTTTTAATGGATCATTATTCCACCGCAGCTTAAACCGGTCATTTATCAGATTTTATCGCTTAACATCACAAGGCTAATGATAATTTATTCTCGCATTATCTTAGTCATAATATTTCATCGGGCTAGTGAGCTCACCTTTTCTTTCACCGTTTCTCTTCGTGAAATGAGAACATAGCCGGACGAGCCTGGGAACGTAAGTAATGGTCCGTAGGATAAGATTAGTAGTCCTCACTATTCTCGTGAAATAAGGTGATAATAGTTGTAATGAGGACTCCTTTCGAGTTTGTATAATATCTAGTAGACAATATTTGTATTCAAACTCACGCTTTATGTCAGATTGCATACCTACGCTTATATTAGTAAGTCAGATTTGAATTTATGTACCATGTAAGTGGCGACGATACCAAGATGGGTGACGATACCTCAATTTTAAAAGGGTAAAAGAGTTTATTTGTGAATAGAAAAGAGAATCCTAATTTCCTTAAATAAAAGAGTTTATTTAGATATGAAATAAGATTTCATATTATTCAAAATAAAAGAGTTTATTTGTGAATTGGAAAGAGAATCCTATTTTTCCTTAAATAAAGGAGTTTATTTAAATATGGAATAAGATTTCATATTATTCAAAATAAAGGAGTTTATTTGTGAATAGAAAGAATATCCGTGTTTCCTTTAATAAAAGATTTTTTTTTTTTTTACATGGAATTGATTCCATAATTAATTAAAATAAAAGAGTTTATTTTAATTAAAGATTTTTTATATGGATTTGATTCCATAATTAATTAAAATAAAGGAGTTTATTTTGATTAAAGATTTTGATTAAAATAAAATAGTTTATTTTATTCAAAATTGATAAATTAAAATAAAATTGTTTTATTTTGATTTAAATTTGGATTTAAATAAAGGAGTTTATTTTGATTCAAAAATAGATTTTATACTAACTAAATTTTGCCCATTAAATGATATCAATATATATATTAAATGTTTATTATTCATAGGATGAATGTTATTTATCGATGCATATGATGATGTAATGATAATAAATGGAATTGATTATGGACTATCGACCAATGCGATTGAATTTTATTTTAGTTGGATGCATTTAATGTATGGGTTTTATTAAATGGGGTCTCACAGACTTCGCCTTCTAATTTTTCTTAATGTAAATTTTATCTCCTCCTATGTATTTCCCTCGATCACGATCAAGGTTTCTATTTATTTTAAATAGTTTTGTAATAGAATAGTTAGAATTAATTTTGAAGAATTGGAGATCAAGGAGCAAGGAGCAACGAGCACTTAAAGACCCATTTATAATGGAGCCCGTAATTAAATGTAATAGTTATATTTAAATATTAATTTCGCACTTTGGGGGGTTTTGACCTTTGGTTCACTTCAGGTGGCTCTAGTGAACCAAACTAGAATAAAAGTCCATAATCAATCCGGAGTAGAATATAGTATTCTATATGTGCATGCTTATACTATATATATTATATATTATGCAAACATGCTTCGTGATGTTCATTAATACGACGCGTATTTTATATATATATATGTAATGCTGCGCTAAACAAGATGAGACAAATTAATAACAAACCCCTCAATTTTTTATATTAAGTCCTAAGCGCTCAAAGATATTTGAATATCGAACGTCGCTTTCAAGCATGATAAAATTAATAGAGTATTAAATATTTAATATGAGTTTGTTGTGTCACCACAAGGCAAATATTAAGTATTTAAGATGTTAATTTATCACATTTGATGCTTATAAAGAAAATTGAACAATATTGTTTTGTCAGGTCACCACAAGGATGATATTTTTCTTTTTTGAATATACGGAGTGCTAGGTCGACTTAACTTGGATAATTTTGATTCTGGATGTGCCACCACTGATCAAAATAATCTAAGAGGCAAAAGAAAAGGAGTTGTATAGTTGATGTAATCGACAAAAGTTGTCTACCTATTTATTTATATATAGTTTGTCAGTCACCACAAGGCTATATACATTTGAAATGGGATCCTTATTCTCACTAGCAAAATCTTTAATTAGATTTTGCCGAACTATATAAGTGAGGGTAATATAGTTTGAAGAAAATAGTGGGAGATACCAATTTAAAACAAGACCTAAATTATTTTGGTAATTAATAAAAGAATGTATGTTAAAATGTTGTTAATTACAAATTCATTTACGTAATTTTACAATGTCTAAAATTACTATCATCATCAAGCATATTAGATGCTAAATTAACCGCATCAATTAAACGGATTGGTTAAGGAATTTGAGAATAGTTCTCATAATCGAAAAGCTATCTTATGTCCTTAATACGCCTATCCTCAAGAATGGTTGCGCATAATGCCTCCGAGGAAGACATTGCTACTTTTAGAAAGTGGCAAGATGATGCACAGCTGGGCTCAATGCATCATGTTCAAGATCTACGAGTAACGAGCTTCAAATACAAGATGAAACTATGGATGCTCCTACTATATTCTCGCACATCAAGTAGTTGATGGTGATGAAAGTAGGACCGATAGATATCGACATTCTAAGAGCTCTTCCGATCTAGAACGGCCAATGGCACTATAAGATGCATAAAAAGTTCTTAACATAATCAATTTGATTGATCAATTAGACAACTGGCTTTGTGTCATGGATGGAGAGTTGAGCCAAGATTTGATCTTGCACTCACTCCCTAATTCTTTTCATTAATTGTTGTGAATTTTCATATGAATAAGCTAGATATCGCCTTCACGATTTGCTTAACATATTGAAAAATGTCGAGAGTCACTTTCCAACCAAGAAAGATCAAGTCTTACCGGTAGGGGCCAAAGGATCTTTTAAAAAGAAGAACGATTCAAAGAAGGTAAATAGAAAGGCATAAACAAAGGATAATAAGAACAAAACTCGATACGGATAAAGAAAGAAGTTTGATTCCACCGCAATAAGCCCGACACCGGAAAGAAATCATGAGAAGCATCTTGCAGAGGCTAACCAAAGAAGCTTAGTGAAGTTTCTGCATAATACAATTTTGTTCAAGATTTAAAATAAATTTTCTTTAAGTCAAGGTTCTACTTGGATATTGATATCAACTTTGGTTATCATAAATATAGATTTATGAAAGGACCAAATAGAAGTAAAGCTAAACAAATATAAGTAATCCTATGTGTGGGAAATGAAGCAAAGGTTGCAACATTAGCCATAGAAACTTATAGTTTAGCAATGCCACGGAAAATCTATTAAGTCAATAAGTTGTTATCAGTATTCTAGTTCTCGTTGAAAACATTATTTCCATTTTATCATTGGACAATGAAATCTTTGGTATTATATTTAAGAAACAATTGTTGTTCTATTTATAATAATAATGTTTTGTATAGAACTAAAATATTACTTAATAGATTTTGTATACTGACTTTACGTGAAAAATTATTTTATAAATTGAACAAAATAATATAAGAAAAGGAGATGATCATTCAAAGAGTCAATATATGTATTTTTGAATACAAGTGTGAATTATTCAAAGGTTCAAAGAATTCGTAAGTGAAACAAATTGGCAATGTATTAAGATTATTTGATTAGATCAAGGAATAAATACTTGTGCAATAAGTTTCTAGATCATCTCAAATGGTTTTCTCATAATGGACACATCCCCGACACGCAATAATCGATTGATGTATCCGAAAGGAAAAATCATACTTATTGGACATGGTACGGTCCATAATGATTTTACCGACATTCTAAGATCCTTCTGGATCATGTCCTAGAAATGGTCGATATCTATGAAAAGGTAACCTCAAAATCCTAAATTTCCCAAGACTCCATAAAAGTTATGGATGTGGAGGATTCCTAATCTTAAGTATGTTAAGATAAGGGGTCATTCAACTTATGTGAAAAGGTTTCAAAGGATAAGCTTTGGGACAAGATTTGACAAGTACAATTTGTGGGACATCCTAAAGTAAGTTTAGGGTATATGTTTTATAATCCTACTTAAAGAAAAAGGTGTTTGTTGCAAGATGGAAATAACACGCTTTCTAAGATAAATAAGTTTATTATCAAGGGCTAGTGGAGGATAATTTAGTAAGACCTCAAAATTTTTTTTAAATAAAAGGAATTTCCTTTATTTATTATTTTGAAATAGTAAGGGTTGATTTGATTAATGTGGATAGTTAAGGGTTAAATATGCAAATATTTCAAAATAAGCAAGTGGGTTATAAAATATTCATTATCGCTCTGGGAATATTCGCTTGGTCGTGGAATATTCAGATCGCTTTGGAATATTCGCATTTACTTGCCAAATGTGTGTGTGGGCCCCATAACTAAAAGCGATCGGATGAAGAAAACGACAAATATAAGTTGTTTTAAATAACTACAGTAGTTGTTACTGCATATCACCGTTGAATACCCTTGGTTAAAAACACACTAATACGCGCTGTTGAACAAGAAGACACCTGTATTGCACCAATTATTGATTCTTACGTAAGAAGGCACTACTCAATAATGGTTACAAGAATTACAGCTCAAAGATTTTATCGAGTTAATAATTATCGCGCTGATATTTTATATCACGTTGTTTCAATAATCACATTACACAAAGATCTTTCATTATCGAAGAAATAATTCATATTATCTCAATAATATTATTAGATAACATTATTGGCAATGTCTAGAAAGTTCTGCCTTCAAGGAGAGGTTTGTCACCTAATCATGCCACCAAGAAGAAGAAATTCTTATCGAAAGCCCCTCTTCCCTGAACCGCCCGTTGTCAATATTGTGATTCTCAGAATATTATTTGTGAATAATTAATTATTGATTTATATGATGAGGAAAATATTGATTTTATGTGGATATAGATGGAGAAAATTTTAAAATGACAATTGTTGAAAATTAATATTTTATCTTTTCCGATAAAATAATTCATTTAAATATATTATTTTAATAATATATTAATCTGTGATATTTTTACAATGAATGTGGGATATATGAGTATACGAGGAGGAAGAGTATTTTTGTTGCAATAAATGTTTAAAACATGTTAAACATGTCTGTGGACCCCATTTATCGATCGAAATTTGATTATAAATTTTGAAAAATCGACCGCTTGTGGATTTCGGTCAATTTTTGATTTGGAATTTGGAAAACTTTCTTCTGCAAAGTTGTAGAGAATTGAATTTCCTATAAAAACTCGCGAGATTCGAATTTTCTGATAAAAGGGCTATTTATTATGAATTATTGAAGTTCAAGTCTCAAAATAATTAATTTTTGTAAGTTTTAATTATGTTTTTTAAGAAAACGTTTTTCAAATGTTGTTGGCCATCTTTAACATGTGTTTGATGGCTGAGATCAGATTGTCTAGATGGGCGTAGAGAATTTATTAAATATATTAATATTATATTAAATTTTCGCTTTGGTGTTCTAAGCAATTTTCATAAATAGTGGCTGCTTAGGTTAGAATTGAAAATCACACCGTAAACTCAAGTTTTCTCTCTATATTATCGAGCGATTCTTGTGAGTATTTTGAGTATACTTTGAGTATTGCTATACTATGCAAGTTCAAGTCATAGCTTATATCCTGTTTTCAACTGTAGTATCGATTTTCGAGGTAAGTGGATATTATTTTTTCAGAATGATATTATTTCTTCAATATCATTATGTCAAAAATGTTGATCCTAATTTTTATCAAATTTGGAACTTTTTCATGCTCTGGGTTACTATTCATGGGTTACTATTCATGAGTTACTATTCACGAAGTTACTATTCATGAAGTTACTATTCACGAGTTACTATTCACGAGTACTATTCATGAAGCGTGAAGATGTTTTTTTGTGGAATTTCTATCTTTTGGTGTCTGAGTTACTATTCACGATACGACACTATTCACGATACTGACACTATTCACGATACTAAGACTATTCAATTTAAAAATAAAATTTCTTCTTTTTGTCCAAAATATCTATTCGGATACTAACTCGATCAGATCCATGTTTTGATCATTCTCGAATTTTACACCACTATGATTATTTTTGAGGTATTTTGGATGTGGATAAAACCAAGTACGAATCCTTAATCCTTAATCCTCACTATTTTGTTTCAATCGATTCGCTTTTTTAAAATATTTTTCATCATCCTCGCCTCAAATGATGATATTATTGAATATCTTTGGCCTCAGAAGGCAAAGATGAATGATTTCAAGAATATCTTTGGCCTTTAGTGCAAAAGATGAACAGTGTTGAGATGATCATCGACCGATTGATGAATATCTTTGGCCCAGTAGTCAAAAGATGAACAGTGTTTAAATGAATACGACCGATCGATGAATATCTTTGGCCTTTAGTGCAAAGATGAACAGTGTTTAAGATGAATATGACTCGATTGATGAATATCTTTGGCCTTTAGTGCAAAGATGAACAGTGTTGAGATGAATACGACCGATTGATGAATATCTTTGGCCAGAAGTGCAAAGATGAATATTTGATTCGAGATGAATATCGATTGATGTTACAGTGGATAAAATATTGATGATGGATCGTTAAATTCATAGATTATAGTAGATTTCATTCTCTACGTAACTCTTCTATGAATTATTATTTCACCGCTAATATTGATCCGAAACTTGTCAGTTCATCAGTATTCTATCGATTTTTCCCTTGAAGACTAACGATAATTTGTTGTATATTATCTTAGTCATAATATTCTTTATCGGGCTAGTTGAGCTCACCCTTTTCCTTGTTGTTCCATTTTTCTTCTCGTGAGGCGAGAATGTAATGAAACGAAGCCTGGGTAAATGGAATGAAGGTTTTAGAAAGGATTGTTTAGTAGTCCTCACCATTTTGTAAAATGATGTATCAATAAATGTGATGAGGATTTATTTGAGTATAGATATTATCTAAGATAATATTTGTATTCAAACTCACAGCTTTACTGTTGTAATAATAAAGTTGTAGTTGTTTCCGCATCATGTATTTGGCGACTCGTAATGGGTGTTGTGTATACCTATTTTGGGGGCGCCACAAATGGTATCGAGCTTAGGATATGATCTCCAGCGAGATCTAGAATAGAACTAGAGGGAGAGACGAGTAAATCCTTCGCTAGTGTAACCTACCTAAGCTTATTTGTTGGTTGGTCATATTATAGGGAGTATTATGTGATTTGTTAATTTATTTAATTAACCATTGTTTTATGATAGTTTTTTTGAAATGGTCACCGGTAACGCTAACAATGGAGTGAATGAGATCGTGGAGACACCTCTAATCGCCAACCGTGATAATGTGATGTCAAAGCAAGAAGGAATTAGAGATATCCATGTGGTGAGTGAAGAATTGATAGTCAGCACCTTAGATAATCGCAGAGGTAACAAATTCCATTCGAGTGAGGAAGAAGAGGAAGAAGAGGTACCAAGAGAGTTTATTAGAGGTATTTTATGATCGAAATATAGAATTGCAAAATCGTATTCATGAGTTAAGAAGAGCAAAGCAAAGAATTGCAGCAAAATGTGGAGCAAAAGGATGCAACGATTCAAGCTTGTGTTACCCGACACGTGATGCTTGAATGTAAGCACTCTTTCGCGTAGTATAAGATGATAAAGTCGAATCTCAAAATGAAAGAAGAAATAATCGAACGAGTGAGAATGAGTGATGCAAGAAGAATAAAAGTCGCATCGACGCGCTGATATTATGGAAAGAGATGTCCAATCTAAAAGAGAAGATTTAACGAGGACGGAAGACGCTTACAGCAAGAACATCAATTCCATCAACAAATTCTAGGGAAGAGAACGATCGCCAGCCAGATGCTACGCGATGCGGAGAGAGGGACATATAAGGTCAAACCGCTCAAAGCCTTCCAAAGTATGCTATAATTGTGGAAAAGAAGGACATATCGCTCGAGATTATACGATATCGAAACCTACCAAATGGGAATGGTGACTCAAAAGGATGTCCCGTAAAAGTCAAAGTCAACGGTTCTTCGAAGAGCGTTTGTCGCGACCGGTCAAAATAATGAGGAACCCGAACGGTTAGCACTTAAGTTAGTTAATTATAAATTCTTGCAAGTATATATACCTTTACTAGATACCGGGTTTTACCCATTCTTTTATCTCTTTTGCTTGCGCCAACGCTTGAACTCGACTACGAGAAATTAGACTTTGACCTATTTATGGAGAATCAGTTAGAGAAACTTTCATTACATCCGTTGTTTAGAAATCTTGTTTGATTCAAGTCAGCACTATCATATTACCCGTTAACCTTATTTCTATAGAGATATTTGCTTTTGATGTGATTTTAAGGTTAACTACTCATCATGCCAAATTGATTGCTTTTGTAAGGTTTCATAGTTTTCATATTCCTAAGCAACCTCGTTATTCAATTCAAGCAATCAAACCATCAGTAGTCAAACATTTTCATATCAAGCCATGAAGTCATTCGCTTATTACGGATGTCAAGTTTTCTTAGTCCATGTTATGGATTTGAATAAAGACACGCCGATTTGAATAATATTCCTTGTTATTGATTTTTCCCGACGATTTCAAGAATTTCTTGGCTTAATCCCAAAGCCCGATATTAAATTTTGTATCGACTTTGAACCCAGACAAAACTCATTTCTAAAATCTCATATCGAATGGCTCCTATTGAACTTCGTGAGTTAAAAATCAACTATAGAATTTGGTACCGAGCCTTTATTTTGTGACTTCCTTTGGAATTCACCTAAGCCGCACTCTCCGTAGGGACGCCATATTCGCGCGATAGTAAATCGATAGGTGTCATTGTGGACGTGCATATCCAAGATTGGGATATGAGTCACAGCTTGAGAGCAACTTAAGTCAAGAATCGAAATACGAGCTTTCAGGCTTAGTTGGTTATTATCGAGATTCGTTGAAGGATATTCTCGAATCGCTATTCCATTAACGAAATGACTCGTAGAGAGATACAAAATTCGAATGGAGCAAGGAATGTGGAAGAGCTTTCAAGAACTAAAGAGGAGACTCATTTCAAAGACATGTTCTCGACCATGCCATCCTCGAAAAGCGAACGTGGTAGCCGACGCGTGTTGAGTAGAAGATCATATACAAATACGAGCACGATATTGTCAAAGACTAATTTCATATAATTTACAAATAATAGAGATGGAGATGAAAACTCTAGGTACCCACGTGATGATATACGAGTATAATCGACTTTAATCGATAAAGTTAAAGTTGCTCAAGCCACCGAATCCGAAAATGATGCATATGAAGAAGAAAGTACAAGAAGGAGCTATTCCTAAGCGAGAATTGATGAAGAAGGAATACTTGAGTCCACTCTAGACTTTGTGTTCCTAACGACTGATTTGAAGTACAAGATTATGATGGAGGCACACAATACGCCATTTGCAATCCATCTCGAAGTACTAAAATGTATCGTGATCTTCACATACATTTTGGTGGAACAATATGAAGAGAGAGATTGCAAAGTTTATCTCGATGTGTTTAACTTGCCAACGTGTAAAGGCGGAGCATCTTGTACCTAAGGGTCCGCTGCAACCACTTGAGATTCCTGAATGGAAGTGGGAACACATTACTATGAATTTCACACGGGTCTTCCTACGGCTTTCAAGGCATCAATGCTATTTGGGTTATTGTTGATAGATTAACCAAGTCCGCTCATTTCTTACCGACACGGAGACTTATTTCCTTGAACGCCTTTTCTAGTGTATGTACGTAAATGAGATTGTGAGATCAGATGGCATGCCAAAGATCCATAGTTTTAGATCGTGACCCAAGATTCACTTCATGATTTTGGGTTAGTTTGTAGAAAAGCTATGGGCACGAATTTCATTTATCTGGGCTTTGTATACCATCCTCAAACGGATGGGCAATCGTAAATGACTACTCAAACTCTTGAAGATATATTAAAACTCGTCCTAGATTTCAAAGGAAGTTGGATAAGTACTTTCCATCGTGGAATTCTCATACAACAATAGTTATTAAACAAATATAGGCATGGTTCCATTCAAGCATTATATGGACGAAAATGTCGCTTCTCCAATATGTTGGGATGAGGTGGGTGAAGCAACATTGTTGGGACCCGAGTTAAGACGTATGACTCACCGAAAAGATCCAAATGATTCGACAACGATACAAACCAAGACAAGATCGACAAAAGAGTTATGCGAATCTTCATCGAAAGGACGGGAATTTAATGTAGGGGATCATGTATTGTTGCGAGTTGCTCCACGGAAGGGAGTTACAAGATTTGGGAAGAGAGGAAAGCTCAATCCACGATTTATCTGGCCCATTTCAAATTCTCGACCGAGTAGGAAATGTAGCCTATAGACTTGCAAGCACCTCTCGAGTATGTCTCGTGTTCATAATGTGTTTCATATATCCGTATTTCAGAATATGCGAAAGACCCGAACCACGTTATTAAGTTAGAACCGGACGAGATAGTCAAGACTTAACGTATGAGGAGGTACCACAAGATTTTGGATAGAAGGAGCATGTCCCCACGCTAAGAAAGGTTATACCACAAGTTAAAGTTTTGTGGATGAATCATGCTTTAGAGAAATGACCGGGAGTTGGAAACGAAATGAAAGCGAGGTATCCTCACCTTTTCAAAACACCAGTACGTACGCCAATTTCGAGGACGAAATTTCATAAGAGGGAGGTCAGTAAGACCCCAAAATTTTTTAAATAAAAAGGAATTTCCTTTATTTATTATTTTGAAATAAGAAGGGTTGATTTGATTAATGTGGATAGTTAAGGGTTAAATATGCAAATATTTCAAAATAAGCAAGTGGTTATAAAATATTCATTATCGCTTGGGGAATATTCGTTTGGTCGTGGAATATTCAGATCGTTCAGAATATTCGCATTTACGACCAAGCAGACCATGTGTGGGCCCCATAACTGAAAGCGATTGGATGAAGAAAACGACAAATATAAGTTGTTTTTAAATAACGCCAGTAGTTGTTACCAAGTATCATCATTGAATACCCTGGTGGTAAAACACACTAATACGCTATTGTTGAACAAGACCAGATCGCACCAATTATTGATTCTTACGTAAGAAGGCACTACTCAATAATGGTTACGTAATTATCGCTCAATGATTTTATCGAGTTAATAATTACCGCGTTGATATTTTATATTGTCATGTTGTTTCAATAATCACATTACTTACGTGTAGTTACATGAAGAAGGCACTACTCACATATTGTTGAATTATCGACTTCGTACGTAAGATGGCACTACTCAATAATTTTCACAGTGAGTTATTCAATATTTTATTTTATTGATTCAATAATTGTCATATATTGGTATTTTATATTATTATTGTTTCAATAATTGTCATTACACAAGATTTCCCATTATCGATCAATAATTCATATTATTTGAATAATATTATTAGATAACATTATTGGCAATGTCTAGAAAGTTCTCGCTCTAAGGAGAGGTTTGGTCACCTAATTGCAGGCCAGAAGAAGAAATTCTTATCGAAAGCCCCCTCTTCCCTGAACCGCCTCGTCATTAATATTGTGATTCTCGTAATATTATTTGTGAATAATTAATTATTGATTTATATGATGAGGAAAATATTGATTTTATGTGGATATAGATGGAGAAAATTTTAAAATGACAATTGTTGAAAATTAATATTTTATCTTTTTTCGATAAAATAATTCATTTAAATATATTATTTTAATAATATATTAATCTGGTGATATTTTTACAATGAATGTGGGATATATGAGTATACGAGGAGGAAGAGTATTTTTGTTGCAATAAATGTTTAAAACATGTTAAACATGTCGGTGACCCCATTTATCGACCAAAATTTGATTATAAATGTAAAATCGACCGCTTGTGGATTTCGGCCAATTTTTATTTGGAATTTGGAAAACTTTCTTCTGCAAAGTTGTAGAGAATTGAATTTCCTATAAAAACTCGCGAGATTCGAATTTTCTGATAAAAGGGCTATTTATTATGAATTATTGAAGTTCAAGTTCAAATAATTAATTTTGTAAGTTTTAATTATGTTTTTAAGAAAACGTTTTTCAAATGTTGTTGGCCATCTTTAACATGTGCTTGATGGCTGAGATCAGATTGTCTAGATGGGCGTAGAGAATTTATTAAATATATTAATATTATATTAAATTTTCTTTTGTGTTTCTAAGCAATTTTCTATAAATAGGTGCTTAGGTTAGAATTGAAAATCACACCGTAAATCAAGTTTTCTCTCTATATTATCGAGCGATTCTTATGAGTATTTTGAGTATACTTTGAGTATTGCTATATACGGTGCAAGTTCAAGTCATACTTTATATCCTGTTTCAACTAAGTATCGCCTTCGAGGTAAGGGATATTATTTTTTCAGAATGATATTATTTCTTCAATATCATTATGCTAAAATGTTGATCCAAGTTTTTATCAAATTTGGAACTTTTTCATGCTCGGGGTTACTATTCACGGGTTACTATTCATGAAGTTACTATTCACGAAGTTACTATTCATTAGTTACTATTCACGAGTTACTATTCACGAGTACTATTCATGAAGCGTGAAGATGTTTTTTGTGGAATTTCTATCTTTTGGTGTCTGAGTTACTATTCACGATACTCAGCACTATTCACGATACTACTGACTATTCACGATACTCAAGACTATTCAATTAAAAAATAAAATTTCTTCTTTTTCATCCAAAATATCTATTCCGGATACTAACTCCGATTGTATCCATGTTTTGATCATTCTTGAATTTTACACCACTATGATTATTTTTGAGGTATTTTTTGGATGTGGATAAAACCAAGTACGAATCCTTAATCCTTAATCCTCATCATTTTGTTTCAATCGGATTCGCTTTTTTAAAATATTTTTCATCATCCTCGCCTCTCAAATGATGATATTATTGAATATCTTTGGCCCAAGTAGCAAAAAGATGAATGATTTCTGAAGAATATCTTTGGCCTTTAGTGCAAAGAGATGAAATGTGTTGAGATGATCACGACCGATTGATGAATATCTTTGGCCCAGAGTGCAAAGATGAACAGTGTTTAAATGAATACGACCGATCGATGAATATCTTTGGCCTTTTAGTGCAAAGATGAATGAATGTTGAGATGAACATGACCGATTGATGAATATCTTTGATTTTAGTGCAAAGATGAACAGTGTTGAGATGAAAATATTGATTGATGAATATCTTTGGCTTGTAGTACAAAGATGAATATTTGATTTGAGATGAATATCGATTGATGTTACAGGATAAAATATTGATGATGGATCATTAAATTCATAGATTATAGTAGATTTCATTCTCTACGTAACTCTTCTATGAATTATTATTTCACGCGAATATTGATCCGAAACTTGTCATCTCTATTGTATTCTATCGATTTTTCCTCGTTGAAGACTAACGATAATTTGTCAGATATTATCTTAGTCATAATATTCTTTATCGGGCTAGTTGAGCTCACCCTTTTCCTTGTTGTTCCATTTTTCTTCTCAAGAGGCGTAGAATGTAATGAAAGTACTAGCCTGGGTAATGGAATGAAGGTTTTAGAAAGGATTGTTTAGTAGTCCTCACCATTTTTGTAAAATGATGTATCAATAAATGTGATGAGGATTTATTTGAGTATAGATATTATCTAGAAGATAATATTTGTATTCAAACTCACGCTTTACCATTGTAATAATAAAGTTGTAGTTGTTTCGCATCATGTATTTGGCGACTCGTAATGGGTGTCAGTGTATACCTATTTTGGGGCGCCACATAATTGATCTTGAAAAGTTCAAGAACCACAAAACACTATAAGTCAAATAAGAGGAACCAGATATGTAATTCTATTGTACCACAACCAATCAGAAATCAAAATAGTACCAAAGATACCTAGAGGTATAGATTCATCATGGATGATGATGATGAGGCACGCGATCATGTAAGATGATGATCCGTAGTTACACGCGATGAGGTAAGAGTTCTAGTGTGTACAAAAGGGTCAATTGGAGCGCCGTGAAATTTCTAGTATTATATGTTGATATATTACTTGATGAGGAATAACATACCAATGCTACAATCAAGAAGATAAAGTTGTCTCAAACATTCCTCCATGAATGATTTGGAAGAGTATCTTAATTGGGGATATAAATCTATATAGATAGATTTAAGAGGATGCTCGACTTAACCCAAGGAACGATATTCATTTGATGCTAAAGTCGCTTAGCATGGCAAACTCCAAGAGATGTCTCATGTCGATGAGCTATGGAGTGTATCTCTTAATAGTCCCCACAGACTCTAAAAGAGAGGTCGCATGAAAGGACAATCATGTATGCAATGAAATGTACGAGACCCGATGTCGATCACCATATTATGGAGAAGTTCACTATGAGTCGCTGAAAAATATCTTAAAGTGCTTAACCCAAGACTAAGGATGTGATCATATTCATGGTGGGTCTAAATTAAAACTAGAGGGCTTAATGCACTCAAGTTTTTCGTATGCACTCAAGATTTACGTAAAAATCCACTTTAAGGTAAAGGGCTACCTCAACAAAGGTGCGTTGAATTGAAAGGTTCCAAACAAAGAAAGAGTTACCGGTTTAGTGATAAAGACAAAGTATATAGCTATAAATGAAGTCGCAAGTTGATTGTTTGGATTAAAAGTTCATTACGTAACTAGAATAGTTCCTAAATCTCATCTTGGATCTAAACATGTGTCAGTGGCACTTTCATTTGATTATTAGAATCATTGAAGATGGGAAATCACTATGTAGATAGTGGACTCTCATGAACAATATTACATATCCATTAACTAAAGCTTATCCAACAAAGGGGATAATCGCCACTTAGAGAAGAAGAGTATAAGATACCATGACGATTGGCTTTAGTGCAAGTGGGAGATTGAAAAGTAGTATGCACACAAGCCAATCATGTTTGATGATAAAGCATATACTTTGAATAATCTTATTCATTTATTAATAAAAGTATTAATTTATTAAAGGCTTTTAATTATCTATGATGATGTCGCTTTATAATACGTGATAAACCCATAGTTTTAAGCAATGCTTTTAGAATAATGATGATGATCATTCTAATGAGATCTAAATTCTGTAAAGCTTAAAACTAAAATAGTTCCCAATCATTGGATTACTAAATCGGGGATTAAGTGAATCCGGATAGATTGGGTACATACGCCGCTTGCTTCATTGGATGAGGATGATTGATCTCACGATCATTTGTGTGGAGACACTAAAGCAAGTATGTAGGTGCTTATTAGAGAATAAGTTCATCGAACGTGGCTCGCTAAGGAATACCTAATGGAGTTTTATTTGCTCGTCAATAGAATTCTCAGAGTGATAGTAGTACAAGTAATCCTTGGACTTGAGATCATCATAGATCTCGTGTGTATGATGAGTTATACTTTGACTTATTCCTTAAGACCCTTAGGGTATATCAAAGGGTATACTTGGGTATAATAAGTTGTACATGGAGATAATGTATGATCAATAAAGAATCTACCACTTCTAATAAAAGAAGAGAAATGTCCTATGTGATTCGATAAATGACAACCCAAAGAGTCCTTGGCTATATGTAATGAAATTAGAAAGGAGTTTCTAATTTGCATTATTTGAGTCAGGCATTTAAGGATCGAAATACATATAATTAAATAAAATAAGACTTGATGAGAATTCCAATGCCTTATATTTAATTGGGACATCAGATGGTGGAAGGATTGAATTGTACGGTAACTATTTACTCAAAGGTTCTTTAATGATTAATGTTGAAATCTATATTATCCTGAAAGTCGCTGATCGCTAGGGAGGCTTATCCCTATCAGAATAAATATTATTTATTTAAATAAATTAATTGTTTAATTTATTTATTTAAAATAAGATTAAATTGTTCTAATTGATTTATTCACAACCGATTTAATACGGAGAACCTAAAGGGTCACACCATAAAAGGAAGAATAATTATTTAAGAAGTTAATGGCATAATCGTAATAATATAAGTTAAGTATATTTAATTTAATCTATGGTGATAGAATAAATTAAATAGCTTAATATTTATTATTTAATATTTTAGAAATATTAAATATAAATTAATAAGAGGAGTCTTATTAATATTATTACAATTATTATTATTTTAATTTCTAAAAGAGTTTAGGAATTAATTTAATATAAGTACTTTCATTTATTCCTAATTGGATTAGGAAGAAAAATTAGTTAAAGGAGTTTAATTAATTATCCCTAATAAGATTAGGAGCTTAATTAATTAAAAGAATTTAATTAATTAAAAACTCAATTCCTTAATTGTTAAGATGGGTTGCCCATATCTATTAATAAGAGGAGTCTTATTATGGGTGTAAAAGGTGTTGTTGACTTTTACAACAACGACATAATTCCAATTTGTTGGAGAGTACCCTTTTCTATAGAGATAGAAAACTAGGGTTTGAGCCAAATACACCATCTTCTTCTTGAATTCTTTATTCTTCCTTGGTGGATCACCTCTGAGGCCAAACATTTGGGTGGCTAACGTTGATCAAAGGAAGGAACCAAACCCTATGATTCAAGATTGAACGCGAAAGGATTTGGAGGTGAACTTGTACCTCCAAGGAAGCTTCGATCTTCAAGGGTATGATTTATTCTTTATCTTTTCGCTTAATTAATAATTGTGCATAAAGGGTGATCCGGGTATATGGTTTGTAAAAAATTTTAAACTCTGATTTTACACGCTTCCGCTTAATTTTGCAATTTGATTGCGTTCTTGAATATTACAAACCTAACACTACGTACAATAGAGATTTGTTAAATCAAACCCCACCATTCCAGCACTGTATTTTTGCATAAGCTTTTGAAGAGGAGAAACCCTCCAAATAAGGTTTCAATGGACCAAATTAAATGTATCATAGGCTAAAATTTCTCAGAAATGCTTCAATTATAAATCAGAAAAGATGGAATAATTAACAAATATTAATTCATGATCAGTACACCTTTACTTGAGTATTTATCTTTGACCACCAACTTTGTAAATCCTAAGGGTCAAATTCATTAAATATAACTATGTTAGAAATAATGTGAATGAGGAAATAAAAAGAGAGAGTAAGAATGCCTGATCCCAAACCATTAATAAGGCTTAGTCAAAATGTTAAGAGTCAAAAATATATCCTGCAAATTGAGACAAATTATTACATAAAAGATAGTATTGATGTATATTAAATCAAATTCTATTACAAAGCCCCACAATGCCATTAATTTTTTCAAACTCGACGATAATTTTTTTTAAAGTCAACCTTGGAATAACGCAATGTAGACAACCATGAAAAAATTAAAAAAATTGAAAGAGAGAGAGAGAAATAAAATGTAATCAATTAAGTAACCACAAAAATCGTTTGATGTTTTTATGTAGACCAAAGTTTTCTCACGGTAATATTATCTGTGACGCCCCCAAAATAGGTATACATCACCCATCTTGAGTCACCAAATACATGGTACAAAATTCAAATACAACTTAATTATACAACAGTCGTGTAAAATACGACAAAACATATGTTGTGAGTTTTAATACAAATATTGTCATCTAGACAATATCCACACTTAATTGAGTCCTCATTACATTTATTATCACACTATTTAACACAATAGTGAGGACTACTACTGCTATTATCTGGACCGTCACTCCGTTCCCCAACTAGTCCCTGTTACGTTCTCATTTCCTGAAGAGAACAATAAAAGTAAAAGGGTGAGCTCAACTAGTCCAGTAAGAAATATTATGACTAAGATAATGCAGAATAAATTATCGCTAGTCTTCAACAATGTTAAACCGATAAAATACAATAGACATCAAGTTTAACGCGCGGAACAAAGAATCCATTAAAAGAGTCAAGTAGAATAAAATCTACTATCTTTTATGATTTAAAAGGTTTTCATCACTTTTATCACTGGAACTCAAATTAAAAAATAATCCACATCATCCCCGCACTACTGACGAGGATATTCATTAAGATCACAACCAAAAAATTATCCACGCACTACGGGCCAAGGATATTCGTGTATTCATTTATGGTCATGATCATGCCAACAACCATCTATCAATGCACTATGGGCCAATGATGACTTTTTTCCACATCATTTGTAACATTACTGGCCATGATTACAAGAATAATCCTCAATATAATCATACCAAGTCCATCTATGGACTACAGCCATGATGACTTTCAACATAATATAAACATGAAGATGATGACAATGATATAAGAATTCAATAAAACAAGTTCAAGAATTAATTTATCCGAGAAACAAATAACGCCCAAATTGTCAACATGATACTTCTTTGTAGAGTAAAATTCAAGAATGCTTGAGAAGAATATTTCCATGAAAAGCTACTTTGGATGAAGCTTAAATATTAAGGATATTCCACTAATTTCATGGAGTATAGAAGTCAAAACTTTAACCAAATCTGAGTATAATAAAGAATGGAATAACAAAAGAAATCACCGGTACGCGATAGACCTCATGTATGACGCCCCCAAAATTAGGTATACATCACCCATCTTGGGTCGCCACTTACATGGTGCGTAATTTAAATACAACTTATTAACATAACTGTCAGTATACAATACGACATAAACGTGAGTTTAAATATAAATATCGCCTACTAGATATTATACAAACTCAAAAAAAAGTTCTCATTACAATTATTATCACACTATTTCACGAATAGTGAGGACTACTAATGCTATCTTCGGACCATCACTGCTTCCTCGACTCGTCCCCAACTATATTCTCATTTCACAAGAGAACAGGTGAAAGAAAGGGTGAGCTCAACTAGCCCAAAGAAGAAATATTATGACTAAGATAATGCGTAATAAATTATCAATAGTCTTCAACAATGTTAAACCGATAAAATACAATAGACAAACTGGGCTTAAGCTGCGGTAGAATAAGCAATCCATTAAAAGAGTCAAGTAGAAAATAAAGTCTACTATCTTTTAGGTTTTAAAAGGTTTTTCATCATTGTTATAGCCGAGACTCAAATTTTAATAAATATTCCACATCATCGAATCACCCTCGCACTACTGACCAGGATATTCTTTAAGATCACGACCATAATTATTCATGCACTACGGGCGAAGAATATTTGTGTATTCATTAATGGTCATGATCATGCCAACAATCGTCCATCAATGCACTACTACCCAATCGAGGATTTTTACCACATCATTTGTAACATTACTGGTCATGATTACACCGAATAGTCTCTCGGTCATAATCATACCAAGTCCATCTATGCACTACTGTGCCACAAATGACTTTAAAAAATATAAACATGAGGATGATGACAATGATATAAGAATTCAATAAAAACAAGTTCAAGAATTATTTTATCCAGAATTATTAACGTCCAAATTGTCAACATGATATCTTTGTTTTGTAGAGTAAAATTCAAGAATGATCGGAAGAATATTTCCATGAAAAGATCTCGGATGAAACGCAAATATCAAGGATATTCCACTAATTTCAATGGAGTATAAAGTCAAAGTTTTAACCAACCGGGTATAATAAAGAATGGAATAACAAAAGAAATCACCACGCATGCGATAGAATCATACGAGATAGGTTATTCCAACGTAATAATAAATAACGGAACTAGTCCCGGCGTAGAAACGTCTGATGTGATATATATTCCAATGAATAATAAAGAATGGAACCAGTCCTGGCGAAAACATGCATGTGGATGTTCCAACGTAATAATAATAAAGATTTTAACCAGTCCCAGTGTAAAACTACACGACATGTGATGTTCCAATGTAATAATAATAAAGATTTTAACCAGTCCGTGTAAAACACACGCATGTGATGTTCCAATGTAATAATAATAAAGAGCAGGAACCAGTCCGGTTGTAAACACACATGCCAGGATGTTCCAATGTAATAATAAAGAATATCACCAAGTATAGGGTAAACCACGTTATACAAGTTATTCCAAAGCAGTAATAATAAGCAATGGAATAACAATGCTTCTCTTCATGAATAAGAAAGAATAACACCCCTTACATTTGGTAGGAGATTGAATACTGCAGCGGCAGTAAGTAATAAAATACCCTCCTTCTTTCTCTCTTATTCTCTCTATACTTTCTCTCTCTATAGCTTGAATGAATTAAGTGAAAATAATGAAGCCCTAGGCCTCTATTTATAGAAGATTTCTAGCTTAAAGCACCTTAGTGTGAAAAGCAAGTGGCTTGACGACTAATGATGTGAAAAGAAAAGTGGTTTGACGCCTTTAATGTGAAACGACGTGTGGTTCGGCACTTTGTAATGTGAAACGACAAGTGGTTCGATGTTCGGTAAAGGTAATTACTATTAACGAAGGTAAATACTATTGACGAAGGTAAATACTATTCACAAGGGTAATTACTATCGACGAAGGTAATTACTATTGATTTAAGGTAAATACTATTGATGAAGAGACTCTTAGATGATGACATATGTGCTCCCCATAAAATAATCAAACTTACCACAAATCATTTTTTTTTCATCAACACATATTTCATCTTTCAACAATTATTAATCATTTATAATTGTCGCCTCAATTATTGATTTAATACTATAACATATTATACGTATGATAATCTTTGTGACAATAATTGAATCAATAATATAAGAGATATGATGCAAAGAATTATCAGTAAGAATAATTGAGCATAGGTGAAGTGACTTCTCACGTAAGATCAATAATCAATACTGCGTGCTACTACGCAACCACGCGCCAGACATCGTAGATTTTTTACCAATTTAGTTCAACAGCTTTTAACGGTAACACCTCCGTAGTTATTTTTATAAAATATTTTTGTCGTTTTTGTCATTCAATCCGGCTAATAATTTCATTGGGGGTCCACCAATGATTGGTAGTTATCAGATTTAATATTCCCTAACAAAAGAATATTCCCCACCAAACTAATATTTTATAACAACTTGCATGATACTTTTACAAAATTTATAAATATTACCCACAACTATAACATTATATCAAATTTATTCCATAATATTCAAAAATAATATTTATAGAAAAATTCATCTTTATTTATAAAAGTCGGGTCTTACAACCTCCCTTCTTATGAAATTTAAGCCCTCGAAATTAGTGGTGCGTACACGGTATATCGAAGAGGTAAGGATACCTTGATTTCATTTCGATTCTAACTCCCAAGTCATTTCCTCAACATCGTGGTTCCTCCACAAAACTTTGACTTGAGGTATAACCTCGAGGCGTAGAATATGTTCCTTCTTATCCAAAATTTGAACAGAACCTCTTCATACGCCAAATCTTCCGCTATTTCGTTCGGTTCTAACTTAATAATATGGTTCGGGTCTTTCATATTTTTTACGTAACATAGATATGTGAAAAAACGTTATGAACACGAGACATATTTGGCAGAAAAGCGAGTCTATAGGCCACGGTTCCTACTCGATCGAGGATTAAAATGGACCGATGAATCGAGGATTAAGTTTTCCTCTCTTTCCAAATCTTGTAACTCCTTTCCATGGAGCAACTCTTAACAACACACGATCTCCTATATCGAATTCCACGTCCTTTCGATGAAGATCGGCGTAACTCTTTTCATTCATCTTGTGAGGTTTTTATACGTTGTTTGATCGTTTGAATCTTTTCCGTAGTCATATCGCACCAACTCCGGCCCCAACAACGTTGCTTCACCCACCTCATCCCAAAGATACCGAGAACGACACTTTCTTCCATACAATGCTTCAATGGAGCCATGCCAATACTTGCTTGATAACCTGGTTGTTATAGGAAAACTCCACCAATGGTAAGAACTTGTCCCAACTTCCCTTGAAATCAAGGACACGAGTCTTAATAGATCTTCAAGAGTTTGAATAGTCCTCTCCGATCGTCCATCCGTCTGCGAGGATGATATCTTAGAAACTAAATCGTAAGTCTGTGCTCATAGCTTTTTGCAAACTAACCCAAAATCGTAAGTGAATCTTGGGTCTCGATCGTAAACTATGGATACCGCATACAATGCGATCTTTACAATCTCGGTTTATGTACATACTGAGCAAGACGTTCAAGTATAAGTTTCTCGTATCGGTAAGAAATGAGCGGACTTGGTCAATCTATCAACAATAACCCATATCGCATCAATGCCTTGAGAAACCTTAGGAAGACCGTGAATCTAAATCCATGGTAATGTGCTCCCACTTCCATTTTAGAATTTCAAGTGGTTGCAATGGACCTTTTGGTACTTGATGCTCGCTTTAACTCGTTGACAAGTTAGACACCTTGAGATAAACAAATATCTCTCTCTTTCATATTGCTTCCACCAAAATGTATGATGAATATCATAATACATTTTGGTACTCCCTGTGATGGATTGCAAATGGTGTGTTGTCAGCCTCCATCATGATATTATACTTTAAATCGTGGTCGTTAGGAACACAAAGTCTGGAGTCGACTCAAGTATTCCTTCTTCATCGATTCTTGCTTAGTGATAACACCTTCTTGCACTTTCTTCCTCATACACATCACCTCGTGTCCGTAGCTTGAGCAACTTTAACTTTATCGATTAAAGTCGGTTCTACTCAGATACTCGCTATCATCACATGCGTCCCTGAGTCTTTAACTCTATCTCCATCCTTTGCAAGTCACACAAAATGGTCCTTTGCGTTGACAATATCGCACTCGAGATTTGCATATGATTTTCTACTCAATGCGTCGCCTACCACGTTCGCTTTCCGTGATGGTATTGATGGTATGATCATAATCTTTCAATAGTTCAAGCCAACATCGTTGTCGCATGTTGAGTTCCTTTTGAGTGAAGAAATATTTGAGGCTTTTATGATCCGTAAAGAACTCCATTTTCTCCCCATACAAGTAATGCCTCCAAATTTTAAGTGCAAAGATAACAAATGCTTAACTCTAGATCACGTGAGTAGGATAATTCCTCTCATATTCTTTGAGTCGTCATGAGGCATAGGCTATAACTTTTCCATGTTGCATAAGAACACATCCCAACCCTTTGCCCGAAGCATCATCAGTAGATGACAAATCCTCCGAGCCGATGGTATTGTCGAGCAGTCTTTGAAATAAGTCTCCTCGAGTTCTTGAAAACTCTTCTCACATTCTTCACTCCAACCGAACTTTGTATCTTTCTCGAGTCACCGAAATAATGGAGTAGCGATTCAGAAAATCCTTCCACGAATCTCCGATAATAACCAAATAAACCGAGAAAGCTACGTAATTCTATCATCGATTTAGGTTGTTCCCGGCTTTGAATAGCTTCAATTTCTTTGGTCAACGATATTCCACGACTTGATACCACGTGCCCAAGAAATGATACTTCTTCAAGCGAACTCACATTTCTTCAACTTGGCATAAAGCTTATATTCACGGCTTTTGGAGTGTCGACCTCAAGTTTTGCTCATGATCTTCACGGCTTTTGGAATAAATAAGGATGTCATCAATAAAGACGACCACAAAGTGATCTAAATATTCCATGAATACTCGGTTCATCATATCCATGAAGGCGGCGGGAGCATTAGTCAATCCAAAGGACATGACTAGAATTCATAATGCCCGTCTCAGGTTCCGAAAAGTCGCCTTTGAATGTCGGCTGGTTCTAATCTTCAATTGGTGATATCCTAACGAAGATCAATCTTTGAAAAGAATTTGGCTCCTTGCAACCGGGTCAAACAGTCATCAATACGTGGCAATGGATACCTATTTTGATGGTGACATGATTCAACTCCCGATAATCAATACAAAGTCGCATACTCCCATCTTTCTTCTTCACAAATGAAACAGAGCACCCCAGGAGAAGTACTAGATTTAATAAAGCCAATGTCTAACAATTCCTGCGGTTGGGTCTTTAACTCCGAAGTTCAATAGAGCCATTCGATATGGGGCTTTGGAAATAGGTTTTCTTGCGGGTTCAAGGTCGATACAAAATTCAATTTCACGCCTGGGGTAGGCCAGGAAGTTCTTCTGGGAATACGTCAGAAATTTATTAACAATAGAAATATCGTTCAAAACCGACGTATTTTTGTTTAAATCAGTGATATGAGCTAAGAAAGCTTGACATCCGCTTTTTCAATAAACGAATAGCTTTATGGCTCGAGATGACCGTGATTGATTTTAATGGTTTGGTCGTTTGAATTAGCATAATAGGTTGATTAGGAATATGAAAGCTAACAACCTTACGAAAATAATCAATTTTGCATGATAAGTAGTTAACCAATCACCCCTGTAGAATCACGCTAAATGCAAGTATTTTTAATGAAATAAGATCGACGGGTAATGTGAGGTACCGATTTGAACCAAACAAGACTTATAAACGATGCCGGATGTAATGAAGGTTTCTCCCAACGGAGTTTCCACAGATAAGTCAAAGTCTAATTTCTCCTGAGTCAAATTTAATCGATGAGCGCAAGTAGGAGAAATAAAAGAATGGGTAGAACCCAGGTATCAAATAAAGTATAGACTTCATTAGAGTTTATGATAAGCTTACCCGTGATGACCTCATTCGATTCCTTGCTCTTTGGGAGGTCACAACAAACGCTCCTCGCTTACTACGGCTTTTTGAATTTTTCGGGATGGCCTTTGGTGCCTCCATCCTAGTGAATTTGTCTTGATGAACGACAAAATCGAGCTGTTGACCTTCTCTTCCACAATTATAACATCTTTGGATGGCATGGCGTAGTTTGACCGATGTGTCCCTTTCCTCCGTGCATTTGAAGCATACGATAGTGGTCTTTCTCCTTCCTTAACAATGGGTCTTTGGTCTTTGACGTCTTTCCATCATTGTTGAATCTCCGCTTCTTGAAATGTTCATTCTTATTGTTTTGGCCGATTACCACCAAGTGGTTACCATATCCGGCCCGCTGATTCCCTCCACGCTTGTTTTCACCGCTCGATGACTACTACTCACCGGTATTATAATTTTGCTTGCCGCTTCTTTTTAGTTGTGTTGACTCATTATCGCTGTTCCACTAATCGGTAGCCCTATTTACAACATCTCAATACAAACACAGCTTTATGAGAAATAAGATGTTGACGTGATCTCCGACTTCAAACCTCTTAAAACATTCGCGCCCATTCTCTCTTCATTATCCACCAAGTGGGACGCAAACCGTGATAACTCCGCAAATTTTGCCTCATATCATGCGACACCATTATATTGTTTTGTTCCAACTTGATAAACTCCACCTCCTTCATGTATGGCGAATACTTTCGGGAAAGTATTTGTCGTTGAATAACTCTGGAACTTCTCCCAAGATATCTTCAAGACAAAGAAAGTTGAGTACGCTTTTACCGATTCCCACCAAGATGTCCGCCTTTCCGCTTGAACATAAAGGTGGCAAAGGAACCTTTTGCTCTCGGAGCATCCCAAGACATCAAATATCTTGGTAATCTGCTTTATCCATGCTTCCGCTGAAGTGGTTTTGGCTCACCCTTAAACTCCGGTGGGTCCCTCCTTGAATTGTTTAGCGGTGACCGCCTAGAGAGTTTTCCGTGTTTCCACCTACGTTTTGGGCAGAGTCTTCTCTCTTTCTTTGCCGCATAAATTCGCATAAAGCCTCTCGAGCATTTGATCATTCATCATTTGGTCAAAGTGTTGTTGTTTCACGTGAGGATTGTCGCCTTCTCGATGCACATTATCCTCGATTATTGATATGTGGTGAATCAACGATCGCTCGCTGCTCCATTCTTATTCTCAACATTCTCGATGTCATTTTCAGAATCGCCACAAAACAAAAGGTTAATTGACATGTAACAAATTATCCCTATCTTCCACCAACCAATAAAATAAGACATAAACTTAGGTAGTCATACTAACAAGGTATTCCCTGCCTCCCCCCTAGTACTATTCTCACATCTTAGCCAGGATCATATCCCTAAGCTCGATATCAATCTGTGACGCCCCAAAATTAGGTATACATCACCCATCTTGGGTCGCCACTTACATGGTATGTAATTTAAATACAACTTATTAACATAACTGCGTCAGGTACAATACGACATAAATCGTGAGTTTAAATACAAATATCGTCTACTAGATATTATACAAAAACTCAAAAAAAAGTCCTCATTACAATTATTATCACACTTTATTTCACGAATAGTGAGGACTACTAATGCTATCTTCGGGACCATCACTCGTTTCCCGACTAGTCCCAACTATATTCTCATTTCAAGAGAATAAATGAAAGAAAGGGTGAGCTCAACTAGCCCAAGAAGAAATATTATGACTAAGATAATGCGTAATAAATTATCAATAGTCTTCAACAATGTTAAACCGATAAAATACAATAGATAAACCGGTTTAGCTGCGGTGAATAAGCAATCCATTAAAAGAGTCGAAGTAAAATAAAGTCTACTATCTTTTAGGTTTTAAAGGTTTTTCATCATCATTATAAATGAGACTCGAACTTTAATAAATATTCCACATCATCGAATCACCCCCTCAAGCACTACGGCCAAGGATATTCTTTAGTATCACGACCACAATTATTCATGCACTCACGGGCCAAGAATATTTGTGTATTCATTAATAATTAAGTGATCATGCCAACAATCGTCCCGATCAACGATGCACTACTGAATCGAGGATTTTTACCACATCATTTGTAATATTACGGTCATGATTACACCAATAGTCTCTGGTTCCTCATTCTCCATCATCCGCGTCATATCGTTCCTCATTCTCCACCAAATGAGGTGCAAACACGATAACTCATGAAACTTCGCCTCGTCTTTGGGACACCGCCGTGTTATTCTGCTCCATCTAATAAACTCCACTTCCTTCATATAGCCCGAATACTTTCGTGGAAGTACTTGTCATTGAACTGCTTCTGAAACGTCTCCGTGACATACTTTGAGTGCAAATGAATGGTACGCTTTCACGTATTTCCACCATGAATCCTTTCGCCACTTTAACATAAAAGTAATGAATGGAACTTTCGTTCGCCGTGCATCCCAAGACATCGAATATCTTGGTAATTTGCTTGACCCATGTTTCCGCCATGATCGGATCGCTTTCCCAGAATTCGGTGGTCCCACTCTTTGAACTGCTTGGTTGTGACCACCCGTGTAATTGCTATCATCTCCTCCTCAGATTTTGAACACGAGTCTCCTCAAATGCGATTTTGCATGAACTATGAAAATGCTTTTTAAACATCCTCGTTCATCATCTCTTTCAATGGTGTTATTCACGGAGGTACATTGCCACCTTTATTACACGTTCTCCTCGTTGTTAAGTACGAGCATCTCCACGGTCTCATTTACACCACTATTAATATTCTCGATCGACATTCTCAAATCATCAGCCATAAAACAAGGGGTTAATTAAGGAAATCAATCACATAATATCCCTATATCTTTGACCAACTAACAACTAAGCTTAGGTAGGACACACTAGCAAAAGGATTTACTCGTCTCTCCCTCCTAGTTACATTCCCCGATCTCCGCCAGAGATCATATCCCTAAGCTCGATACCAGCAACCGCGCCCCCAAAATAGGTCCATTCCATCCAACCCATTCTCGAGTCGCCAAATACATGAGTGCAGAAACAACTACAACTTTATTATCACAACAATAAAATCGTGAGTTTAAATACAAATATTATCTTCTAACAAATATTTATACTCAAATAAATCCTCATCACATTTATTGATACATTATTTTACAATAATGGTGAGGACTACTAAACAACTCTCTGTAGAACCTTCATTCCATACCCGACTAAGATCGCCACATTCTCGCCTCCCGAGAAGAAAAATGGAACAACAAGAAAAGGGTGAGCTCAACTAGCCCAAGAAAAGAATGTTATGACTAAGATAATATACAACAAATTATCGTTAGTCTCCAACGAGGAAAAACTCGATAGAATACAATAGACAACAAGTTTCGGATCAATATTAGCGGTGAAATAATAATTCATGAAGAGTTACATAGAGAATGAAATCTACTATAATCTATGAATTTAATGATCCATCATCAATATTTTATCCCCTGTAACATCAATCAATATTCATCTCAAATCAAATATTCATCTTTGCGACTACAGCCAAAGATATTCATCAATCGGTCGTGTTAAATCTCAACACTGCTCATCTTTGCACTAAAGGCCAAAGATATTCATCGATCGGTCGTGTTCATTTAAACACCTGCTCATCTTTGCACTACTGAGCCAAAGATATTCTTCAGAAATCATTCATCTTTGCACTACTGCCAAAGATATTCTTCAAAATCATTCATCTTTACAACAGCCAAAGATATTCAATAATATCATCATTTAAGACCGAGGATGATGAAAATATTTTTTAAGAAGAAATCTAATCCAGAAACAAAATGACAAGGATTAAGGATTAATGATTCGTACTTTGTTTTATCCATGTCCAACAATACCTCAAAAATAATCATAGTGGTGTAAAATTCAAGAATGATCAAAACACGGATACAATCAAAGCTAGTATCCGAATAGATGTTTTGGACAAAAGAAAAATTTTCATTTTAGATGAATAATGCCATATCGTGAATAGTCTCAGATATCGTGAATAGTCTTGATATCGTAAATAGTAACTCACACCAAAAGATGATAAATTCCACAAAAAAAATATTTTCACGCTTCATGAATAAGACTCGTGAATAAGAACTCTCGTGAATAAGAACTCATGAATAGTAACTCGTGAATAAGTAACTCATGAATAATAACCCCAGAGCATGAAAAAGTTCCAAATTTGATAAAACTTCAGATCAACATTTCAAAGATAATGATATTGAAGAAATAATATCATTCTGAAAAAAAATAATATCCCTTACCTCAAAGAATCAAGACTTGGAAGGAAAGGTTTGAAGTGATCTTTGAATGAAACTTATCTTGACAAAGAACTCTCAAAGTATCTAAATACTCACAAAATACGCCAATAATATAGAGAGAGAAAGAGAAAAACTTTGTTTACGTGTGATTTTCAATTCTAACTTAGCTCTCTATTTATAGGAAGAAAATGTTAGCCCGCAAGCGCAGCGACCACGACTCCGATGATGGCTTTACCTGCTACTATTGCCACCCACCACATTTGAAATAAAATTCAGCACATTTCTTCACCAACCACAAGTGGGGCCCACTCAATTCTAGAATTTTCCACCAAAATCAATTATAACCCTACTTCCCTAATCAGACACCTCTTAAAATTCACAACAAATCATTCGTGCATTTTTAACGGTTCAAAATTTGTGGACATATACTCAACCTATATATGTATAACATATCCAAAAATTACAACGATCCAACTATCGGGATTAAATATTATAACTCACACAATAAAGTCAGTAATAACACCGATTTGATCTTTTAATACCTCCAATCCGACAAAATACAAATAAAACATCTCAGCATTAATTCCTTCATTAATAACCACATAAATAAATCCATCATTTATATTCATATAAAATAAATATTTCCTTATCATATGAATCAATAATTAATTATTCACAAATAATATTACAGAATCACAATTATGACAACCAGGCCGTTCCCAGGAAAGAGGGGGCTTTCCAATAAGGATCTCTCCTACTGGCGCGCAATTAGTGACCAAACCTCTCCTTAGATGTAACTTTCTAGACATTGCCAATAATGTTATCTAATAATATTATTCAAATAATATGAATTATTGATCCGATAATGGGAAATAATTTAATGCGTTGACAATTATCAAAACAAAGAATAATATAAAATACCAACGCAAAGAATTATTGAATCAATAAAATAAAATATTGAGCAAGAATTCATCGTGAAAATTATTGAGTAATGCCATCTTACGTGCTGAGTCAATAATTCAACAATCTCGCAATACTGGTAAAGCTTCTTGTCAACCACACGACATCGTATTTTAACCAACGAATTATTCCAATGGTCTTAACTTAGAATAACTACGCCGTTATTTATAACCACCCAAACTTTTGTCGCTTTCCTCATCCAATCGCTTTCCGTTATGGGGCCCAATACACGCATCGCTACGTACGTCGCATTTAATATTCCCGAAAGCGATCACAATATTCCACGACCAAACGAATATTCCCTAAGCAAAAATGAATATTTTATAACCACTTGCTTATTTTAAAATATTTGCGTATTTAACCCTTTAACTATCCACATTAATCAAATCAACCTTTACTATTTCAAAATAATAAATAAAGGAAATTCCTTTTATTTAAAAAAATTTTTGGGGTCTTACTGAATAATAGAAGAATGTCACCAAGTATAGGGTAAACCACGTATACAAAAGTTATTCCAAAGTGAATAATAAGCGATGGAATAACAACAGCCTTCTTCATGAATAAGAAAGAATAACACCCCTTACATTTGGTAGGAGATTGAATCTTTATTGACGAAAGGTAGTAACAAAATACTCTTCTTCTTTCTCTCTTATTCTCTCTATTCTTTCTCTCTATATAAATGAATGAATTAAGTGAAAATAATGAAGCCCTAGCCTCTATTTATAGAAGATTTCTAGCTTAAGACCGCCGTGTGAAAAGGCAAGTGGCTCGACGAATGATTAATGATGTGAAAAGAAAAGTGGTTCGACGCCAGAATGTGAAACGACAAGTGGTTCGGCCTTTTCAGTAATGTGAAACGACAAGTGGTTCGACGTCTGGTAAAGGTAATTACTATTAACGAAGGTAAATACTATCGACGAAGGTAAATACTATTCACAAGGGTAATTACTATCGATTGTGAAGGTAATTACTATCGATGAAGGTAAATACTATTGATGAAGAGACTCTTAGATGATGACATATATGCCCCCATAAAATAATCAAACTTACCACAAATCATTTTTTTTCATCAACACATATTTAATCTTTCAACAATTATTAATCATTTATAACTTATCGTCTCAATTATTGATTTAATACTATAACATATTATACGTATGATAATTTGTGACAATAATTGAATCAATAATATAAGAGATATGATGCAAAGAATTCTTCGTAGTAATAATTGAGCATAAATGAAAGTGACTTCTCACGTAAAGATCAATAATCAATACCGTGTCTTCTTACTATGCAACCACGCCAGACATCTTGTACTTTTACCACCGGGTAGTTCAACAGCTTTTAACGGAACACCTCCAATTGTTATTTTTATATAAATATTTTTGTCGTTTTCTCAATCCGGCAATAATTACGCTAATAGGGTCTACTAATGATTGAGTAGTTGTCTGAATATTCCCTAACAAAAGAATATTCTCAACCAAACGAATATTTTATAACAACTTGCATACTTTGCAAAATTTATAAATATTACCCACAACTATAACATTATATCAAATTTATTCCATAATATTCAAAAATAATATTTATAGAAAAATTCATCTTTATTTATAAAAGTTTGGGGTCTTACACGCACATGCATGTTATTCCAATGAATAATAAATAACTTAAACCAGTCATGTAAAATGCATGCATGACGGATGTTCCAATAGAATAATAAATGACGGAACGGGTCATGCAAAACGCATGTAGGCAGGATGTTCCAATGAATAATAAATAACGGAACCAGTGTCATGTGAAAACGCATGCATGTGATGTTCCAATGTAATAATAAAGAATGGAATAATAGAATAATCTCAACATGTATGCGGTGCCATTGATGCCGCAAGTTATTCCAACATAATAATAAAGAATGGAATAACAAAAGTTCTTTCATGAATACGAAAGAAATAATACCCTTACCCGGAGAAGAAATCGGATATAGGAGTAAAGTGAAGTAGCGAATACTTTTCTTCTTTCTCTCTATAGTTTTTCTCTCTAGAGTTTCAGTGAATTCGTAAGAAATAATGAAGGAATGAGCTTCTATTTATAGGAGAATTGAAGGGATACTATTTGAAAAATAAATCACGAACGCTACAGAAATAATTCACGGAGGCCTTCAGCTGAATTCAATTATCAAGTAAAAGAAAACAAAAAAAATATAATATGTATATATATATTCAACACATGCCTTATATGGCATTTTTTTTCCACCAAAACCAACATCCATCAACATCCACCCAAGACTTTGTGACATTTTATCATTATACTCCCTCCACTAACTTATCTTTCCTCCCGTGAATCCAAATATTACTTCCCCCATTAGTCAATCTCCACATGCAATATCTATTATATATATATATATATATATATATATATATATATATATAATACTACAATATCAACACTACACCATCCAATTTTTCCACCACCCAAATTTTAAGCCACCAACCACACTTTCCCTCTCCCACACGTACACACACAATCATACATAATACTGCACACACCCACTATTACTATATATATAATATAAAACTTATATATATATATATATATAAGTAATAAAACAAGAGTGAGATAACTTTCTACCAATTAATTTGAAAAATGGGTAATTGGGAATCCAAATAATAAGTAAAATTTACGACAACTAATTCATAAATAAAAATCCTCTCAATATTTTAACAACATTTATCATCATTATTATAATTCATAATATTAATCGACCAAGTCGTTCCCAGAAAAGAGGAGGTTTTTCAATAAGGATTTCTCCATATTGGCGCACAATTAAGTGACCAAACCTCTCAGTGACAGAACTTCTAGACATCGTTAATATTACAAATAATAATATTAATAACTCCGTCATCTCAATTATTAATTTAATAATATAAAAAATATCGACAATAATTGAATCAATTAACGTGAGATACTATGCAATAATTATCAAGCAATAATTGAACAAAACCGGGTGACTTCTCACGTAAGATCAATAATCAATACTGGTGTGCTACTATGCAACGGACGCGTATTCTCGTACTTTTAACACAGGGTGTTTCAATAGTTAACGATAAAACTTCCGCCGTTATTTTCATAAAATATTTTTATCGTTTTCTCGATCCGACAATAATTCCGTTATGGGGTCCACTTAATGATTGTGTTGTGCAAATGCGAATATTCCCTGTTAAAACGAATATTCCCCGACCAATCGAATATTATAACAACTTGCGTACTTTGCAAAATTTATAAATATTACCCACAACTATAACATTATATCAAATTTATTCCATAATATTCAAAAATGATAATTATAGAAAATTCATCTTTATTCATAAAAGTTGGGGTCTTACATATATAACTCATCTCTCCCCTACTAGTTCTAGACTCTTATCTCCGTCAGCGACCATATCCCTAAACTCTGATAACATTTGTGACTCCCCCAAAATAGGTATACATCACCCATTTTGAGTCGCAAGATATCACACTATAAAAATCATTTACAAACTTCATTTATACAATTGTTGAACTGTAGTGCAGAATACGACCATAGTTAAACTGTAAGTTTTAATACAAATGTATGTAACTCTTATGGTTCCTCGACCACAACCTTACAATGGTACTTTACATAAAAGTACAATCAAAAATTATTTTAGAAATTAAAATCTTTGGGAAGTGCTCAAGAAACCTTCAGATATGGGAGGCCATTGCGTCGAGGTTATGATAGATATCATATGTCCACGAATTATCCTTGGTTGACCTAATAGACCCCAAAAGAAAACGAGAAGATTACTATCATGTTCTTTCCAATGGTGAGTCTTCTCTTGACATATAACTATCTCCACTTGTTCTGCAATTGAAAATTATATTTCAACCAAACTCCAAGATCATATAGGTAGTGCTCAGTAGATATACTCGGAAGTGGATGTGCACAACCTCATCTTATGATAAAATGAGGTTGTATGTCATTAGACATCTTGTATGATAGTGGCAAAACACCTTCCAAAGTTGGGTTCACCTCACCTATTCGGTTCACCAAAATTAAAATATCAAATGACGTATACAATACGACACACTTATCTAAAGTTCTCAACAAAATTATTTTCATACTATTTAAGGAGAACCTCATCACTATGAGACCACCGCTCTATTCTCCTCATTACCCCATCAACCATTACACTCTTATTACACGAAAAAGAATTGTGAAGCAAAAAGGGTAATCACAACTAGCCCAAGAAAGAATATCATGACTAAAGATAATTTACATCATCAATAGCCTTCATCAAGAGTAAATCAGAGATTTAGAACATATGGTAGATGATAAAACTTTTCAACCATAGTTGCAGCGGAACGAGCAATCCATTAGAAGAGTCAAATAGACCATCCGATCTATTATCTTCTCCATGTTAAAAGTCCACCAATAATGTTTTATCCCTGTAACATCAATAAACAATTCCTGTCCACAATCATATGAATAACTCATAATCATAATTGTGATTCTAAATTCCTCTTCGCACCCAGGATGAAGATAATTTTCATCACCTATCTTCACATGAAACATCAAAAATCATGGTTATACCAAATCACAATTCCTGCTCATAATCATACTAATAAATTCATCTTTGTACTACGGCCAAAGATATTCATTAATCAATAGTTCATCTTTGCACGTAAGCCAAAGATATACAACTATAAAACCAATAATCAACAGTCCATTTTTGCACGTAAGCCAAAGATATAAAACTGTAAAACCAATAATCAACAGTACTCCATCTTTACACGTAAGCCAAAGATGACTTTCATCATAATATAAGCATGAGGATGATGACAATGATATAAGCATTAATCAAACGAAATCAAGGATAAATATTAAAGACTTTAAATTTATCCGATGTTTAAAAATATCTAAATTTGTCAACATGATACTGCTTTGTGGAGTAAAATTCAAGAATAATATTCATGTACCAAAAATAATTTGGACAGAAAAGAAATATATTTTTCTGCAATAAAACTAGTATAAGATAGTACCTATGAATAATACTTCGGGAATAGTATCTCGTGAATAGTACCCCGACATGAAAAGTACCCCAAATACCCGAGTGAATAATATTCGGGTGAATAGTAATTTGGGTGAATAGTAACCCGTGAATAGTAATTTATGAATAGTACTCCGACACGAAAAAGTGTCCCAAATACCCAAGTGAATAATACTAGAGTGAATAGTAATCGGGTGAATAGTAACCCGTGAATAGTAACTCATAAAAAAATACAAAAGAAAATGATATTCCATGACAAGTACAAAAGAAATGATATCTCATACGAGTATAATAGAATATACGAAACTGCAAATGGATTTTTATCTGCCATGCGGTAATCCACGTAGACAGATCATTTCCATAATTTAATAAAGAATGAATACGAAGGATCATTCACCATGCATGCGGTAATCCATATAGGCATGTGTTATTCCAATGAATAATAAAGAATGGAATAATGAAGAATTCACCATGCATGCGATAGACCGCATGTATAAAGTTATTCCCAATGAATAATAAAGAATGGAACCAGTCACAAAGCGTAATCCGTCTGCAGATATATTCCAACGGATAATAAAGAATGGAACCAGTCATGCGTAATCCGCATGCATGTGATATTCTAATGTAATAATAAAGAATGAAACCGTGTCATGCGTAATCCGCACGCATGCGGGATATTCCAATGTAATAATAAAGAATGGTATAACAACCTTACGAATATTGAAAGAAATAACTCTCTTCATGAATACGAAAGAAATAATATCCCTTAAATAATAATAATATCCCTTACATCGTAAGAAAAGCGGATATCTTTGGAATAGTGAGGTAGCGGACTTCTTCTTCTTCTTTTCTCTCTATAATTTCTCTTTATAATAATTGCTCTATAGCTTTAGTGAATTGGTGAAAAATAATGAAGGAATGAGCTTATTTATAGGAAAATATAGTTTCAATAATTGCACATTTTGGGGCTCAAATTATTACAGTATAATACCCTCATCTTTTCCTTTATTTTTAATTTAGTCATGCAAGTATTATCAAACTTGCACCACCTCCCCTAATAGTAAATCATGTGAATCAATAGTAAATCATGTGACTCAATAGTTCTAAACATGTGAAAAAATTAATTATAGTATAGTACCTTCAACTATACCTCTATTTTTAACTTAGTCATGTAAGTATTATCAAACTTGCACCAACTCCCCTAATAGTAAATCATGTGAATCAATAGTACACACATGTGAACACATAATTATAAGCATGTGAATTAATAGCAATTAATTGCTCATTTATCCGATTAATTACCCGATTGGTCAATATAACTTTCAGACATCAATTATTATCGAAATAAATATCGATTTTTACTAACACTAATAATTTCAACACAACGAAACTATCAATTTCATCTTTAATCAACACGAACTTATTCATCATTAATATTATAATTCATAATATTTAACAATCAGGTCGTTCCCAGGAAAGATGTGGCTTTTCGATAAGGATTTCTCCCTATCATGCAGCATGATTAGGTGACCAAACCTCTCATTAATGTAACTTCTGACATTGTTAATATTGCAAATAATAATATGAATAACTTTGTCATCTCAATTATTGATTTAATAATATAACATATTATGCAGATGATACTGTGACAATAATTAAATCAATAATATGAGAGATATGATGCGTGAATTATCGTAGCAATAATTGAGTATAACCGAGTGACTTCTTACGTAAGCATCAATAATCAATACCGTGTGTTACTATACAACCACGCGTAGACATCGTACTTTTTTACTAAGGGTAGTTCAACAGTTTTAACGGTAACACTTTCGCCGTTATTTTTAATAAAAGATAAATCTGTCATTTTCTAAATACGATAATACATCCGTTGGGGGGGTCCACCAATGATTATGCCGTTGAACGAATATTATTTATGAAAATGAATATTTCCCGACCAATCGAATATTTCCCGACACAACGAATAACAACTTGCTTACTTTGTAAAATTTTCAAATATCACCCTTAACTTTAACCCTTTCTCAATTTAACCATTTACTAAATAACATAATAATTATAAAAAAAATTGAATACTTTTATTTCATAAAATTCGTGGTCTTACACATGCATATATATCAAACAAAATAGTTTTCTAAATAACATCTATAAAAAGTTGTAATGAGAGTAAAAAAATAATAAACCAATTTCATGCTTACCCCGATCCTAATCACCCTATCACCTTTATTGAAGAATTTCATCAAAAGGCAGACGACTTCACAGTAGAAAAATCAATCTTTGGCAATGCTTGAAGTTGATGACATCCAAATAATAACTCAGATAACCTTTGAGTTTAAAAAAACAGAGGACTTAAGTTAAACATTTAATCTACAAAATTAGGCAATAAATAGTTTAGAATCGAGTCAATAAATTCTAATAAATGAATCAAGTGAGATCAAAGATAAATATTAGAGATTTATAATTTAATTTATCCAAAATTTAAGAATGTCCAAATTGTCAACATGATCACCAATTATGAAGTAAAATTCAAGAATGATATTCATGTATTAAAAATAATTTGGACAAAAACAACCAAATTTGACATGAATAGTACCCCGAGTGAATAGTACTACGTGAATAGTACCCCAAATGAAAATATTAAAATTTAATAAGAAAGTTCAGACCGATATGTTAGTTTCCGGAGGCACAATAGTTATCTAGAAGGGGGAGGGGTTGAATAGATATTAAAAATCTTTTCGTTTTACTTTGTCAATTTTGATAATGATTAAACACAGCGGAATTAAGGTTTGTTTGATCTCCCTTTTAGATATAGTGAGTTAATGAGAGTGAGACAGTTTATAACAGCTTATAGCGAGCTTATAGCGAGAATGAAATAGACACAACAGCTTTTAAGTGGTTCGAGAGGACTTAAAGTTCTAGTCCACTCTTCTACTCCTCGAGTAGAAATCCACTAAGGATGTATTTTACACTTTTAAATCTCACAGATTCCTTCTAGATTCAAATGATCTAGAACTTCTTAGTTCACTCTTGAACTTTTTAAGTCCAAAGAGACTTGCTCTTCACAGCCACTTAGAACTCTTCAAGTCCTTCTAACTTGGAACTCTTACTTCAATTGATTGGTTGTTGTTGAGTTCTTGGTGATTGCATACTCGATTCTTCGTTAAGCTCTTGTTCAAAAGAACTCGAAATAATGTCTGAGCTTTCTCTTTTTCTCAGATCGTAGAGTTGAGCATTGAGTATTCTTTTTTTGTTCAATTGTTTACTTGCTTCTATCATCTGTAGATGTCTTGCATATATGTGATCTTTGAAATCTGCTCGTTGAATCCATCCGTTGAAGCATTTAATGCATTTGACGTTTCTGAACTTTGATGGAGACTTTTCTGCATATCTTCTGAAATGCATTCTGGCCCACTGACATAGCAGATTGCTTTCTCACCTAACACCTGAAAATGTGTTTTTCTCTGTCCCATGGTCCTTTCCTTAGCTTCTTCAATACGTCTTTTTGTTGCATACTAAGGATATTTTCATGCCATTGGGACTGGTGATTACTTCAACATTTATAACCCATTCCACATTTGTTAAGATTTTATCTTTGAACAAATGACCAGGGTCCACAACTTCTGACGCAGCCAGATGATTCTCTACGATTCTTATCGTGGTGTCTTGCCACTTTGGTGCTTAATGTTACCAAACGAGAACACTACGATTTCTCTTAAGGGCTGGCACACTACAAACTTCACTTGCTTACATTGCAGGCTCTACGTCTCCGAGAGCACACTGCGATCTCTGAGTTGGCTTCGGCAAATGTCTGGACCACACTACAATCTCTGAGTTGGCTTAGGCAAACGTCTGGACCACACTACGATCTCTGAGTTGGCTTCGGTAAACGTTTGGACCACACTACGATCTCTGGAGAGGCCCTTCAAGGCAGACATACTACGATCCTCGATACTCTACGATTCTGCCTTGGCTTCTGCAAGTTCTTGATCAGCTTAATAGACTGCGATTTTATTGAAGCCTATCTATTACATGTTATAGATCATCTTAACATCTTTGGTCTCTTTATCTATACATTCATTTACAGAATGATAAACATTAAAAACTTAGATCAACCTAACAATTTGATCTATCACTAAGTCCTTGTACATACATTCCTAGAAGGACTTTACATATAATCATGAGCATTTACTTTAAACATCAAATCACAACATGCACTCTTCCAACACAATATTTCAATGAAATGATATTAGATGAAGCGCAAACTATTAAGAATATTCTACTAATTTCAGGAATTTTCACCATTTAACAATAAGGTTATGGAAACAAACAATAAATTTGTACCATAAATGAAGAAAAATACGAAAGAAAATGATATCCCTTGACGAATACAAAAATAATAATATCCCATACGAGTATAAAAATATATACGAAACTGCAAATAAATTTTTATCTGTCATGCGGTAATCCGTGTAAAAAAATCATTTTCACAACTTAATAAAAAATGAATACTAAGTGTTTATTCACCAGGCATGATATGAAACAAGAAATCAAAAAGATGGACAAATCTATTTATTGTAATAGATGAGATACTGTTTGTAATCTCCACTATGACCACCTCGATCACATTCATGACAATTGATTCACGCGTTGAAGCTCGAATAGAAGAGCAGTAATTTGGGGCAACCGTTGAAGATACTGAAGGAAAACATGACTTTTTTATTTGCTTAAGTTAGACAACAAGAGTTGGGTTGTATCTTATCAAGTGTATGTAGATATTACATTTGTTGAACTTTAGTATTTTGCATTAGTTTAATTTTCATTTAACTTAAAACTTATTGTAAATAGAACTACCGAAAGACTAAGTTATACATAAAAGTTTTACATGTTTAATATGATCATGAATTTACTATATTTAGGAACAAATGATTTTACTATCAAATTCAGTCATTAGAACATGAAATGGAATAAATACTACAAAATAAAAAAAGATTGTCAACATCTTTTTCAATCTATTAATCAATGGATTAAAATACTAACATATTATGTTGATTTTAATTTGAAATTACATAAATTATTATTATGATTATAAACACAATCGTTCAAATAAGTCGTTTTTAAGTTTATCATTACTCCACTTTCTAAGGGACATAAAGCTTGTCTTAATTGGTTAAGCAATTAGTAAATCATAACATAAATTAATTTAAGGTTCCCATAAAACGACATCTGGAATCAAGAACCCATCGCCTAAAATCATGAATACCCGCAAAACACATAGTAATATTTTTTAAGTTTCCTAAAAACTTGTATCACCACTATAAATTGTTTATTAAATATAAATTCAGCTTAAATAACTACCGCCGATATATTTAGTAAGTAATTAACACAATCATACTACCTGTTTTATTTATGCCTGGCTTAATACTACTAAACCACATGAGCTCTTTCTAGTCATCCTTCATAGAGTACTTACGTAGTAGTAATAATTATTCCTCTTAATCAGAAGTCTCCCCCATTCATTTATTCATCGAGATATACAACCCACCTTAGCTTTCCTCTCTCCTATTTATACTCATATATACACATGTACACATATACATCATCTTCTCCAACCTTTTGATTCTTTTTATCATCCACCTTTCTATTTATTTTCTTGGAATATCATATATATATATATATATATATATATATATAGGACTCAATCTTCCTCAAATACCATATTCTTCTTATTTATTTTTTTGAATTTTAATTCTGATTCTTGATAACCTGTACATGTCATTCATTTGATTTTGAAACAAGGAGAAGGATGAAAAACTCGAGAAAAGGCAAAACAGTGGCACAAACAGATCAGAATTCAAAGGGACAAGGTGGTGGTGGTGGTTATGGGTATTGCGATTCAAATGAAGAAGTAGGATGTTCCTTCAGCATTGGTAACACTCCTGACGCTAGCCCTGCTAATAATAATGGCCCTGATTTCTTCGACCAATCGCCTCTATCACCCTCCTGGGACCAATCATCAAATGCATCTCCATTAGCAAAATCTCCATGGTCCTCCCATGTTGCAGCTCCCAATCAAGAAGACAACTATTCCTACACAGGCCTAATGGGCTCCCTTGTTCGCGAAGAAGGACACATATATTCATTGGCCGCAATCGGAGACTTACTATACACAGGATCCGACAGCAAGAACATCCGGGTCTGGAAGAATCAGAAGGAATTCTCCGGATTCAAATCAAACAGTGGATTGGTCAAGGCAATTATCATTGCGGGTGAAAAAATCATCACGGGTCACCAAGATGGCAAAATCCGCCTGTGGAAGGTCTCTGCGAAGAATCCCAGCATTCACAAGCGTATTGGATCTTTGCCCACATTTACTGCCGTTTTCAAAAGCTCCATGAATCCCAGCAGCTATGTGGAAACAAGGCGAAACCGAAATGCCGTATGGCTGAAGCATTTTGATGCCATTTCGTGCCTCAGCTTGAACGAAGATCAAACACTTCTATACTCTGCTTCTTGGGACAAAACAATCAAAGTTTGGAGAGTGTCAAATTCAAAGTGCTTGGAATCTGTAACTGCCCATGACGACGCCGTCAATTCCGTCGTTGCCGGATTTGATGGGCTAGTATTTACAGGCTCGGCAGACGGAACCGTCAAAGTATGGCGGCGGGAGTTACAGGGAAAAGGAACCAAGCATTTCTTTTCACAGACATTGTTGAAACAAGAGTGCGCCATCACGGCATTGGCGGTCGACCCTTCGTCTTCAATCCTTTACTGCGGCTCCTCCGATGGGCTTGTTAATTATTGGGAACGGGCGAAGCTCTCGTCTCATGGGGGATTGTTAAGGGGGCATAAGCTTGCGGTTTTGTGCTTAGCTGCAGCTGGGAATTTGGTATTCAGTGGATCGGCTGATACGAATATATGCGTGTGGAGGAGAGAGAATGGCGATCATACGTGTTTATCTGTGTTGAGTGGTCATAGTGGGCCGGTGAAATGCTTGGCGGTTGAAGATGATAGGGAGGAAGTAACCGCCGGCAGCGATAGGCGGTGGATTGTTTACAGCGGGAGTTTGGATAAGTCGGTGAAGATATGGAGGGTTTCGGGAAACATGGCCCCAATGCAAACTCATCATCAGGCAGAATGTTTGAAGACACCACAAGCAATTCCGTCTGTTCAAAGCTTCAGCTCACATGGCAGCAAAAGGAGCCAAAGGATGAAGCAGTAAGTAAGGGTAAGAGAGATAACATTAACTATGACACAAATGGATTATATTGATGTGAATTATTGTTAATTAGAACGTACAATATTGTAATTATAGAGGATCGGAACAATTTTTTTGCTCTTTTGGTGATGATGAATTTAATGTTTACCATGGGATCATAGTTGTATCTTACTTAGCAGCATTGTCAACCTTCTGTCTTCAAATAATGACCTACTTTAATGGTGATCAATTGAATATACCTATAGTATTACATAAACCGCATTAAAATAAATGACACAGGTTACAGCTTGTATTCTAGCTCTTGAAAAATTTGTGATTTACAAGAAAATAAAATGGCAGCCAAAAGTTTCAGGACAAGTTTTTCTAAGTCGTTTTCAGGAGAGTTGATGCAAAAAAGGTCATAAGGCTACCCCAAGGAAAATGATAGCTTGACGACTGTGGTTATAAGATGGATTTGCTGCTTAATTTGTTTTATACAAAAACTCTAGGCATCCCTTTCTAAGGATTATCAACAGCTTAACTGCCCATACTTTCGTACTGAAAGTCTACTCAAATTGATTGAATACCATAGAATCTTTAAGCTTTCTACATTGTAGTGTTTTGATTTTGACTTTAGATAATCTCATGAGGTCAGCAATGCAACATGCAGTAGTCAAAGGGTTGATGAGGGGGAAGACAAGTTGATTGAAATCATGGAATAATTAGGTGTCATCAGATAGTTTAATTAAATTATCATAGAGAGGATATCTGAGAGATGATAGCTAAAAATCTTTAAACTATTGGACATCTGATTCCCAAATTAACACAAGCATTGGACTCTATATAGGTTTTTGCTGGAGGCAGGCTTAGAATCTATGGCTCAAAGTGTGTGCTTGTATTTCACAAAACTAGTTTGACTGTTACGGTCGGGTGGAATTGCTGTGACCTATAGAGTTTATATATTTATCCACGTACCAACCTTATTTTTTTAATACCATAACTTGTCCACCTACTGATCATCACAATTCGTGGGAATAGAAATTTATGCAACCTGTAATTAATATCGAGTTCGACTTTGTTATCTAGTTAAGAGTATTAAACTTGCAAGCAACAAGGTTAATGATGATGATCAAGAAATGCATAAGATACGTGTCTGGTACTGGTAGGTTAATGATGGCGACTTAAGTTTGGACGATGAAGATTAGGAGACCTAAAAAAGGTCCATGAAGCTTTAATTAGTAGGCCAGTCTACAGTCAGCACCCTATAAATTACTAAATAAATGATGAAGATAGGAATAAAACAATAGAGTAACAGGAGTGCTAGTATATCATTTTCCTTATATGAATTGGCTGATATATATAGATGTAATATAACAATTCTGTATATGAATCCCCACACCCACCCCTTGTTTCTTTGTGTTGGCTTTTTTTTTCTCATTTTTGACACTGATTAAAAAAATGTTACGATTATCAATGAAATTTTGGACAATCTGCTGCAAATATATGGTACTTGAGGCTTGTTTAGGACATAAAAAAGTAGGTTTTATTTATGCAGCTGTAGTCTGCAGTCATGTTTAAAAGTTGTGATCATCTAAACTAATTACTACCTTAACGCATAAACTCTCTCTCTGTTCTTATTCTAGCACAAGATGCCATAGCGAATCAAATTCAGTTCATGTGGAAAATATTCTCTGGCCCCTGCCAAGCCAAGTGCAGAAACCAAAAATAAAAGTTTATGAGTGTCTTTGAAATTTTTTTATGAGAGAAAAGAAAAGAAAACGAGAAAAACATGGTTTAACTTTCTTTTAAAAATTTTGTTCTAAAAAATGAGAAGATTGAGAGAGAAATGAAAATATTTTCATAATATCAACTTTGCCCTTATATTTTCAACTAAATATAATTTATTCAATTTGATTGTTTTGGGGGTTTGGAGAAGAAATTAGATCAAAAGGTGGAATTTCAAATATGAATTTTGGTTGTATCAGATTTAAAGGGTTATTTTGTGAGAGAGATAAAAAAAGATTTTGTAGTCCTCAATTTCTCTGTTCCCTTGTGTCCCTCTACTTAAATTTTGACACTTAATTTTTTACTTAATACTAATTAATTTTAAAATTAAATAAAAAGACATGTCTCAAAATTTAAGTGGGATAACACAAGGGGGATAAGAAATTTGAAGACAGAGGATCTGCTCTCGTTTTGGTGTTGGGGATGAATCTAATCTAGATTAGATTAACAAATGAGGGATGATTTGGGTGAATGTTCAGTTCAGCAAAGCCTGGATTGAAGAATTTGTTTGGTGGTCGGTCTCATGGTTTTTCCTTGCAGAAATGGAGATGAAGAAGCTCTCTGAATTTGTGCAACTATCACTTTATACTACTACTCCGTTATTATGCTGCTACATTAGTTTCTTCTCAACTCCCAAATACATAAAATTAAAGAAAACTACACCAATTTCTCTTTATATAGGTCCCACCCCAACCCACATGCGAACAAGTACTTTTACCCGAACAGAAAAATTAAATCGAAAGATGAACAAATGAACAATATAATCTATTTATTTATAAAAATAAATTTATTTTATTCTTTCTGTCAAATTTTGCGGTCAGCATATCGTTATTGTATCTGTTTTGTAATCTCTCTCTCTCTCTCTCACGCAAGGAAAAAGAACAAAGATTAATATAATAAGATAGAAAAAGTTAGAAGAGAAAGATGCCGCTCCAAAACCAAAACACTGTCTGTATTCACATCCACCACTAGTGGTGCTTTTCGTTTACCTTGCCCATTCTCCAACTTTTCCCAGCAAATTTTCCTCCGTCCCGTCCCGTCCCGTCCCCAAACGCTGCATGCCTCACCCACTCTGCCTTGGATTTCCTCTCCGCACTTTCCCGCTTTCCTCAATCTGGTAAACACCTTCACTTCCTTTCTCTCTCTTAAACATCTGCTTTACTCTCTTTGTTTACTGTTGCTACAAATTAGGGCTAGGGTTTCTCACATCGTAATTTACTTCCACCTGGAACAATCCCTGTTATTTATTTTGTGTTTACATACATACATATGTAAAGAGGATACTTAACTTGTACAGGGTTTGTATAGTATAAGAAAATGCCGCCGGGAGGGGCGAGTGTTGTTGATGATGGAGTCCCGTACTCGTTTGCCTTGGAGTACCATGGCCCACCTATAGCTCATGTTCTTCCCCAAGCAGTTCCTATCAATGTTGATAGGATTCCGGTGGCCGCGGTGGTTACTCAACTGTCTTTTTCTGATAAATTGCTGTTGCCGGTTGTCCAACCGATATCAGCATCTGATATTGTTGCAAAGTTTTCCAAAGAGCTTAAACCAAGTTCAGAATCTACCATTTCTCCTACATCCGTGATTTCCTTTGAGCGGCGAGCTGGAAGTGATGATGATTCTGGATCCAAAGAACTAGCTTTAGGTTCTGAAACAACTAGTTCTCCAAATCATGTGGCTGCATTGGGAGAGAGATTTGTAAGTAATAGTGGTCGTACCATCTCTGGTGAATTAATTACTTCAGAGTTTCCGCGATATGGGTTCAGTGAGTTTTCTCATGTGATAAATAGTTCGACTGAGCTGGAGTCTCCTTCCATTAGTCATGATCACTCGGTTGAATTATTAGGTGGGGCTGGAAGCTGGGGAACATTGGGATTTTCGGATAGCTTTGACAAGTCAAGAGAGGTTTCCGGGAGCTCGCTGGCATTTAGGATTTCAAATGGTTACAAGGAGAGTGTGGATTATAATGATTTAAATCAACTGGATTGGGCCTCAACCGAATCAGCGTTGAGCTCGGAGTACCCATCTTCTCGTGTTCCTTCTCTTCCGAATGGGAATTGCAAAACTGAAGCCGCTTGCAATGAAAGACGAACCCCAGTTGTTACTTTCCGTGATGTTGAATTACAGGAAGGAGATATATCTGAGGAATTTAGTTGTGATGAGCCTGAGATTGTTCGAGTAAAGAGAGAACCCAAGGTCAAGGTCAGGAAAGGGGCCTGTTACCGATGCTTTAAAGGATACAGGTTCACTGAGAAGGAGGTCTGCATTGTTTGTGATGCAAAATATTGTAGCAACTGTGTACTGAGAGCAATGGGGTCTATGCCTGAAGGAAGAAAGTGTGTTACCTGCATTGGATGGCCTATTGAGGAGTCAAAGAGAGGGAACTTGGGTAAATGCTCTCGAATGCTCAAGAAACTGCTTAATGACTTGGAGGTTCGACAGGTAATGAAGTCAGAGAAATTCTGTGCAGTGAATCAATTGCCGCCAGAGTATGTTTGTGTGAATGGAAAGCCTCTTTGTCATGAAGAACTGGTTATACTGCAGAGCTCCCCAAATCCACCAAAGAAGCTTAAACCAGGAAACTATTGGTATGATAAAGTATCTGGTCTTTGGGGAAAGGTAAAAATATTATCTCTGGTATTACTCCTCAATTCTTCTTCTTCATCATGGAACTTGATTGTTATGCTAATTTTAACAGGAAGGAGATAAGCCTTCAAAAATTATTAGTCCTCATTTGAATGTCGGGGGACCCATTATGGCGGATGCTAGCAACGGTAACACAAAAGTATTTATTAATGGTCGTGAGATAACAAAAGTAGAGCTGCGGATGTTACAGGTATACAGTACAAACCATAAAAACTTATTTCATATTAAATTGTATTATATTCTGCTACTAAGTATTACTCTGCTCTGAATGTTGCAGCTCGCAGGAGTCCAATGTGCTGGCAACCCACACTTTTGGGTGAATGAGGATGGTTCATACCAGGAAGAGGGACAGAAGAATACAAAAGGGTATATCTGGGGAAAGGTGTGCTATATACATTGAAGTTTTGATGTTCTTCTTGTTCACTACTATTCTAAACTTTTATTTTAGTCGTAAGTTAAATTTTATTTTATTTTTCCAGGCAGGAACTAAGCTTGTATGTGCTGTATTATCACTTCCGGTTCCTTCTAAATCCATTTACTCTTCTGGAGAACAAGTGTTTAATGTAATAAGTCAAACAGTGCCCGACTACCTTGAGCAGAGAACACTGCAGAAGCTCCTCTTAATTGGATATAGTGGATCTGGGACCAGTACCATATTTAAACAGGTAATTTTCCATTCAGTTGAACTGAGTCATCCTCAAACATCTATTTCGACAGGTAAATTCGACTAATTAAACAGCCTAACTCATTTTGTTGTGTTTCTAGTCCTTGTACATGTTTATGTACTGACCATATTATTTTTGCTTGCTCTCTCATTTTTGTGAGTGGTGTAATTTCCTGCTTTAATCTAGCTCGATTTTTGGTATGTTTTGTTTGGAGACTATTTATTTATTCATTCGGCGATTGCCACTTTGCTCCTATTTGACTTTCTAAATATGTAGTAGTTTTATCTTTCGGTTTATAAGCAATAAAATATGTGATTATTCTTAGTGATACAGAATCTTGCTGCATTGGTTAGGGCAGTTTTAGCTTCCCCCCTCAAAACCCCCGTGGCACAGTTTAACTTTGTCACTGTGCTTGAAGCAATTTCCTTTGGTTACTTGATTAATTCTAGTGGTAAGTGTGGTTTCTTCTGACAGTGATGTATGATTCCATGACCCCACTCCCTTCCTTTCTTTTGGATTAGGCGATAAGCACTTGTAACCTAGTTATTTCCAATCAGTTACATGGTAAATGGACTTGCCATTAAGCTAATTTTTAAATGGAATATTCTCATACTTGTTCAAACAGTCTCTTTGGGAAAGATAATTAGGTTAAACTTTATAGATTTAACTCTCTGTTTCTGAGTATTAAAATGAACAGAAAAGAAAAGAAATGGACAGAAAAGTGTTTTCTTTCCAATTCTTATGTTTCTGAGTTTTTTAATAAACGGAAAAGAAAAGAAATGAATAAAAAACTTGGCCACTTTTCCTGCCAAAGTTTTCCGTCCAAAATTGGCCTGATTTGGACGGAAAAGAAATTGGAATAAGTAATATTTTTATAATTTCCATATTATCCTCAACTTTTAATATAATAAATTTTAAATTACAACTCATGTCCTCAATTATAAATTTTCTATTTTTTTCCATTAAAAACTCAGAAACAACACAAAGGAAAACTTTAACTTTTCTTTTCTTTTCTTTTCTGTTCTAATTTAAGTTTTCTATTCTTTTCTTTTCTGTTCAAAACTCAGAAACAGAGTGTAAAAGTTTGATGCAGATCCATGTTTTGTCTGTGGTGTACCTGTGTAGTAAAAACATTTAAAATTGTATTCCATGTCAGTTTATGTTGATGGAGCTGTGATGGTATCAATCATGCACTAAAAGATAATCTTGTTTAAGAGGGATTATCTAGTATGCTACTTATGGAGATGCCTGAAGAAATAGGTTTACTTTTAAAATTAATTTTGTTTTATTAGGCCAAAATCTTGTATAAAGACATTCCTTTTGCGGAGGAGGAGCGTGAAAATATCAAATTACTGATCCAGACCAATGTCTATGGTTATCTTGGTATACTCCTTGAGGGCCGCGAGCGTTTTGAAGATGAAGATTTGAATGAAATGAGGAAAAAAAAGTCTTTTGGTAATCACAGCCAAACAGGTAAGAGTTTATTTTGTTGTTTTCTTTTTGCTTATTACTTGTCCTATTTTACCTATATGAATACAGTTTTCAGTTATACTTCTGAGATTTGTAGAGGAAATGTTAAAAAATGTGAGTATTGTAAGCCTTCTTGCATCTTTTAGAAATTAAAATCATGCACTGAATTCATTCACGATTTTTCACTCCAGTCCTTCTGAGCGGAGTCTTAGCATAAGCCTGATTCTGACACTTCCTTGTGCACCTGGAGCCTGTGTTGAGCCTCTCCTCCTAGTTCAAAAGTTTGAGGCATTTTGTAACTTATCATAATTTTGAGGATGCTTTTTATGGCTTCTTTTTTGCTTAGTGTAGTCGGATGGTCCACTGTTTGGCATCTTTTTTATATTTATTTTTCTTATCCAAATAGAATAAAATAATAAATCATACAACCTCATATGAACAAGTAGAGTGGACTATAGAACAAGTTATTATCCTATTAGGATTCATTATCACAATGACACAGGTACATGTCTTATACAATGTGGTATTTTGTGCTGAAGATATTTTCCGGTTGACAACAGGGGATGATGAGTGCAATAATAAAAATATCTACTCCATTTGCCCAAGGCTGAAAGCATTCTCCGATTGGCTTCTCAAAATTATGGTGTCAGGTAATTTGGAAGCCATTTTCCCTGCTGCTACTCGGGAATATGCACCAATAGTGGAAGAATTGTGGAAAAGTGCAGCCATCCAAGCCACATACAGTAGGAAAAGTGAACTGGAAATGCTACCTAGTGTTACTAGTTATTTCCTTGAGCGGGTAAGATTATGCTTCACCATGAAGTGCAGCTGTTAAAAGACAGATATTTTCTTTTTAAGTGCATGAATTACTCACTGCTATGCAATTTCAGTAGGTGATTTCCCTTGAAAATTTGCAGAAATGGCAATATATTGTAATCTACAACTAAAGTTGCTAAATTTTCTTTCCTCAGGCTGTTAATATACTGCGAATAGATTATATACCTTCGGACGTGGACATCCTATATGCTGAGGGTGTTAATTCATCAAATGGGCTTGCTTGTGTGGACTTTGCATTCCCCTTGCCTGCATCTGACGATAGCGTTGACACTGCTGATCAGCATGATTCTCTGCTCAGGTAGGCAGTATTGATGCAGCCTGTATGCATCTGTATAGTATGTTCGCAAAAGAGGTTACTCAAATTTTTGGATCATCCTCACCATTGTTTTAGGGTTTAGAGCCCTTTCAAATGCATTGGGAAGCCAGATCTAAATGTCAGTGTTCTAAAAGTCGCTAGTCGGTCCCAGGTCGGTTGGCTACCGACTAGAGACTAGGGGACTAGTCGGGGATTAATCGGCTAGTCGGATTTTCAATTATTTTTAAAAAATATATATTCTCCTTCCTTCTTCATAAGTTTTGAGTAAGTAGAATAACATAAGTAACACAAATCATCAAATAAAAACATGAAAACTAAGTAAAACCAAATAGTTCGACGCTCTAAGTTCAAAATCAATTAACCAAATGAAACTAAATAGCACAAAATCAATAGTCAATCACTCCATATCCTCCTCTTCTCCATATCACTCCAAGACTTGCTCTCCATCGGACTCAAACTCATAATCTTCGTCTTCCTCTTCGTTGTCATCATCTTCCGACACAAACTCGTCTTCATCTAGTTCTCACACTTTTATTCCACTTCTTCTAGGTAGAAGGACCTCATCCGCTCTCATTTTTTCCGATTTTACTCGACTTATTCCAATTTTTTGATTTACTACGACTGGGCGACTTTACCGACTAGTTGCCGACTGGAGCTCGACTAAGTTGGCCAACGACTAAATCAAAGACTAGGCCATAGTCGACTTGTTGAGGCTCCGACCTTGACCTAGTCGCCGACTAGGCCGACTTTTCGAACACTGCTAATTGTGTACAAGGATCCCCCAAAGATACATTATAAAAAGAATACAAAAAAACTCACAATATAAGATGAAAACAAAGAACAAGGAAACACGAGCAATAAGCAATTTAATGTGATTTGGCTAAACTTGCATACGTCCACAGAGAGAACAAATTCACTAGATTTGACGTAATTAGGCTACTACTCGGGAATATGCACTAATAGTTGTAAGTGGGACTATTTTTGTGGAACAGAGGGAGTATTAAGTATTTAGTGAATCTGTGAATCCATGATTGTTAGAGCTAACCAGTGCCTCTGAATGATAACGCTTTTACTTTTTTCCTTTGGATTTACAAGTTTATATATTTTCATACTATTATAATTTTATTAAAGTTTAAATATTTTCATACTATTATAATTTTTTTGTTTGGTAATAGATTGTTTGGTCCATCTTTATTTTGAAGTTTGAAGTGATAATGTTTTAGTTTCCCATCTGGATTTACAATATTATAAATTTGTGATGATATGATATTTTATTTATTAGTTAATCGATATTAAAAGTTTTCTTTCCGATATGTCACAGGAGTTGGAAGTACATAGTTTCCGACTTTCTGTGGATGAATGACTTTTTTCGAGTACAAATGTGGAAGTTTAGTTTTGTTCCAACAATTACTTCCTAGAGAGTCCTGATCACACTGGCGGCACTGCCTAGATATGTTTTGTTACACTTAAAAGATTCTTCAACTCTAAACATCATGCTCAAGTGGCTGTGAATTATTATATAGTCTGGAATTGTTAGTTGTATTCATTAGGTTTCACTTCTAAAGGCATCCGATGACTGGCATTGTGTATGTCCACCCTGTTGTTTTTTTATTCTTTAAATTGTGTTTCCATTTAGAAAGTTCAGGTCTCTATGTTGGAAATCCATCGATTTTTTCAACTAATTAGCGTACAAGAAAGAAGTGGTTGTTGAATACTAATTCTTAACATTATGTATTTTTCATTTCTTCGGTGCTCAGATTTCAACTAATCAGAGTACAAGCAAGAGGCTTTGGGGAAAATTGTAAATGGCTGGAAATGTTTGAAGATGTTCGAATTGTTATTTTCTGTGTCGCTTTGAGTGACTATGACCAATTTGCCACAGATGGAAACGGGGATATAGAGAACAAGATGTTACTGAGCAAGAAGTTTTTCGAAATCATTGTCACGCACCCAACATTTGATCAGATGGAGTTTCTTTTAATACTTAACAAATTTGATTTATTTGAGGAAAAGATAGAACAGAGTCTTTTGACTCAGTGTGAATGGTTTGCTGATTTCCATCCGCTCATAAGTCGTCATCATCGTTCCAACAAAAGCACCAGCAACAGCATCAACAGTAGCCCCTCCCTGGGTCAGCTGGCTTCCCATTATATTGCGGTTAAGTTCAAGAGGCTTTATTCATCTCTCACTGATCGAAAGTTGTATGTTTCAGTGGTAAAGGGTATGGAGCCCGGTAGTGTTGATGAATCCCTTAAATATGCAAGAGAGATTCTGAAGTGGGATGAAGAGAGACCCAACTTCAGTTTGAGTGAGTACTCGATGTATAGCACAGAGGCAAGTTCGTACTCTCATTAAAGTATATGTCAGAGAAGGCTTGTAAATGGATCCTATATCATTTTCAAGAATTATTACCACTGGCACATTGTACATAAAATGGGCTTGTAAATGAGCAAGAGAGAGCCTGTACGCAAGCTGATTCTTGGTATGTTTGCCTTTTTGTGAATTTGCTAGAGGGGGTTTCCTATGGCGATCAGAAGTATAATTCCAGTGAGAAGTTCACACGGGGGTATTGTAGGGGTTGGTTTCCTATGGCCATCAGAGGTATAATTCCAGTGGGAAGTTGACACGGGTATTGTAGGGGTTTCCTATGGCCGGCAGAGGTATATTTCCAGTGGGAAGATCACACGGGTACTGGGTACTGGGCTCTTTATAAAGATCTTAACTTGCATGCCACTTAGGGCTAAGATTAGTCTGGTAAGGATAGGTTTGAGCTAATTATTGTACTATAGTTTATCAATTCGAAAGCAGTTGTTTGAATTGAGGTATCACTTTTCAATCTGTGTTTGGGTGTTCTGTAAACAAGATAGGTGGCATGGGTTTTGTTAATCTTGGTGCTTAGCTCTGATCACACAAGTTTATTTTATTTAAAAAAAAAATTTGTGAGGCATCATCTTCCTTAAGATCATGATGGCAATTCTTCAAATGAATCGATAAAAGTACTACCACAATGCAGGAGCAAACATGTGAAATATACAACTTCTCTTATTTACGAGCTAGTAACAAGTTTACGCAACAACAATAATACATGTAGCTTAATTACTTCTTTCATTCCAAATTATCAAATTATTAATTTTTGAAAGTTAATTTGTTACATTTCCAAACTTGAAATTGAAATAAATCATTAAAAAAATTTGAAACAATAAATTTATAATATTTTTATATAATTTATAATATTCATCATTGTACCGACTAAAATTTAAAAAATTTAAATTAATTTTGAGTTTAAAAATATTTTAAATTGACATTAAAATATCAATAATGATCTTATATTTGAATCGGAGGGAGTACTTGGCATAACCTACACATACTCATTTCCACCAATTTGAGTGGACTTGTTTCCTATGACCGAGTTTCTTTTGACCATTCTGGAGAGAATATCTGATTTAATCCTATCTTATAATCTATTCCACCGCCTCCCTACTTTGCTTGGATTAAAAAAAATAATCCGAAATTGTAGATTTCCACAAGCTTACCAGAACTTAAGAGAGCACCTAATATCTTCAGTCATCCACAAAACTATATCTAGTCTGCTCCTTCGTGCTCAATAGGATGTTCTTATCAGCCCAGCCTAATCCTACAATCTTTTCGTTCAACAAGTTGATATCTGCTAGTGCGGATTGCTTGCTGTCTTCAACCAGTTTAAACCAGTCCCTGACCGTCATATCCGATCTGTCACAAGCTTCTAAAATATTTTCCCATTTGGTTGCACTAGATAGGAGTCTCTTGCGGATATAACATGCCTACATAAACCAAAGTATAATTGAAGTTAATGATCAACATAATGCGCTATAAATAATCAAAAAATGCAACATGTGCATAATCTCAAAATGAAAGAAGCAAATCGGTCAGTGTTAGTATAAAGATCCTTTTACCTGCAATAAACCCAGAATGATATCTGCAGTGCATGCCCCATCCCTTAGACAAAGCAAAATACCTTGCTGGTCGTTAACAAGAGATGAAAATGAGTAGAGGGCTCCAACAAGAACTTGCTCAAAACAATGTCACAGCAGAGTCAAAAGCTTTCTTTAATATACTTACACGACTGGTTCTTGACAATCCCTGGCAGGAGATCTCCATGCATGTAAAGTAGAAGTCTTCATCATTTAAAGATTGCATAATCATCATTGACAGCTTTGGTGTTTGACTCTTGGGATTTAAGCAACCGATTCTGATGCGCCACAGTTCTCTACCTGATCAAAATCTCAGTAAAATGCTGTTTCTGATTTTAAAAGCTCAAAAACTACCACTAAGAGAGAGCAAGATGCAAGGGAAAAAGCATCACCTTTACTAGACAAGAAATCAATTCCTTCAACCTTGCTCACTTCTGCAGGTGAAGGGACATATCCCAACTGAATCCACGTATTTAGTATAATCTCAAGTCTATCCTAAACATTTAGCATGAAAATTAGGTGACTAATACAAGCATTACTAGCATTTGGACCAAGCTGTAAGATTACCAATATAGCATATCTATGAAGGTTCGTAAGCTACAACATATTCAAAGAACTCGTAAGGATCCAAAAAGTGCTTGAATAATGTGTAAGAAGCACATCAGATGAATATATAAACCAGGAGTACAGAATTTGTGTTATGGACATGTCCGTACAAGAATATAACCAACCTTGGTTAACGTCTGCAGATGGACATGCTTTAGCCCTTGATAAATTCCAAAAAGGTCAACTGCTGTAAAGATTGGGTATATAACGAAGGGTAAACCTGCTTGCAATCTTTGACATTGTCAAGAAGTTAAAAAACTGTAGAAGTAATTTTTCTCATCATCAAATCAGCAGACATATCAGCTCAATTAAATACTTGTAAAATAATGTACCTTCTATTCACATATTTAGTTCAGATAGGTGTGACAATTACAAGATATTCATTGATTTTGATTCCTTTACATTTAGTTTGATTGCATGTTTCGTGTGTATAAGTGATTAATAAGGTGTTTTATTGATTTCAAGTTGAAATGGAGCTGAGAGGGATGAATTGGAGCTCATAAAACTGTTGAACTCGCCCCGGCGGGCTCAATTGACCTGCACGAACTCGCCCCGACGAGTACCTCTCTGTCCAGGAAAAAATGATTTTGCCCCGGCGACCTCAGCAAGGCATTTCAGATTTTTGGAAAGTTTTCAAGGAGTTTTTGATAGATTCCTACTAGGTTTTGGATTGATCTAATAGGTTTAAGATTTCGTTTAACATTATAAATACATGTAATTAGTCAGATAATATCATCTATCATCTTCTACATTGGATTGCAAACCCTAGTTGGAGAATTGAAGGCATGTTAGACTAATTTCTTTATTTCAGTTCCAGGGATGTTGAACCTTATTCATAATTAACGGTTTGATCAAGTTTACTTTATTTATTCCTTCTTGTGTGAGATTTATTCTGATAATCTGTTTCAACTTCTTGTATACTATTCAATTCACTAATTTGGTTTTTGCAGGATTAAATTTGTTAATTAATATCATCTGTTATATTAAGATATAGTATTAAGTAAATGATATTATATCTGATCATAAGTAGTAATTAGTGATGCATGATTGTGGATAAACTTTTGAGTATTGCTATGATTATCAGAAGACAAGTTAAATAATTTTTGATTGTGTGATTGATGCTTGGAATAACCTAATTCTCTATTTCTTCATGTTGCTGTTATATTAAATCTAGATTGATAGTTCTAGGTTGTATTGATAGTTCTAGGTTGTATGATAGTTAGGGTCTCTTGAGGTGATTGTCACATTAGATTTACACTTCAGAAGAATTTTGAATAATTATGTGATTGCGGTTATCTACTGTTATTAATCTCATTGAAGGGTAAGTATTGTATAACTTGATTAATCCATAATTGTAAGAAGACGATACTGAACTGAAGTCTTTTATCCATTGGTTATTTATATTAATTATTTCTTGTTGCTTTAGTTAGTAAATTCAATTCAAAAAACCCCAATTTAGATTTAGTAGTCTTTTTAGAGAACGATAGAATAAAACAAATATAAATTCACTCTCTGTGAGATCTTGTTGCTATACTATACCCTAAGTAAGGTTTAATTTTGAAGTGTAAACGACAGCTCCCAAGGTGATAGTATTTATTAACAAAAATATATAGCTCAATAGAATTTAGTGATAGTATTTAGTGCAGATAGCTCAATCAAGGACATGTATAAAAGAATTTAAATTATTTCAATAGAATACAGAAAAAGAGAAAAAAAACTAACTTAATCAGTTAAATTGAAGCAATAAATAAAACCATAACGTTAGCTAACAATGGCCATGTGGAAGGTTAGATAGAATACCATTCTAAGAGACATTAACAATTTTGGATGACAATAACTAGAGTTTAAAGTTGGAAAGAACCTTGGGCTGTTTTTAAACAACATATTCAAGAATGCAGCTAGCATAAGACCAAGGTTGTCGAATGACACTGATTGAATCTGAAACCCAAACCAAAAGTTAGTTTCCATTAAAATAATCATCAACGACACAACAAGGGACTTGATTAAGAAAAGGAATACAACCTGTGCCTTTGCAGAAACTTCTCCAAGGTTATCTGCTATTGCAAAGCTTCGATGAACGGCAGACTGTTAACACAAGAAAATATTTTCCAGGAAGTAGAAAAAGATAACTTTTTTTTGTCAGAAACATGATAACAAACAACTGTTATAGAAAAGAGCCAGGAAAGTTTTTTGATAAGATAGATAATGTTACAGATGATTAGACATTTGCAATTTTTTGTTATGTATATTGATGATTCCTTGAGAATAAACACAATTGGTAGTATCAAACTTACACTAGTTGCTAGGTAGCATGCAAGGCTTATTTGCTTAGCGATGTTGGCCACAGATGCAAGAAGAAGGAAGTACTGGGGAAATGCAGGAGTCAGCAACTCAAGGCCAACGCTCAAACTGAACATAACTGAGGTTGAGAATCTAACCCTCTTCAAAGAAAGAATAACAAGTTAAGAATTTTAAATATCTAAACATAACATTCTATGACTTGTATTCTGTAATATCTTGCTTTGAGGTTCTTTTGCAATCATCAATCGCATCAGTCAACAATTCATATTAGGTACAAGCAAATTCTTTACAAGTACGGAGGAGTGTGGTGCTTGGTACTTGCAGATGTGCAAATGTGTTAATTCAGTTAATGTTAACTATGAACATAATATATCATGTGGGTCACATGAGAGGAGTGTCATACCTTAAGATTGGTATCAAAAGCAGATGCTAAGCTGGCAGTATAGATACATCTGCTCAGCCGCCCGAGACCATCCTTCAAAACCCAATTCAGGGCAGCAGCAGATGGAAGCGAACATGAGTACCCAATTCCAATCGCCCTGAACATCGCCTAATATTAACCCAATCCCCAAATATTAAGTGACCACAGATCAATTTTCCAAACAACAAAAATTTTATATTTCAAGTCATACAAAACTAAAGTAGAGTACAGAACATAGTCTTAACAAATAACAGAGTGAGATGATATGCTAACTATTGTCTGAAATCTGAGGTGAATATTATGAAATTAATTAAACCTTACACATATAAAACATAATGACTAGTATAGACTAGTCCTTTAAACTCATGAATATAGAAGAAATTATATTATTGGAGTATATATCCTTTGCATATGACATTATTAGCAATTATATCAGAACATACAAACGGTCTCTCAGAGGTAATACCATGGATGATTAACTATTGCAAAACCACGAACTATCCAATATCTGTCAAATATTCCTAAATTTATTTGAATTGTATTAAGAATTACAGTTTGCAACATCCAAAGTAATAGAAAGGAATAAAAGGAACCTATCTAAGTGAACCAAGATACAATTTTCTTTCACACAGAAGCGCTTAACTCACATCCACTCACAAACTCGAACAATAAAATCACTTTCAACATGAAATTAAAAAAATTAACAAATAAAAAATCCATTCAACGAATCTTACTAATGCTAAAAATTCACCTGGGTAGCAAGAACATGAAGAGCAGAACTAAAAACTCTATGCAAGAACTTCCACTTCACGTATTCCAAATAATTTCCGCTAGTTTCACGTGGCAGGAAAAATTTCCTAATAACCAAGCTACACATTCTAAACAATCTTTTATACCCATCTTCAAAATCATCCAAACAGAAGGAGGAGAAAGAAAGTGAAGAGATTTCATCCAAAGAAACTAACTTTAAATGAGTACCGTCCCACGAATATTGAAAAACACTGCCGGACTGGCGAACTATGACCGGAAGGCGTATCGGAATATCTTCTTCTAAGTTAAGTTTTTGGTCTTCGAATGAGGCTTTTAATGAATTTGAAAGGTCAAGGGGTTTATGGGAGGTTTTGAGCTGTTTAACTGGTGGTGTTATTGGAGGTGTGAGAAAATGGGTTTTTGCTGGAGTCCATGGAAAGAGGAAACGGGGAGACGAATTTGAGGCAATATATGAGTTAGTTTGCATGTGATTGAATGAATCTGAATGTGTAAGAGAGTGGACAATGGAGGAGGAGGAGGAGGAGGAGGAGGAGGAGGGTTTTTGAAATAGGGGCGCGTTTGGATGTGATTCTGCATATTTATAAATTGGGCTAGTTAAATGTTCTATAATCTTTGAGTTTATTACGAGAATAAATAATTGGTAATGATTTTAACAAGTATTTTGGGTTAATTTTATAATTATATATATTTATATTCTACTTGATAATATTTTTAAGATATATTTGATTTATTGGACTAATTTTATAACCCTATTCAATTTCATGTATGTATTGATATAGATTAGAATCTTAATTCAACATCTTTGGTAATATATAGTTTGACTCATTAATTACTCCAATCTCATTTTAATTTCATTTTGGTGAGTTAGAAAATAGAAAATTACAAATATCATTTTAATGAATCAAAAAAGTAAAAATTTAAGTGAGCCATAAATTTTACAAAAAAATATGTTTGATATCGGTGTATTTAAATTTTCTTTATTTATATTTTTAACCCTAATGGTGGATAAAAATATAAATAGGTGAAAATTAAATACATTTTAATTTCCTGATGTCACACTAGAAGAGAAAACTTCAAAATTTTAAAAATAAATAAATATCATTTTTAATGAGTTTGAAATAATAGAAAGCTATTAAATATCATTAAATTAATGAGTAATAAATTCTAAATATCATTTTAATAAGATATTAAGATTTACAAATTTTTTTTTTTACTAGAACTCATTCAATTGGCCTTTAAAATGAAATTTCTAAATAACATTATCCATTCAAATGACATGTATAATTCTATTTAATATTTCAAAATCACTGAATGAAAACCATTACGGGCGAATAAAAAAAAAGGGTAAATAAATAAACAGTTAGCCTAACGGATTGTCAGTCTATGTAAAAACCTTCCCTGTGGGTGAGCAGAATCTTCCAAGCCATTTTGGAAGAAAACGCGCGTAATCTAGTTGAAATATTACGATTGAAGATAATAAGAATGAAGAAGCAGAGAAATTTGTGTTCCAGTGCAAATCAGAATATAGTAGAAGGAGCTAATACAACCATGTCTTTATTTTATTAGATCGGAAACAAAAACATCCATAAGAAGAACGAGTTGCATTTGTATAATCAAAGAGTTATAATAATCTTGCCATTTCTACATCACACGTTTATACACTAGCATAAGATTCTTTAATAATCTTCCCAGCAATAGCTATATATATAGAATTATTAGCTACATTTCAGTGCCCATGCCTCGGAAAAACATAAACTTGAAGCGGAGTTGCTTTAAAATTTGTCAGACCTAAGCTCTCTGTCATATCCACACCTGCATTAGATATGTTGGCTATATCATAGCAATGTAGCAAGCTAGCAAGAGTCAGATGCATCGATTGAAGCGCAAGTGCTGAACCTGGGCACGCTCTCCTTCCAGACCCGAAAGGAAGGAATTCGAAATGTTGTCCCCTCAAATCCACCTCCTTGTGGCTTGTCAAGAACCTCTCTGGCTTAAACTCGTTTGGCTCGGGCCACACGCGCTCATCCCGATGGATTTTCCACAAGTTCACAATTAGGCGCGTGCCAGCCGGGATTTCGTAGGCTGCTGAGATGGTGCAATCCTCCATTGCAGCACGGAAGGCAATGATTGGGCTAGGCGGGTAGAGTCTAAGGGTTTCCTTGACAATGGCTTGGAGATACACGAGGTTTTTGATGTCGGATTCATCCACGTGTCTATCCTTGCCAACGTGGATGTCCAGCTCAGCTTGCGCCTTCTCCAACACGTGGCGATTGTTGAGAAGTAGAGATAAGGCCCACGTAAGAGCGATCTTTGTGGTGTCACTTCCTGCTAAAATGAGATTCTGCCAAAACCAGGAGCTTAGACATGATATTAAATACAATTATCATTAGTTAAATGTATGTATTAGTATTCAGTCAGTAAAATGAAAAGAAAGGTTCAATAATTAAGTGCGTGATTACCAGGCATGTAGCCTTGTTTATGATGTCAGCATCAATTCCAGAAATCTGAGCATCTTCAAGAATAGCCAGCATCACATCCATAAAATCCTCATCTCCCTTGCCTTCTTCTTTCGCCAGCTTTTTCTTTTTATGTTCTTCCAGCCATCCTGCAATGAATTGTCGAGTTCTTTTGCAGTGGACTTCATTTTCTTTTCATATCCTCTAAAATCTAGCCACCCCAGAAATGGTATTACATCAGATAAAACAAATACTCCAAATAAGTATACAAAATCCCTCATCATTCTTTTAAAGTTCTCTGTCTCTTCATCCTCGAAATCAGTAATGCCTCCAAAATATCTTTTCCCTACCACCGCACGCATTATTGAGTTGTGTGTCAAGTTTCCAAACCATTGCTTCATATCCACCAAAATCCCCGCTCTGTTGCTACCTTTCACAACCCATAACTCGTACAGTTCTCTTATTGATGTCTTGACCTCTGAAGCTCGTACGTGCTTTAGCATGTCAATTCTCCGGCTGGAAAGAAGCTCAAGTGTGACAATCTTGCGTATCTCGCGCCAGTAAGAATCATAAGGAGCAAAGCCAAACATAGCCAAGTTGTAACCCAATAGCTTTGACGCCACAACACTTGGTCTGGTGGAAAAAACCCTGTCATGGGTGAGAAAACACTCTCTGGCCATTTCCCAACTACTCACAACCAAAGCTTTATGAGAACCAAGCTTAAGAGCAAACGGGGATCCAAATTTATCAGCCATGGCTCCCAGTGTTTTATGGGTCAGCTGATTGCCACCCAGAAGGTGTAGGTGCCCTATGATGGGCAAAGCACCACCAGCTTGGGGCAGGACATTGCTCTTCTTTCTATAGAATGGTGATCTTTCCAATATGAAGTAGATAAAGATTAACAATGCACAGAGGCCAGAAACAAAACTGAACGGGGATTGAAGGAAAAGATCCATGAGGATTGGGTCTGGTAGTAGCAGGAACAGATTGTTTTTCAACCGGTTTATTGAAGTCTTGCTTATAGTGATATTTTTTAAGCATGACAATATTTTAGGAAGATAAGAATTGTTGACTTTCGAAATCATGACAAAATACATTGTATGTAAGCTAGTGGATTTTACGAATTATTATTTGGAAAATAGAGGCTAGGATTGCGTAGGAACAAGTTTCCTACTAGCAAATCCATCACTTGAGACTTAAATAATCAGAAGATAGAATAAGACTTGTGACCAGCTATCTTCATAAAAGTGTTGCACTGTATTCTGGACCAAGAGTTTTCCTTGTTTTTTCCCCCACAGTTTTGGTTTTGATCAAAAAATAAATTAAGTCTGGTAGATAAATATTCCTAGAAGACCTTGTCCTACTTTATTCTGAATTTTGACTATTTTTTGCCATAAAGGAAGATAACTTTTTCTTCCTGTGAATATGATTCCCAGCTAGCTCTGTTTGCTACCCGACTCCAAATATATATAGCATTCAAAAACTAGATCCAAGTAATACAATGTCAAGATTCAAACTCAAGTCATGACAGTCCATGAATTATACTAAATCATGCAACCAATTCTCACATGTCATAACCGCATTTCCTTCAAGAAAGTATAAAGCAATCACAAACGTAAAATCTTTGAATACATTTGACTGAATTAAAATGACGAGACTAAATTTAAAATCTAGCGACAGCAGTTTCCTAGGAGACGTATCATGTCACATACATTTATGTAGGCTAATGGATTTTACAAAGTAGTAATATTTGAAAAAATATCGAAGGCTAGACTTGTGTATGAACAAGATGAACCTATTAAACATATCCATCACTTTAAATTTTGGTCATCAGACCATAGAAAGAGACTTGTGGTCCGCTTCCTTCATACAAATGTTGCACTAGATTCTTGATCAAGAGTTTTCCTTGTTTTTTCACCCACTTGCTTTTCGAAATAGTTCATTGAGTAATATCCTAGAAGCTCTGATGCCGCAACCTTATATACGAGCACAGAGTAAAAATATCAGAAAGTAAGCAAGTCTGGTAGAAAAATAATCCTAGAAGACCTAGTCCTATTTGATTCTGAGTTTTGACTCTTTTTTCTTGCCAAAAAGGAAGAAACATATATAACTAAGTTTCTAAAGGTTCTTTCTTTCTGTAAATATGATTCCAGCCAGCTCTGTTTGATACCAACTCCAAATGTATCTAGCATTCCAAAACCAGATCCTAGAAATTTAGTCGCAATTCAAACTCAAGTCATGACTTAAGGAAACTGGACATGGTGAACGGGGGGAAGAGGGATCAAAACAATTGATGAACTTTATTATTAAAGTATGAAACCAACACACGTCATAACCACATTTCCATCAAGAAAGTATAAAGTAACCACAACCGTGAAATATTGTTACACAACAACTGAATTAAAAAGATAAACAAAATTTAACATTTATGCTTTCAACTCAAAATTTTACAGAGCGACAACAGTTCACATGAGACCTCCAAAAACCGTATCTTCAGTCTAGAAGAGCCTCCTATGGAGTCAATATGACAAAGAGCATTGATAGAACTAGTAGCTGTTTCCCATCAATATACAATAATTAGAACATTACAACAACCATTAACTACTAACATATAGCCTAATCTACAACAGTGCCAGTCACTTTCTTTGGCTTCTTCAATAATATAGCATCTCATTTTTTCGCAACTGAAATACTGAAACTGTTGTGGCTAGATATTTAGAATAGAGAGAAGAAAGATAACCTAATAGGCTGCTTCTGTATCATTATCTGCGATTCCAAGGCCTTTTAAATTTTTTGATTGCTCTATCGCTTTTACTACTTCATCAAACCTACGCCGAGATGTTGGCAGCCTTGATATTGTCAAACAAAAGCCTTGTAACCTAGTTATAATATCAAACTTTAATCACGGAGAAAGATTATGAAAACAGGAAGAAATTTTCAAGATAAATCTTCAAGTTAATATCTGGAAAAAATAATGATTACAAAGTTGAAAGCTCAAGTTTAACATGAAAGAAAGAAGGTAATTTTTTTTCTCAACAGATGGCCATTAGCAACAAAGTCAAGGAATTGACCATAGATTGATCACAATCTTTTTTAAAAAAATTGATAAATTAGTTTGATGACAATATAAATAGTACTGATGCATAAAATAAAAGGGTTTTAGATTATCAGGTAGAAAAACATTTGGTATACCTCCTGCTTATACCCTCCAACTGAGCTCTTCTAATATCATCTTGAGGAGGGAAGCCACCATTCTGCCAAGATTCCATTCTTTTTGTATCACCACTGTACAAACAGAGCTTATAGAAATATAACTCTTCAGTTTCTTGTAAATTAAGACTCCTGATTTGCTCCTTCATGATACACATGGGGTCATAAAGCCAGTCCAAAAGCCTTCCCTCTGGTCTATTCACACTAGTTATTTCAACATTATTACCTATCATGACGTGAGAAAATTAATTACATATAATCCCCTCTCATTCAACACCATCATAACCAAGAAGTCGATAAATATTACTCCCTCGGTACCATTTCAGTTACTTTTTGATTTGTCCAAGAAGCAAACTTCTCTAGTTTTTGTGTCATCTCTATTTTACCTATGTACTTTGTCTAATATATTCTTTTGTTGGAATGGGGTATATAGTTCTTATGGATAGAATAAGAAACTCTTAGTAGAAGAGGAAAAATGCAAGCAGAGGTGAACAAGGAGTTCACCACTAAATAACAAGATAAAAATATATATATTAAACAAAATATTCCCACGTTTTTAGAATGTGGGTAAAAAGTTGTTAAAAAATAAATCATAACACAAAAGTGGGACAAATGGAGTAATATCATGATAAGTACAATGTAAATTGATTATTGAAATGTAAAGCACCTCAAACCTCCTCCTCTCCCCCCCCAAAAAAAAAAAAAAAAAAAAACACAGGAAAAAAAATCACAATATAGCATCAACTATGTTCCAAGTTCTTACATAAACTTTTATTCTGAACAATATGCAAAGGTGATCGATGATGTAGTTCAGAAAAGAAAGTAATCATTTACGGTGTTCACATCAATTAACAACTTACGCATGAGAAATCCAGTAGAACCATTCTTTATAGAGGAGAGAAAGCACTCGAGATATGCATATGCAGGAATCCCGATGTTAACTATCTTGTTCTTTGATTTTTTCCATGCATCCATGTCAGCCGTTTGGATGGCTCCATCTTTAAGAAGCTCTGTCCCAATATGCTCACATGCTTTAAAGAAATTATCCCATATCTAACACAAAGACAATGCCCAATAATCAGCAATTAAATCCAAAAGTAATATAAGAAAAAAACTGAAATTTGTTTTGAGGGAACAAAAGCTTACTAAGTTAGTAAAAGTTTTGCTAGTTACTGCATTATCTTGGAAAAAATATTATTAATAATTTTCAATAGTTGGAAGAAATGCAGTCACGCCCAGAGATGAAAGGCAACTTGTATGTTTTGACAATGCATTTTCACATTATATAACACAAATTAGGTTTGTTACAGAGATGCACAAGAAACATATATATGTACTTCCTCAAGAGAATACCAATTACATGTTTTAAATATAAGGTATTGGAACATCTTTTTGTATATTGAAACAATAATTGGCCAGGAAAAGTTGTTCTTACCACTGCAGCTGTGAGTTTCTGCACATTTGCAGAAGAGCTTATCAAAGGTTCATCACCACGACCAAATTCTAGTTGTTCACGAAATCCCTTTATAGGAAGCAATGTAGCCGTCGAATCAAGCCGCTCACGATATCTAGGTCTGGTTGCCCACATGAAGAGAGGCTATAACATAGTTCAATGATGTACTATGCAAATTTCATGAATATAAAAAGTTTAATCATGAACTATGACCTATGCAATTTCAATAATCTAAGCACTCGTTAAATGGTGTGCGTATTAGCACAGTTACATGAGGTGAATGAGCAGATCAAGCAAAAAAATAAATGGAGTAATTTTTCCTATGTCAATGAAATAACGGAAATATCTTAGAAAGATTTATAATAACAAGTTCAAACCTTGGAAAGCAGGACCCTTCACGCAGGTAAAGTAAATCGTTTGTATATTCATCAAACACAGATGCAGTAGCAACGACATATAGTAAGCCCCTTCTAGTAGAACTTTCCTAAAATGTTGAAACACAATCAAATTAAAAGCATAAGGAAGATAACAATATATAGAAAAAACAAATAAGAGAAACTAACAACTAGAGCTGTAGACAAGGTGAGCCAAGTAGGACTTTGACTTGTCAAGCTCGCTCATTTAAATATTAAACGAGCCGAGTTAAGCTGAGTTTTAAATGAGCCTGAAATTTGGTATAGGAACTTGGCCTGTTTAGTAAACGAGTCGAGCTCGAGCTAGGTTTAAGCAACTCAAAGCCAAGTTGAGCTTAATGTCACGGCCTTAGAAATCTCTACGATAACCGTGCGACATTAGACAACGATCTCCGTGACTCCGCCTGAGAGTTGCTAAGTATGCTTTCTACCCAAGTAAACACCAAAAGAATGACCAAGGAAACAAGTAAAGAAGGAAAGATTTTAATACATAAAAAAGCTTTTACAAGAGTATGCTTAGAGAATGCTCGTCTTGGATTGGCCAAATGAAGGTCACATCCTCAATGAAAGGTGGAGATCACACCTAATCCTATGGTTACAATTTAACATCTAGAAATATCTATACAATTCTAGATATTTACAAGTCCTACAACTTTCTACCATATTGTAGATTATTCTAGCATAGTAAGGAATACAATAGAAAAGTGTGGAGCATTCTAGTACATTCCTGCCGGACTCCACACTATTCTAAAAAATTCCATAACTATGTAGAACCATCTACCACCGTCGAGAATATTCTAGAGACTTGCACACATCATTTTCCAAATAAGCTCCAAGTAAGCATCTATGTGGCGCCCGCATGGTAGAACCTCTAGAATCTTCCGCAGTACATGACATTAAGTCTTGCTTGTTTAACTTATTTATTATAAAATAAGAAAAAATAATTAATTAAATGTTAAACGAGTCGAGCTTACTAACCAAATCTAAACAAGTTGGCTCGAGTTGAGCATCGCATTGTTTGAGACCGACTTGTTTAAGTAAATGGGCAACGGAGATTTTCGGACTTGGCTCGTTTAACGAGCTCAAGTCGGGCTTAGTCAAGCCAAGCCAGGATGGGTTTGCGGGCAACCCAGTTCATTTACTAGTCTACTAACAACTATAACATTGTCACGGGAGATGTCAGAATTGGGATAAAGGAGACGTAGTTGCGATAAAAAAAGAAATCCAAATTCCAACACCATTCATCTACCTGATATGCAACAACTGCAGCATAAATTCCAAAAGGGATGCTTGAAAATATTCCCATAACAACAGCAAATAAAACAAGAACAGGCCACAATAAAATCCAAAGCCCAGCAAAGGGAACACAAACAGTTTCCAAAAATGGGCCTTCCCTCCCAATAAGATCATGTATCAACTGACGCCATCCTTTGAAAAGAAATATTGGAGCTTTATACAAAGTTATTATAGAAATAACAGGTACATTAATTGCAATCCCTAGAGTTGCTGCTAAAATGCATCCAGGTAACTGCAAAACCCTACAAGAAGAACAAAAACAAAGCTAATGTGTGAATTAATAATGTAATAAGGTCTGATGTCTGTATCTGAGAACATCAATTTAGTTGAAGAAATATTACTATTGTCTTGAAGACATGCGGAAGGTTCTCAATTTCCAACTTTTTATTTTAAAGTTTAAAACGGAAAACTTTGAATCAGTTGTCATGGAATAATCCATGCAAAGTTAGTTACTTTTTGCCATGTTTATCTATTACTTACATCAAAAAATAAAAATTGTTATTCCAGTTCTATACTACATTAAACAGAATATACATCTTAAAATGATATGATAATGGGATAATTAACTTAGATGGGTTGATCATTCTGTGAATGTTAAGAATATCTGCAAAACTGCACATGAATATTTGAGTTATTTGTATTGCACGCGCTTAGAATTCTTTCATAAGATATCAAATTCCATCCCTTTCATGCAAATAATTAACAGTTAGAGATGAAATTGCAATATGGTATCATGTCTGAACATATGAGTATCACTAATAAACATGAAAGAAATCATAGATCAGTTATTATGATATGCATTGGATAAATGCTTTAGTTTACTAGGACTACCCAATCAGCAAAAAAATAATGAGCAGTTACAATAAATTTAGAACAGAATAATACTTGAGTTCAATAGGTTCCTTCCCCTTGGAATCGAGCAGCTCATCCATAAAGGAGAAGTATGTGTGGAAGGAAAAATCACTAAAATCGCGTACAATAGTGCAGGCACCCCAAACTTGGGTCCAAGTTCCATCCTGTATAGTTAGAATAGACATAGACTGCAGTAAGTTTTCTCCCAATATATAACTTAGAACTCCAGCTATCAAAAGAACAATAATACAGTAGACAAGTACAACATACCGTAAAGCATTTAATCAACCTGGACTGAATTGTTATATTTTTCTTGCTGATAGCCCTGAAGGTCTCCATGACAGGCCAAACAAAACCATATCCAACACCCATAATCACACTTCCAACGACCCCAACAATTGTCCACACTGCTACTGGGATTGGAACTAGTAAAATGAGGAGTACTGTCATGTATGGACCAAATTTCTCAGTTCTGTCCTAATGGAACAGTTTCAAAATTAATAGGAGTACAAGAAGAAACAAACACAATCAGTTTCTCTCCTTTTTCTTTATTCTGTGAATATAAAAATGGTCTAAAAATAAAAAAATAAAAAGTAGGAATCTTGACCTTATTAGACAATATATACTCCAAAAAATATGGAGGGGCCATAACCCAATAACAATCCCAGCGTCCCCAAAAGCAATCACCAGAAATACGAAGGGACTAAATATAGCAGCTGCAATGAACCGGGAGCAAATCAGTATACAAATTCAAAATCAACCCATAAATACAAGCCCATCTTACATAATGATATATATAGTGACACAGAGAGAGAAAAGGAGGACCTTTGACGAAACCCAGAACGAAGAGGAAGGCGAAAATGGGAGGGAAGAAGATGCAGTAACAGAGGTAAGTGAAGAATCCATTTGGGAGTCGCATTTTCACAATCTGCTAAGCTCACTTCATATGTAAATATTTTCAAAGTCGAAAAGAAAAGACAAATCAACAAAGATTTTATGAGATTTTGATTATTCAGTGGGATAGTATGAAATTTATTTTCGTCTGTGTGTGTGCAGAATAAATCTCAAACAGTGCGTTGATAATGTTTGTTGCAACTAGTTCTCAGATCTGAATATATTCCACCGAATTTAAAATACAATTCATCAATAGCGTATTTATTCTGTCGGTTTAAATAAAATGCAAATTGGGTACTAATTAATTTATGATATTTCATGTCACAAAAATAGAAATGAAGATGTATAAAACAAATAAAAAAGAAAAATATATCTCTAATATTAGAATGATTTTATTGGCTCAGTTTACCCACATGTATTGGTGTAATGAATTGATGTGCTACAATATACAAGTGTGAAAATTGTGTAATAACGCACATATTGTGTTAAATTGTTATTTTTTTTAGACATCATTTTTGAGGTTCAATATTTTCTCTGTTTCTTAATATAAGTCGTTTTAAAATTATCGCACAAATATTAAAAAAATAATTGTATAACATTAAATATAATATCAATTTTTATATCATTCTCAGATTGAAAAAAAAAAGTTTATTTATTGAACAAAAATAATAAGAGAACTAAAATTATATTTATTATTTAAGTTAATATTAAAAAGCTAGCAATTAATACTTACTTGAAATTCTCAAACGATTTATATTAAGAAATATAAATAATTCTTTAAAACAACTTATATTAAAGAATCGAGCAATGCCATGGAAACATGCTGCAACTGTAATTTTGTGACATGAAAATTATATTTCAAGTAACATTCTAAATATGCAAGGAAACAAGAAGCAAGAGAGTTTCTGGGCATAGTATACAAAGTCCATCGATGCCCATGTACATCTTTTCTGACGTCCAAAAAAAAGCCCATGTTCCATGTACTTGTTGACTTAAACAAGTGATGACTAGTGACTGGTGTCTGTTTCAGAGATCTGGTCCGATTCAGTGATTCTGGAACTCTGTTTTATAAGATGGCTAACAGCCTAACAGAGAAGTTTGGTTTTTATTTTATTTTTATTTTTTTTGCCAAGTTTTTTTTATATTTTAATTTTCATTTACCCTTTTTTTTTAAACATGAGAAAAAAAACAGACACCTTTGGACGATCTCATGCTACATAATAAATTAATAGTATATATATAAATTATACGATGAGAAATATTATTAACAAAGGTAGATATGTAGTTGCAAAGCTCCAAAACAAGCAAGGATGAATTACAGGCTTTAGTCAAGCTTCAAATTCACAAACTTCCACATAAACAGCAATTAACTTATGCAACTGAAAATTGAAACTTTGAGGGCAGCATCTCTTTTGTTAATCAGCTGGAACACACAAACATCACCCACCTGTGAATAAATTAGCAAGCCAAACCTTTTTTCAGATCTGTAGCTTCATCACAGCCGTACTACTGTTTGCCAAATGGGACGTGTCACGTACTGCACATTGCACAAAATTGCATATTGCCAACATGATTACTAAATAACTCAAAGCAAGACTTGCATAATTGCACTACAACCACATATTTAAAGGGTTTAGGATTTATTTTAAACTAATCAACGAATGAGTTTGTAGTCTCCATTTTCCAGTTATAATAAGATTGAAATATACCACTCTAATATTTATTAGGAAACCGAATAGCTCATGCCTGATCACCAAATATCCACTGCATTTCAAGTAAGCTTTGAATGAAGGACAATTTGGAACTCGATCGTTCGCCTTAAGAGCTGCATTTGGGTCTTCCTTAATTCCCACAGTAAATCTTTGAGGCATCTTGTTCTCCTCCTGACCTGCTTGAAATAACCATACAATAATTAAGAACAGTTTTTTTAATAAAAAAAAAAAAAAAAAAAAAAAAAAAAAGCATTCAGGAGGCATGTATATGGAAAAATTTGATCGTCTTACTAGATATGCAAGTAGTCTTCCTAGTAATCTTGCACACATCCTTATAACAGCAAGACATGTCATACATTGTGACACAAAATTGAGAATCTCCAGCATATTGAAAAACTAAGCAGTCAGGAATTGTCCTGCATAAAAACGCTCCACCCCTGCTTGAAATACACGTCTTCATCAATCTATTTGGTACTAACACGCCATGAATTGTGTGTGGTCGTGCTCCGGAGTATACAATTTTGAGGCAGAGTTTCAGGGTGACGCTTGACAAATTAATTCAGGCGGTATTTTCTGTCAGAATTCACAAACATTACATTTGAATATATACAAGTCCAAGTCCACAGGTATGCTCTAAATTTGGTTCAGCATTGACATAGTTTGATTTGTAAAACACAGGAACTATAATCATACAAAAAGTGACATTAACAGTAAAGGATAACACCCAATATGATTTCTGTCACTATGGTTTACATTATATGGAATTCAAAGTAGCTCCATCTGTTTCATTTCAACCTCGAGTCCTCAAGACAGGACCCTGATTCCAGAGAAAGTATTGCTTATGTGGAGAGCCACTATTCTAACTTGGGAAGAACCATGATTTTACACTAGAGGAACTCTTAGTATTTTTCGTTAATTTGTATCTAGAATCCTGTTAGTCTTCAAAAATGATACGACTTGTTCATGTTAGAAAGTACTCCCTTGTGCTTAAACTTTTAGTAAGTGGAGGAAGATTTTTCTTTCTTGTTTGTATTTTTAATTTTAAAAGTGGAGGAATGTATCTTTGACATACTGCTAGTTATTTAAGCCCAATGCAGTCATTGTTGCATGGAGCTTTCCTGATTTAAAAAGTAACACATCCTTAACACTGCCTTAGAGCCATTCGCATCTTCAAATATAGGAATGAACTTTTTTAACAATAGCATCATGATGGTAAATGCACAAAATACATAATAGCATTAAGGATTCTATCTCATGTGCCAAATTCTTAACTGAATGGGAAATGGTGCAACAAGCCAAGCTTGCTGGTTGGGGATATATTGACGAAGGACTCTAGGTTGTTTCAGCCATTGATTGCTGTCTAGATTTATTCCGCGGTGCAGTTTTGAAGGTACTTGTGAAACTCTTTACCTGGTTTTAAATTATTCAATTTTATTTTTAGTTTGTTAGGCCGTTCTTTTATTTTATCTCAATTCTTCAGTGTTCTCCACGAGGTGTCCTTATAGCTTTGTACTGCTGCAGAAATTTCTGTCACAATTTTATAGATTCTCTTACTTCCAATATAGAAGGAATTCTAAATTAACAAAAGTTCTCTATTTTAGAGTATTATATGCAATGCAAGAACACATTATTCTGTACTTGGCTTAGGAGTTAGGACTGAAGTTATGTGTATGTACATATATATATTTTTATCAAGTGTATCATTTTTTTAAGTTTGTAAAATGACTGCCTTTTCCTTGTGTTTTAGGTTGCTTTTGTAGATTTGACTTAACATTCTTGCAAGTATTTTACCACTTGCAGTGGTTGACGATGAAGAATCTGGGTACCCTGGAGACTTTGAGGTTGAGGACTTTCAAGCTATTCGGAGATATTCTGCCTATGATCTCCTTGCAAATTGCAGTGGGAGAAATATGCATCTCTTTGGGGGGAAGCTATTAAATTATATGACCTGGCCAGATGTAAAAACATGATCAACTCGATCAGGAGCTATGACAATGTAGCTGGGTATTCTTTACCATTTGCTGCCAAGTCATTTCTCCATAAAAGGAAGAATCTTCAATGTTGGACCAACGATATGGCTTACCTACCTGGTGTTTTTAGCTTATACAACAAATAAATTCAAGAAAGAGAGTGTTTGTTGTTCTTTGACATTGCAATTCTGTTATTTGTGTGTATATACATATATATATCAGTGTTAGCTCATTGCTTTTTTGAAAAAAATACTCCACAGTTGGTTAATTATATATTATGAAGATTTATTATTCAAATTCAATGTTGTCTTCCCACAAACAGTTTGTCAAAGATAGCCTTCAATTTTTATTTTTATTTGCGTGTTTTGTCTTTGTGCCATATTTTAGTTAAGAGTAATATATTTACACACACACAGTGCCATTTCCACCCTACCCTACCCTACCCTACCCTACCTACCCTACCCTACCAACTTTGTTTTGATAGGTTCCACAAAAACTTTTGGCTAGTGTGAATAAAGGGTCTGAATCATTCAAGATTTCACCACTATCCTACTATGGCAAACAAAACTTAATGGATATGGCCCGATATGATCATAATATAAAGCTTTCGATCTTAATATCCCGTTTATTTTTCTTCCTCTTATTTTGAAGAAAATGTTTCAAAGAACATACTGGATCCACAATATCAAACAACTTTATGATAGGGGAGAATAGATTGAGAAAAACACCACACTCAGATCTATAAAATAGGAGTAGAACTAGTACTAATTTCTGGACTATCAAGTTGCCACACCTAAAATCTATCCGACGACCAAAAAATAAAGATGACTAATTCCAACAACCATTGTGTGTTTTGACCAGCTATCGAGATAAGGGGATTCTTCTAATTCGTACTCCTACTTTCTAATGAAATAAATTCAAGACCCTTGCTTGATTTATTGTTGGTACCCCGTCTCTTTCTCTCCCTATGTGCAAGTTGTTTCTTGGGACCTTTTCTTCCAACAGTGATGGCTGAAAGTCAAATACTACTTGTAATCAGCTTCTCGTTGTAAAATAAAATAAAGATTTTGTCAAGGAGTTGTTCAAATTTCTTTTAGTATTGCATTACAAGTATACTGTTAGGGGTAACAACTAACTTTCTTTTTTCTTTTTTTATGTATATTTTCATCGCCAACGAATAGGATAGATAGTCTCAACTTGCCCCAAGTCAGAAAGAACTACACCGCTTTCAAAACCTTCATTAGACACCAAGTTATTTTTAATAAATAATTTCTTATTACACCATCATAATCAATCACTATATTTATCTAAAAGCAACTAGAAAGCATACCCAATTATTTTGAAACTAAACTATAGGAGGACAGTAATGGGATTTTTTATAATAAAAAAAATAATCTTTCGTTAACCAATAAAGTACATTATTCTTAATCTGTCGTTTTATTAGTTTTTAAACATTAATGATTAGACACAATAGTTACTCTAAAAAAATACTAATAAATAATTGAGAGAAAAGTTTTTCTTGTTCTCGAATTTACTGTTGGTAGTCAATGACCCAGTTACTATGAATCCCATTAGCAGAACTAGATTGTCATACCATTAAATCCATAAAAAGCTACTAGTTGAATTGAAGATGTTATAGAAGCTTATGCAAGCAATACAAGCTCAATTTTATACAGTACAAGTAAGAACAATCTGGCTTACGGCAGCAAAACATAGGAAGGAAAAGATGATACAAGTTTCTAAAGCTAACTCTACAAGAAATTCAAAATAAATGAATGAATTCACCCGGTTTGTCTGTCGCACATCTGCAATGAGCAAAAGTATCCAGCTGAACAGAACCAATAACTTGTCAGCCTCTTCTTTGTATTCGAACAACCCATACCATACTACAATACCGAACCATGAATATAAACTTCATCCCATATGAATCCATCTTTCTTCAAAATTGAAGCAATATAATCCTTACCTTTTCGGCCTCACACCTCTTCACCTTCCCCAACTGTTGTTAGTCCACCCTCTTTGATAAAAGTTGGATTAAGAAACTTCGCCACGAAGGCCCACAACTTGTAAACATCGTCGAAGTTGGTAAGAAAGCCAAGAGAAGCAGTGACAACCTCAACTCTAATGAACCCATTTTTCCCTTTGTGCTGCCCATTTTCCATTGGCTTGCACAGAGTAGTATCTTGAAGATTCAGGCCATCGTGTTGCTGTCTTGAGCTATCTAGAATCCTTATATGACTAAGGATACCGATGCCAAGAGAAATACCATTAGCCTCAGCCAGCTTCTGAACAACTTCTGGATTAGTCAGACCCCTGTTTCTGTCTCTCACATTGAATGCCACTGATGCACCCCTTTCATATTTAATTTTAGGGCCATAGATGTGAACAAGTGGCAGAGCATCATCCCCATTCGATCCAGGTAACCTTAATTGCAGTAGTGATGTCACAAGCCAATTGACCAAAAACCGGAGCCGGACAGTGGTCGTGTTGAGACCTGACATGTTTACATGATCAAGGTGCCTGCATCTTATCTCAGGTTCTCTCCTGCCAGAGTCTTGCCCATCAGCATATTCATCACTCGTATATTCTTCATCATCCAGGCTTGTCACAGAGAATTCTCCACGTTCAGAAGGATGGTTCAATTGTGTTTTATGGTCGTCTTCCTTACTAAAGGATACTCTTCTTCCCCTACTCTCAGGCTGTTCAATTTCTTCAATACCAAAGAATCTACCACCAGAAAATTTGTTACCTTCCCTCCTTCCTAGTAACCTGAACTCACCTTCTGTCTCTCTTCGTATAGCACTCTCTTTTGTCTCAGGACAAATTTCAGAGACTGAGCCATTGCCAAGGATACGTTGTTGATAGACTGAAGATCGGTCGTAGATACCAGATACCTTTGAAGCTGAATCAAACAAACAAACAGGATCATTGGCTTCACGTTCTTCCTCAATCTCATGAACATGCTGATGGTCCGAATTACTTCCACAGTTTTGTGAAGGGCTTGTTTCCGTGAAATGATCTTCCTCAGGGATATCCTTAACATAGTCCACTTCTTGAGATACTGATCGGACAGCAGCATCAAATGACAACATGTGACCATCGTGAGGTTCATTGTCATATATTGGGCTGTCAGATATCTTTGATGATCGCCTTGGAGATATCTGTTTGATTTTGTTCCTGCTACTAAACCAAAATGGTGGTAATGGAGAGGTTCCCTTCTGTTTGTTCTGCTGACCAGCAATATCAGACCCCAATGGACTCTGACCCAAATCAATCCACAATGAGTTGTCTGATGATTCATCTTCACTAAAGACTGGACTCCTCATCACTTCCCCAACAGAGACGCTCTCAGTTTCTTCAAATATGGTGCTAGCCCCATCTCTGTCAGAGCTGTTATCATGATCCATCTCAGTCTCAAATACATCCCTCACCTGAGCAGAAGTGTATGCACCAGAAAAGGCAGGCAAATGAGTTCCTACCCGAGTTTCTGAAGTCACTTCACCATTCCCACCAAGCTCATCACCGTCAAATCCAGTCAGTCCAGGGAGATCATCAATGGAGTCACTAAGGTACAAAGGGAAAACTGGGGTGATTTTCACTATGCCCGAGCCAGCATGCCCAGACTGGTTTTGAAGGCTTCCCATTGCAGATTTTTTTATGAGGAGGCATCCAAATCCAGTAGGGTCATACCCGAATACCCTGTAAAACGAGGTAACAATGAAGTCTGGTCGGAATAAAGACAATCCGAGAGAATCCATGTCCTTAGGACCCAATGCCCCAGCATCAAGTAAGACATGCCAATTATTCTGCTGAGCTAGTGCCATCCATTGATAAGAATACTTGGCCCCAGTAACTCTAGACTGGACAGGGAACGCAAAAAGACCAGTTGCTGAATCCTTTTTCCTCTTCTTTTTATTAGAAATCTGCTTCCTCAAATCAGTTGAACAGGGTTTGAGGGATGGCCATTTAAACCAAGTACTATAAACTTTTGCACCTTTCTCTTTGGCACACTGAGCCATCCAATTCACAGACTGACTCTCATGATCATACATGGTTAACAACTTTTTGTGGGTGTGAAAAGGGTACGATTCAGCTAGCAATTTAAAAGCTGACCCTCGACTCACAGTAAAAACAAGACCATATTCATTCTCAGGGATGTTCAAATAATCCATTATCCTAGTTTTAATATCATGTTCTACAGTGCCTTTCTCAGCACCTCCACAAACAGCATGATTGCCTAAATTTGCAGTTATCTCAGATAAACTAAATGTAGAAGACTCCCAATAATGAACAGTCTGCAGGAATGAAAAAAGCCCAAATCCACAATAGTCAAGGCATACATTAGGCACACTATCAGATAGGTGTGCATACTCATCCAACCTCAGCTGATCGATCTTCTCCGATGACTGATACTTGGGGTACATTGTAAGGAACTTTGAGAATGATTCATCGAGCTCAGGAATAGAGTGATCAGATTCAAATGTGCGCTCTGCAGCAAGAGCGGTGGCTCTGAGAAATTCCTTCTGAGCATTCAGCCTTGCAAGTGAGCGCGATCTGCCCAATCCCTCATCTTGATTGTCCATGGACTCTGAGTCCATGACTTGGGATTTAACAAGAGACCCATCTTCAGATGCTTCCTCAAGAGCTTCCCTTAGCTTCTGCTCTTGCAATCTTCTGAGAACTGATGGGTTTCTTTTGATTCCCTCTGTTGAGTGTTCAGACCCATCTTTTCTTCTGCTCTTTTTGTCCAAAATTAGAGAAGCACAGTGAGAAATTGGCTTCCATAGTGAAAGATGCATGAAAGCTTATCTGTATAATCAAGCTACAAGAAAACCCAGGAAGAACTAACAACAAAAGCTTCACCAGAATAGAAAGAATTTGTTCAGCCCATGTAACACCAAACCCGAAGAAAGCAGCTTTAGTTTCAATACCAGACCCAAAAAGAAAAAGGAATCAGGGCAAAAGCATACTCAAATCAGACTTTGCTTTCAAAAATAAAAATCCTGGATGACAAAAAGAAAAGCCCCTGAGCCTGAGCTTTAAGAGGAAATTCAAACACAGGGACCAGAGACTGGGTCAAAAGAGCTCAACTTTAGCTGATCTAAAGCCAGTTTAAAACCAAAGCCCTATATTTTGACCTTCGAGATTCAAAATACGAGAGAGGAAGAGAAATCACAGGGGAGAACAAAAGAGAGGAAGAGAGGAAGAGAGGAAACATTTGCAGATGAAAATGTATGAAATCAGTAATCCATCATAACATTTTCCAGATACAGGAGAACAAGAAAGAAAGCTAAATCCCAAAGAAAATCAAGACCTAGGATTCAAGAAATGGTAAAAAAAAAAACCCCCATCTACATAGATTAGTCACAAACAAATTGCAAGAAACCAATAAAGAGAGGAAAATCAAAAGCTCAGACACTAGACCAGGAAACCCAGATCCCAAAATGTGGCACCGCATAAAATAGACACACCACAAAAGACACCAGAGGAAATGACAAAGAGAAATAATTCCACTTCACACAACAAAACAACACAGGTTTGGTTAAAACTCAAAGCTTTTCTCAAGATTTCTTGAAACACCTGAACGAGCTCCAAAAGCTCGCTTCTTCTCTATCCCTCTTCTCTTTCCCTTTCTCTCTCTACTGTAGCTTTACAGCAACCCAATTAAACGCAAACCGTCCGGACCAACAAGTGCGCATTTACTATAGTTATGAAAGTAGTATTGATTATCTTAACCCTCACTCACTGTGGTTGTTTTCACCGTGCTGTCATTTGACCCCATTTGAGCTGTAATCCTCACATCATTGTAAATTGTACTAGTTTGATTATAAGTTAAAAAGGTGTGGTCCATTATTGGCTTTTTAGTTTTGACCGGATATAAAAAGCAGATGTAATTTATCTTTTTGATGGATAATCAATACTACTATATTTTTAGTGAAGCACTATTTTTATATTAATATTTAATATTTTTATACGTATAATTTATATGTTAGTCAATAAAAATTTGATATATTAGTTAATATGTATGTGAATCATGTATCTGAAAATATCAAGTATTAATAAGGAAATATCAGTTGCTTATTTTATTACTTTTAGCCACGTAAAATTAGTTTTTTATAAGTATAAATAGTGTTTATTGGAGCTATATTAAAATAAATAAAAAAAGTTTATGTTAGAGTGGTATCAATTTTTTTGTTTCAAATAATATGATATTGAATATTTTAATAATAATTTACGAAAAATTAATCACATGAGATATATCTAACCAATGTTAGGGTGACACATTATTTTGAGGCAGTTTTTGAGACTAAAAATTTAAAACTCCTAGTATCACCTTAAAAAATTATTTTTAATTTTAAAACGCAAAAAATAATTACAATATTATAGCAATAGTACTTTCTCAACCATGTCTTAATTTAATGGTTAATAATGAATTCCGAGACTTACTCTTTCATTAATTGTGTAAATTTGTAAACTTTTATTATGAGTTTATTTTTTCTTTATTATGAGAAAGTATGAATGAAAAACTAAAAACGATTATAAAAATAATTATCTGCGTAAGAGAATTAATAAGAATAAAAATGATAAAAACAAAAAAGACGTCGTTTTTTTGTATTAACACAAAAAGTAACTATCCAATTATCTCCCTCTTTATTAATGGTTGTTAAAATTGCATCATTATTACTCATAAGATATAAGTGTGAGACAGAGCTAGTGATATTACAATGGAGAAATTTCATTATGAAATTCAATTTTACATTTTCTTATGTGGGGTACTAAAAGAAAATAGTAGTTGTACTCTAGTCTAATTAAGGGTGATAATAGTGCAGTTCGGTGTGGTTTGAAACTTAAATCGCACACAAAACTGCTTAAGTGCGATTTAACAAATTCAAAATCGCACATGAAATCGCTTGTGATTGGTGCGGTTTGATTTTGAATCGTGCGGTGCGGTTTCGGTTCCAAAACTAATTGAAACAACAAAATTTTATGCAATTTAAATTAATAATTTAGCATCACGCAATATTAAAATTGTAAGAGAGATAATTGTATGAAATTTGTATGGTGAAAGGTGATGGTGATCATGTAGATTAATTTTCATAGAAGGTTAATTATACAAGGTTAATTGAAACATCTCTCTTGTAATAGAATTGTATAATAAATTAATTTTCATGGTGCGGTTTGATTTCGGTTTTATGTGTGCGATTTTGGTTAGTAACCAAACCGAAACTATAAATTTGATTTTTCAATTCACTTAAAACCGCCACATACGTCGAAATTATTGGTGCGATTTGTGCGATTTCGATTTCAATCTGGTTCCTTAATCAGCCCTACGTCTAATAAGTACTCATTTGGCACCCAACTGACTTGTATATTTTGGTATTATCTTAATTACACCAACAAATCCTTCACTTTAGTCTTTATGTATAATGGTAATTATGCAAATATCTTTATTAATATTAATATGTTGAGCTCTTCTAGTCGAACATAAAAATTGAATATAAGTGTTTTTAAATTTTACTTATTTATATTTTTATACTCCAACAAGAGTTAAAATATAAATAAATAAAATTTAAATACATTAATATCTAATTTTTATGTTCACCTAGAATTTTTGTAATATGTCTCGTGTATCTTGGGATTCCTTTAGGCAGACGTAGAAGGCACAAAGCACTAGAGATTGCCATGAAAAGGAAAAGCCAAATTGACTACAAATTTAACTTATACTAATGCTTCACTCTGTCCTTAAGTCAAACTACACGTGCTGCATTTGCATTTTGCAATTCAATTACGTATCTCTATGTTTGGATTTATGTATAATAATATTCTTTAACTACTTAACTTATTACTATAATTAAATTAATCAACACCAAACAGATTGAGCGAGGCTAAGCAAGTGCAAATTAATTTATTGAATTTAGCCTCTATGTTTACATATCTTCATATTTTACCCTACAAATTTAATAATATTTTTATTTTAACCTTTATGTTAATTGTTTATTTTTTTTAAAAATTAATTAGTGTCACACAAAATATGAATCATTCGCAACGCTTGTACTATAAATTAAGTAGCCCTGGGAGCCGCTTTCGTGAAATCATGTCACACTTTTTTCTTTTATTCTTAAAACTTTAATTACATTATTACTATTTTATCCTTTTAATTTAAATATTTTATATCATTTTATTTAGTCATTCACATTTTATAAAATTACTAGTGTTTTATTTCACATAATTTAAACACAAAAGCGAAACATATTTAATGTGATTGATGATGAGTTCAAACTTTTAGCCGTATTCATTGTTTGGGAAGCCGTAAACAAACAAGGGATTAGATAAATCCATTTGATTTTACCTTTTCTACGACTAGAATCCAATTGTTTGTTCTTGTTGTATAAAACCACAACTGCGTAACTACGTATTCTTAGTTTGAAATGTTCATGCATCTGTATGATCCTAATGTACTTGTAAAGCAGCATAAAGCATATATCAACTTTAATAAAGTTGGGGAATTATAAGGAACGATTTTCATAAGTAATGAGTGGAGAGGGACTACTAGTACTCTTTTGTGGAAGCATTAGCATGCCCCTACTCCTTTTGCCTTGGGGGCTTCTTTTTAACTTTTTACTTTTTCTCTATAATTTCATTTTAATTCAAGTTATTTACCCCCCCCCCTCAAACGCATAAAATATATATGCAACTATATTATAGGATTCATTGAGTTGGATCAGAGGAAAGGGAAAATCAATTTCAATGTCCATATTATACCAAGTTAGTGGACCACAAGAGGAGGAGTATTGATTAGTGCGAACAAAAATTTGTGAACTGCATGCTTTGGGATAGACTTCTATTCTTATGGATCAGTATGTGTGTGCGTGTGTGTTTAGGGGAAAAAAATGTTGCAAGTTCTGTTCAGGATTCATCGATCAACAAATATGAACAGACATGAGATCAAACAGACAGGCGAAGCCAACATATTAATTACAGTAATATAGTAATCATCATACGTACATGTGAATAGTACTAATATGTGATTGCAGTGTCACACAAAGAGGGAACCTAAATGCTGCTATGAGTGGAGTTATGAGTATGACCACCCTCGTACGTACCAACAAAAAAATAATTTTGTAAATACGAGGCACCTCATCACTTTCATGTCCATCAGCGCCGCGGCCTCAGCCATCTAGCAATGGCCCAAGATATCAGATTGGGGGAGGACCGGTACTTAATGTACCGGTCATTTGTACGGTGCTTCTTTTTCTTTGTCTTTCAGTTGTGTAGTCCAGAGTGTTTTTTATATTAACTAAGAAAGTATCTATAAAGCTGGATGGAGATTTTGGCATAAATAATTTTTAAATTTTTTAATTTAAGGTAATTTATATATATTTTTTGATTTTTGATTTAATTTTTAAAATTTTATAAAATTTTATTTTATTCAAATAATTTATATACTGAACGCGTGTAGCATGTGTGCTAATATACTCCTTCCATTTCTTTTTTACTTGTATTTTTAGATAGTAAAATTTGTTTTTTTATATGTCATTTATATATTCAAGAAAGTATTAATAACTTAATTTATCATATTATTCTTAAATTAAATATAAATTATTTATTTTTCATATTTTTTAATAAATTTTAAAAATAATATTAAGATTGTATACTCATTTTAATTAATTAAATAAAATATTAATTATATTTATTAATTTTTACGTCTTTTCTTAAAATATCAAATAAAAATTAACGGAGAGAGCATTAAATTGCAAAGCCAAAGTTTGCCAAGTAGGTAGTCAACCATGGAAAGATTAAATATCAGAAGAAAAACACTCTAGACATAGAACCGAACTAATGACCGGTACATTAAGTACCGGTCCTCCCCCAATCCCCAAGATATCAGTACCTAGACGCTGGAACCTATCCAAACCTCCTCAGATACCGGAGTTACTGGCCCTTTCGTATGGCCTGGCAGGCCCACTTTGTATTTTTATTTGGGGGGGGTTGTTCCTTCATCCGTTAAGTAGGATAGATTGAACTTACCTTTAATTAATCTATTGGGCTTTTTATTAGTGAAATCATGAAAGTTTTTGAATTCAAATTATCCTATTATTTCCATTTTGATTTATAAGAATTGGGTTCAGTCCAGGTGGGTCGATCCTTCCTGACATTTTAATATCTATTATTTTGACTTTTAGAATGATGAAAAAGCACGACTACTGTAGAGAACTCGCCACGATTAATGTGGATGGGATTATAACCTATTTCGGCGGTGGAAAACAAAGGATGAAAAAATGGTGGATAAACTACGTGCGATTGGTAGAACCCATCGTATCAAGGGGTGTGTCGGGTAATAGTGGGTGGCACCGTGAATCCAGGAAAAGAGAGTATAACTTAAAGAGCGAAGTCTTCACAAAAGAGCAGACGTTCTCATACACTTCTTCATTCATAATCACATATACACAGAGAATTATTTTTCTCTCAAGACACTAGACATTATATTCCTCCATCATTTAACCTTGTGAACACGTATAATCGACTCTCACGCCGAAAGCTATCCCCACCGAACCGCCGGTCGAAGCTTCAGTAGTGTTTATCGTGTTTATTGTCTGCGGATCGAGGCGTCTTACGTGATTGGGGCGTGGCGAGAAGATCCCACGGCGTTAACATTGGGCGCTAGAAGGAGGGCTTTGTTACAGTGTCATTTAAATTTTCAATCACAATTGTTTAACTTATTTCTAAGATGATGAGGAGTAGAGATGGTACACCGTAAGGACAAAGCGATGGTCATTAGTTCATCATCGCCTCAGATTTCAAAGAAAGGACCGTCTGGTCCTTCTAAAAGTGCTCACGAAAAGCACGACCTCTAAACACAACTCGTGAGAACTTCGTCCAAGATCCACAGTGGAGCCAAAGGAAGTTGGTTTTCAACGCCGATAAGGAGCGTGATCCCGATCGTGACGGTAAAAACTCACCGACCGTGACTCATCGCCAAGTGGTCAAGAAGACAGAGCCGCCAAGTTGGCGAGGATGGCGGACAAAAGCAGATAAGGCTTTGAGGTTCTGTTAAAACAAAGGGAAGATGTAAGACCGAATTTTATGAAATAAAAGTATTCAATTTTTCTTATAATTACTATTCAAGAAATGGTTAAATTGATAAAAGTTAAAGTTAAGGGTGATATATGAATTTTTTTTCAAAATACACAAGTGGTTATAAAATATTCATCATTATCGGAGAATATTCGTTTGGTCGTGGAATATTCTTTCGCTTCGGGAATATTCGCATTTGACGGCAATTGACCATTTTGGGCCCCATAATGTAATAACTGCTTGGATGAAGAAAACGACAAAATTAAGTTTTTATAAATAACGGGCGTGTCGTTCTGATTAACACATTGGAATACCGGTTGGTAAAGTAAAGTAATACGCTATTGTTGCTTGAAAGACACTCAGATTAAGATGATATTTTTTCAATTATTGATTCTTACGTGAGAAGGCACTACTCAATAATTGTTACGATAATCTTGTTCAATATTTTATTTTATTGATTCAATAATTGCTTTGTGTTGATATTTTATTATTGTTGTTCAATAATTATCACTTTGCCAAGATTTCCCATTATCGGATCAATAATTCATATTATTTGAATAATATTATTAGATAAAGATTATTGGCAATGTCTAGAAAGTTCATCGAGGAGAGGTTTGGTCACCTAATTGCGGCGCCAAGAAGTGAGAAATTCTTATTGAAAGCCCCTCTTTCCGAACTACTGGTTATTCATAAATGTGATTACGTAATATTATTTGTGAATAATTAATTATTGATTCATATGATAAGAAAATATTTATTTGATGTGGATATAAATGATGGATTTATTTATGTGGTTATAAGTGAAGGAATTAATGATGAGTACATTTTATCAAGATTTGTCGAAATGGAGAACAAAATATGGGATTTTCGAAAAATTAGTTTATTACTTGATTTTGTAAAATCCATAACTCTTGTGTATAATAATGAGTTAAGAGATGAGCCATATATCAAAAGAAAGCCCTAAAGTAAGCTAATCAGAGAAATTTGAATCACCCAAAATTCTTTGTAGATATTTCGTGGTGAAATTTTGAATGAAATCGGTCCAAAGGACTAATAGTCCAAAAAAATCGTGTTCTTCACTATATATTGCGTGAGTTATAAATTTTGATCCGACCGTTGGATCGTTGTAATTTTGGATATGTTATACATACATAAGTTGAGTATATGTCCACAAATTTTGAACCGTTAAAATGAACGAATGATTTGTTATGAATTTTAAGAGGTGACCGATTCGAAATTAGGTTTATAATTGATTTTGGTGGAAAATTCTAGAATTGAGTGGGCCCCACTAGTGGTTGGTGAAGAAATGTGCTGAATTTTATTTCAAATGTGGTGGGTGGGAATAGTAGCAGGTAAAGCCATCAGGTTGAAGGTTAAGTCTGCTTCGGCGTGCTAACATTTTCCTATAAATAGAGGGCTAAGTTAGAATTGAAAATCACACCAGAAACAAAGTTTTCTCTCTTTCTCTCTCTAGATTATTGAGTGTAATTTGTGAGTATTTAGATACTTGGTGAGTTGATATTCATCAGTGCAAGTTTTCTTCAGCGTCATATCCGATATCCTGTCAGAAGTGCTGCTCTTTTGAGGTAAGGGATTGTAAGGGATATTATTTTTTCAGAATGATATTATTTCTTCAATATCATTATCTTTGAAATGTCGATCTCAGTTTTTATCAAATTTGGAACTTTTTCATGTCGGGTTACTTATTCATGAGTTACTATTCACAAGTTACTATTCACAAGTACTATTCATGAAGCGTGAAAATGTTTTTTTGTTGAATTTCTATCTTTTGGTGTCGAGTTACTTATTCACGAATATGGTACTATTCATGTATACTGGTGATTATTCACGATATCATGACACTATTTATGTATGTGGCATTATTTACGTATATGACATTATTTACGATACTGCATCTATGTACGTAATCATCACGAGTACTTATTCACGAAGTTACTATTCATGAGTTACTATTCACGAAGTTACTATTCATGAGTTACTATTCACGAAGTTACTATTCACGGGTACTATTCACGAAAAAAAAAATTGGTTTCTTTTTCGACCAAATTATCGTTGATTTATGATTGTTGCTCTTGAAAATAAATGCGATTGTTGATCATATTGTTTTTATTATCATATATAACATTTTATAACCCGATGTTGAATTTCTCTTTCACTTGAGTGTAAAGATGGGTAGATTATTGGTATGATCGTGACTATGGGTTCTCTTTGGCGAAGAGTGCAAAGTTGAATTGTTAATCGGTATGATCATGACCATTGAATTTACAATTGAATATCTTTAACTTTCAGTGCAAAGGTGAATTGATCAACATGGTTATAATTATTGTTTATATAAATTCGAAATGATTATATATTTCTTTGAGATATTAATGTCTTTTTGCTCGTAGTCAAAGATGGCTTGTTAATGAATATCTTAGCTTTTGTAGTGCAAAGATGAATTATTGATGAATATCTTTGGCTCGTAATGCAAAGATGACTGTTGTTGAATATCTTTAGCACAGCAGTGTAAAGATGAATCTGTTGATGAATATCTTTGCCCGTGGTGCAAAGATGAATTTATTAGTATGATTATGAACGAGGCGTGATTTGGTATAACCATGATATTTGATGTTTCAGGTAAAGACAGGTGATGAAAATTATCTTCGTCTTGGATGCGAAGAGGAATTTAGAATTACAATTATGATTATGAGTTATTCATATAATTGTGGAAAGGAACCGTTGATTGATGTTACGAGGATAAAATATTGCTTGGTGGAATTTTAACGTGGAGAAGACAATAGACTTTATAGTCTATTTGACTTTTTAATGGATCGCTTCGTTCTACCGCAACTATGGTTTGAAAAGTTTTATCATCTACCATATGTTCTAAATCTACGATTCATTACCGATGAAGACTATTGATAATTTATTTATCTTTAGTCATAATATTCTTTTATCGAGCTAGTTGTGTCACCCTTTTGTTTCACAATTCCTTTCGGTGTAATAAAAGTGTAGTTGGGTTGAGCGGGGATAACAAGGAATAGAAATGGTGGTCTATAGTTGTTGAGGTTCTCCCAAAAGAGTATGAAAATAATTTTATTGAGGGCTTTAGTGTGTTGTATTTTATACATCATTTAATAGTTATTTTGGTGAATTAAATAGGGTGGTTAACCCAACTTTGGAAGGGTGTTTTGTCACTATCATACAAGATGTCTAATGACATACAAACTTCGTGTTATTATAAGACATGGTTGTGCTCATCCACTTGTCTTGAGTATATTTACAAGCACTACCTATATAATCTTGGTGTTTGTTTGGAGTATAATACCCAATTAGAGACGGTGGAGATAATGATATGTCAAGAGAAGACTCACCATTGGGAAGAATACGATAGTAATCTTCTCGTTTTTCTTTAGGGTCTATTAGATCAACCAAGGATAATTACGTGGCCATATGATATCTACCATAACCTCAAAGCATGGCCTCCCATGTACGAAGGTTTCGAGCACTTCCCAAAGTTTCTAATTTCTAAAAACAGCTTTTTGATTTGTATTTTTATGTAAGGTGTCATGGTGACGTGTTATCCAAGTTGGTGTCCAGAGTTACATTTGGTATATATTGGTATCCAAACTCACAAAGATATGTGTTGTTGTATTTTGCACGACAATTGTTGTAATAAAGTTGTAGTTATTTCGTACCATGTATTTAACGACTCGAGAATAGGTTGGATGGAATGGACCTATTTTGGGGTTATTCTGAAGATATAGCCGTAATGTATGCTTGGTGGCTGAGTTAAGGGACGAAGCATCTAGCCATGTTCATTCCGAAAGACGGAGTAGGCGTAAGGAGATACCCCGGCGGAAGGGTAAGGAGCCGGAACATTCTATGCATGTGTCTAGGGATCGTTCGCAGTAGGAAGAGATCGAAGAAGCGAGAACACCCTTGGCCTCGAAGAAGGCACTGATGGTCGTTGGTTCACTGCATCGCGACGATGATAGATGAGCGAAGCGAGTGTCGAGAGAAATCGTGTCGAAACCCAAGAAGAAGAGTACCCAAGACAACCATTCTCATCATGAGGATGAAATTATACATCCTAGTAGATCAAGAAGTCCCATAAGAGGCGGTGGGATCGGCAGGAAGAGGTCGATCCATTCAAAGAAACGAACGTCGCCAGAGAAGGAGATCTCATCGCAACCCGAAGGTGTTGATTTTACGGTAAAGGAGTTGAAAGAACTCCAAAACAAATGGTGAGGTCCAACAGTGAAAGACACTCTCTGAAAAAAGGCGTCCCTTTTTCCTCCGATATTCTCAAGGAGAAGCGAGATATCACCAAAAGTTGCCTCGTGTGGAGAGCTATGATGGGTCCGGAGATCCTTATGACCATAGTCGCTGCTCGACCCGGCCGATGGATTATTATGACTTCACCGATGTTTGCCAAGTGTCACACTTTTGTCACGACGAGAAAAGACGCAAGACAAAGGGATGGGGACTTTACCATCGGATTCGATTTCCTCTTGGACCGAAGCTTTGATAAGTTCCATGACGCTTTTGGAAGCAAATCAAGAAGGGAAAGCCTCACAGCTCTTTAGCATGATCCCAAGCGATTCACCAATGAATCTTTAGGCCAATATGTAAAGAGGTTTAGGGAAGCGGTTGGTCAGGTATCCGACCTTAATGATCTCCAAGCTGTTGGTTTGTTCCAGAATGGGCTAGATCTGGTTAAGTCGGAGAAATTGGTGAAGAAGTTGATGTTTCACCATCCGAAAAGCCTGGCAGAAGCCTTTGACAAGGCAGAAGGCTATATTATTAAGTGAAGAGGCTATGAATAGTCTGAAAAATCCTTCTCTGGGCCAATTAAAGGAGATAGAGGTTCCCAAGACTGAAGTTGATCAGAGAAGAGTGGGGGGGTACAACCAAGGGTCAGAAGGTAGTTCGAAGAAGTACAATAACTCGTGGTGACAAGGCGATAGCCGTGGCACTGTTTACACTCAAGGTTAATAAGGTCTACACCCAATTGAACACGAGAGAGGTCGGTAATTTTGGATCGGATCGAAACCGAATTTTCTTTGAGCCACCTCGTGATAATTATTGGGCGGGACATGGCAACCCTCGTAAATATTGTGGTTATCATCAAGTCAGCCACCACGACACTAATGAGTGTTGCAATTTAAAGGATTTCGTGGAGAAGAAGATTAGAGGCGGCTTCATTGATTCAAGATATGTAATGAAGGACCGCCAGATCGCCAGATTATCAATCGTCACTGCTTCATTTGGTTCAAGCACCACCCATTCAAAATGCTTGATTACCACCGCCAAGGCAAGTCGTTGATGTAATAACCGGGTGGGTCAGCAGGGAAGTTGGTAGGGGAAGAAGAGAAGGCTTATCTTGATCTTGGCTTGATGTCATATCGTGAGATGCTACCCTAAGATTGATGTACCTTTTCGAGAACCGTCATATCATTTACGGATGCGGATTATCCTTCTGGAGCCCATCGAACCGCATGAAGGGCATTGGTGATCACAAAGATGAAGTGGGCTCGGTGGATGTGAAACGCATGATGATAGATAATGGATCTTGATTGGACATTCTTTATGCCCATGCTTATCGAGAGATGCATCTTGATGGGCACAAAATGGAAGTCTGACAGAGGCTCCTCTATACGGCTTTAAGAACGACCTTGACCGGTGGTTGCAGCACTATTGAACTCCGGTTATCTTCAAAGACGGCCCCTCGGCAGTAGAGATAACGTGCAAATTCTATGTTGTGCATGTGGATTCTACTTTACAACGCCATACTTGGGAAGACTTACGCCGATGTGACTCTAAGTGTCGTGACCTCCATCCCACATTTCAAAATCAAATTCCCCACTACGTGGAGGAGAGGTGGTGGTGGTGACTTAGACTGCTCGACGATGTTATCGGAATCTCATTATTTCATCCGGAATGGGGTTCGATGTGATGAAAAAGACGATGGCAATTGAGATCGAACCCTTCACCGAGAGAAGGCTTCGTAATCACAGGTGATCCCTCACCGAGGGACGGAGAGATTGAGTTGGTCATCTGAAAGCCGACAAGACAAGTGAGGATTGGTTCGGGTTTACGTAACCTCTTGAGACGAAACTTATGGAACTCTTACGCTGCTATATCGCGGATATTTTTGCATGGGAGCCACAAGACATCTTCTGGAGTTAGCCAAAGGTTCTTTGAGCATAAATTGAGATAGATCATTCGAAGAAGCCGTTACGTCGGAAGAGGCGGATATTTGCTCCAGAGCGCGAAGATCATCGATGAAGAGGTCTGCTAAACCGCTAATCACGACTTCATCTACGAAATTGATTACCCAGAATGGATAGCAAATGTGGTGTTGGTGCAGAAGCAAAACGGAAAATGGCGGGTTTGCATCGACTACACCGATCTCAATAAAGCTTGTCCGAAGGACTTTTATCCTCCGCCCGTATCGATCAGCTCATCGATGCCACTTCAGGGTATGCATTACTAAGTTTTATGGATGCTTTTTCAGTTATCATCAAATATCCATGTGCAAAGAAGACATTCCAAAGACAATGCGTTCATTACACACCGCTCGGTGTATGCTACACAAAAAGATGACTTTTGGCCTCATAAATCTTTGGAGCTACCTACCAAAGAATGATGAACTTCATCTTTGATAGGCAGCTGGGGAGGAATATGGAGGTTTATGTAGATGACATGATCGTGAAGAGTATGCGAGATTCGTAAGAATTTGGACGACACGGAGGAATGCTTTCAGATCGCTCATTATCGCTAATTGAGACTCAATCCGCCCAAATGTACTTTCTACCTCGGTGCGAGAAAGTTTCTAGGTTATCCGGTCGCTTAGAAGGGCATCGAGGCCAATCCGGAGAAGATCCGAGGCCATTCTTGATATGAAGACTCTCGGTCATTCAAGGACGCCCAGTACATTCGATCGGGTAGGATTGCGCGGCTTTGAGGAGGTTCGTCGCCAAATCTGCGGAGAGATGCCTTCCTTTTTAACGCATTGAAGGGACCGAAGAATGCGAAGACGCTCCAAAGGGACGCCGAGTGTGAAGACGCCTTCCAAGGCATAATGACATATCTCGCCTTCCTGCTTCCTTTATTGGTAAAGCTGCCGCAGCAGAGACCTTATATTTGTACCTTCTTTGCAAGTTCATTGGCGCTTGGAGCAATGTTGGTTCGGGAGATCGATGGGAAGCGACATCCGGCCTATTATGTCGACCACGCCCTACGAGATGTGAAACCCGGATCCGAATATTGAGAAATTTGCTTTTGCTTTAATAATTGCCGATGAAAGCTTGGCAATATTTTTCAAGGTCGACTCTGATCGCCTACACGGATCGCCTATTGAAGAAGGTGATGGGCAAGCCGAGGTCTCAAAGCATCAGCGAAAGCCACCTTGGACTATGGAGTTATCCCAATTTTTATCGAGTATCATCCCCGAATCGCCATCAAAGGCCAAGCCACGGCTGATTTTATGGTGGAATGTTCATTCACCGGGGCGAATCGCGAGTTGCTGTGGTTCAATCGTCTGATCGGGCAATTTGCCATTCTTCGCCAGGTCGGGAAGGCTTGGACGCCAGATGCAGATGGATCTCTACGATGATCAAGTTAGTGAAGCGAGAATTATTTTAATAAGTCCTAAGGATTCAAGGTCCAACAGCCATCGAGTTCGGGTTTAAAGCAACGAACAATGAAGTTTTGAGTACTGGCGGTATTAGCGAGTGTCCGATTGTCAAAGAGTCTCGAGGTCCAACAGTTAATTATTTATAGTGATTCTCAATTGGTCGTTAAACAATTGTGGGAGATTATGAAGCTCGTGGGACCCGGATGATCAAATATCCGGCGAATTAAAAGACCAACTTCAATATTTCGCTTTCGTTATGAGTTTCGAGCATAGAGTGTAATGACAATTTTATTGCTTGGATGCATTGTTGAAGCCGCGCCACTACAAATGCGAGATGTTTTCCACGGATCGGTATATTTGGAAGTTTTGCGTGACCAAGTGTTCAACACGAAGCGGTGATGATGTGTCGAGCGATCTAGTCATTGGATGACCCCCACATCGAGTATTTGGCGATGGCGTCCTTCTTTCGGATCGATCTTTGGCAAAGAAGATTAAATACAAGAGTGCCAATTTTAGTCTTATTGATGGGGATCTCTATCGATTGGCATTTTCCTCACCATTGTTGAAATGTTTGGTTCCGTCCCGAGTAGAGTATGCTCTTGGAGGTTCACGAAGGTATTTACGGTGATCATATGGTACGCCAAGTCTTTGGCTCATAAAGTACTTCGATAAGGATACTATTGGCCTATAATTTTCAAAGAAGCTACGTAATCGTCAAGAAATATGAAAATGTCACTTCGATAGTCCGATCCCACATCGTACCAATTCCAAGAGCTATACTTTCGATTTTATCTCCTATACCTTCACTGTCTTGGGGTGGATATATTGGAATCAATTACCTAAAGCTAAAGGTCGGTCGTCTTAAATATATTTGCTATTGATTATATGACTAAGTGGGTGGAGGCAAAACCACTTCTATCGATAACGAACAGAGTGCCTAAAGTTTATAAAGGAGTCTGTGGTGTTTCGCTTCGGGATCCCTAAGGTGTTGATATCGGACAACGGACGCCAGTTCGTGGGTTCAAAATTTGAAGGATTTTTAAATGATCTGGGGATTCAACACAAGAAGACTTCTGTGGCTCATCCACAGTCGAATGGGCAAGTCGAGGTGACCAACAGACGCCCATTGAATCTAATCAAGCTGACTAGATGAAGCTAAAGGGAGATGGCCGTAAGAATTCTTTGAGCGTCATTGTGGGCATACCGAACTACACCGAGGACTACCACGGGGGATTCACCCTTTCGATTGGCCTATGGTACTGATGCCTTAGTCCTAGTCGAAATCGGATCTCCAAGTCTTCGCGTAAGTCAATTCAAAGAAATCTACAACGATGAAGGATCGAAGCTAACTTGGACCTAGAAGAGGTCGTAGAGGAAGCTTTCTTAAATTGGTCGCTTATCGTGAAGGGTGGCTAAACATTACAACAAAGGGGTCAAACTGTTGAGTTTGTAATATTCAAGAACGCAATCAAATTGCATAAATAATGCGGAAACGTGGAAAATTAGAGTTTAAAAAATTTTTACAAACCATATACCCTTGATCACCCTTTACGCACAATTATTAATTAAACGAAAAGATAAAGAATAAAATCATACCCTTGAAGATCGAGCTTCCTCGTGTACAAGTTCACCTCCAAATCCTTTCGCTCAACTTGAATCCACCGGGTTTGGTTCCTTCCTTTGATCAACGTTAGCCACCCATGTGTTTGGCCTCTGAGGTGATCCACCAAGGAAGAATAAAGATTCAAGAAGATGGTGGTTGGCTAAACCCTAGTTTTTCTATCTCTATAGAAAAGGCGTACTTCTCCAACTATTGGAATTACGTTATGTTGTAAAAAGTCAACAACCCTTCACCCATAATAAGACTCTCTTATTTATAGATGTGGGCAACCCACCTTAACAATTAAGGAATTGGGATTTATTTAATTAATTAAATTCTTTTAATTAATTAAGCTCCCTAATCTTATTGGGGATAATTAATTAAACTCCTTTAACTAATTTTCCTTCCTAATCCAATTAAGAATAAATGAGAGTACTTATATTAAATTAATTCCTAAACTCTTTTAGAAATTAAAATAATAATAATTGTAATAATATTAATAAGACTCCTCTTATTAATTTATATTTAATATTTCTAAAATATTAAATAATAATATTAAGCTATTTAATTTATTCTATCACCATAGATTAAATTAAATATACATAACATATTATTACGATTATGCCATTAACTTCTTAAATAATTATTCTTCCTTTTATGGTGTGACCCTTTAGGTTCTCCATATTAAACCTATTGTGAATAAATCAATTAGAACAATTCTAATCTTATTTAAATAAATAAATTAAATAATTAATTTATTTAAATAAATAATATTTATTCTACAATAGGATAAGCCTCCTAATGATCAACGACTTTCCGTATAATATAGATTTCAACATTAATCATAAAAGAACCTTTGAGTAAATAGTTACCGTGACAATTCAATCCTTCCACCATATACAATGTCCCAATTAAATATAAGACATGGAATTACTTTGTCAAGTCTTATTTTATTTAATTATATGTATTTCGATCCTTAAATGCATTAACTCCAAATAATGCAAATTAGAAACTCCTTTCTAATTTCATTCGACTTGCCAAGGACTCACTGGGTTGTCATTTATCGAATCACATAGACATTTCTCTCTTTTAATAAGTGGTAGATTCTTTATTGATCATACATTATCTCCATGTATAACTTATTATACCCAAGCATACCTTTTGATATACCCTAAGGGTCTTAAAGAATAAGTCAAAGTATAACTCATCATACACAAGATACTATGATGATCTCAAGTCCAAGGATTACTTGTACTACTATCACTACAGAATTTCTATTGACGACAGTACAAGTAAAACTCCATTAGGTATTCCTTAGCGAGCCACGCTCAAAGAACTTATTCTCCAATAAGCACCTACATACTTGCTTTAGTGTTCCACACAAATGATCATGAGATCAATCATCCTCATCCAATGAAAGCAAGCAAACATATGTACGAATCTATCCGGATTTACTAATCCCCAATTTAGTAATCCAACGATTGGGAACTATTTTAGTTTTAATCTTTCTAAGAATTTAGATCTCATTAGAATGATCATCATCATTATTCTAAAAGCATTGCTTAAAACTATGAGTTTATCACATATTATAAAACAAAGATCATGTAGATAATTAAAAGCCTTTAATAAATTAATACTTTTTATTAATAAATGAATAAGATTGTTACAAAGTATATGCTTTATCATCAAACATGATTGGCTTGTGTGCATACTACTTTCAATCTCCCACTTACACTAAAGCCAATCGTCATGGTATCTCATACTCTTCTTCTCTAAGTGACGATTATCCCGCATTGTTGATAAGCTTTTAGTTAATGGATATGTAATGTTGTTCATGAGAGTCCACTATCTCTATAGTGATTTCCCATCTTTCAATAATTCTAATAATCAAATGAAAGTGCCACAACACATGTTTAGATCCAAGATGAGACTTAGAACTATTCCTAGTTCGTAATGAACTTTTAATCCAAACAATCAACTTGCAGCCTTCATTTATAGCTATATACTTTGTCTTTATCACTAAACCAACAACTCTTTTGTCGTTTTGGAACCTTTCCAATTCATCGCACCACCGCTCAAGATAACGCTTTTACCTTAAAGTGGATTTTTCTCGCCTTCTCTGGTCTCCGTCTGAAAAACTTGAGTCTCATTAAGCCCTCTAGTTTTAATTAAGACCCACCATGAATATGATCACATCCTTAGTGCCTAAGTTAAGCACTTTAAGATGTTTTCACCGACTCATAGTGAACTTCTCCATAATATGACCGATCAACATCGTGTCTCGTATATTTCATTGATACATGATTGTCACTCACGCGACCTCTCTTTTCGTGAATCTGTGGGGACTATTAAGAGAGATACACTCCATAGCTCATCGACATGAGACATCTCTTGAGTTTGCCATGCTAAACGACTTTAGCATCAAATGACTATACGCCTCGGGTTAAGTCGAAATCCTCTTATATCTATCTATATAGATTTCATCCCCAATTAAGATACTCTTCCCAAACCATTCATGGAGGAATGTTTAGACAACTTTATCATTACTGATTGTAGCATTAGTATGTCATTCCTTATCCGTAGTATATCAACATATAATATTAGGAATGTCACGGCGCTCCCACTGTCCCTTTTGTACACACTAGGTTCATTCTTGTTTTTGATAAAATCAAACTCTTTTAATTGTCTCATCAAAATGAATGTTCCATTTTTGAGAAGCTTGCTTCAATTCATTTCTCTGAGTGTCTACAACACTTACCTCATCGTGTGTAACTGGATCATCATCTTCTATGATGCTGCCTCATCATCATCATCATCATCTATTATGAATCCATACCTCCTAGGTATCTTCAATACTATTCCAAATTTACGATTCGGTTGTGGTACAATAGGCCTATCTACAGGTTCCTCTTATTTGACTTATAGTATTTTGTGGTTCTTGAACTCTTCAAGATCTATTATCCTCCCACTAGCCCTTCAATAATAAACACATTTATCTTGTAAGGCGCCGTGTTTCGCAACAAACACCTTTTGCTAAGTAGGATTATAGAACATATACCCTAAACTTACTTTAGGATGTCCCACAAATTGTACTTGTCAAATCTTGTCCCAAGCTTATCCTTTGAAACCTTTTCACATAAGTTGACAACCCTCATCTTAACATACTTAAGATTAGGAATCCTCCCCATCCATAACTTTTATGGAGTCTTGGGGCCGGATTTTGAGGTTACCATTTTCAGAGATATGCAGACCATTTCTAGGACATGATCCTGAAGGATACCGGAATGCTCAGAAAATCATTATGGACCGTACCATGTCCAACAAGGTACAATTTTTCCTTTTAGATACATCAATCAATTATTGTGTATCGAGGCGCCCATTAATGAGAAAACCATTTGAGATGATCTAAAACTTATTGCACAAGTATTTATTCCTTGATTTAATCAAAGAATCTTAATACTTTGCCAATTTTGTTTCACTTCAATTCTTTGAACCTTTCAAATAATTCACAATTGTATTTCAGCAAATACACACATTCAACTCTTTGAATGATCATCTCCTTTTTCTTGTACTAGTTTCTTCAATTTGCAAAATTATTTTTCACGTAAGTCAAGTATACAAAATCAATTAAGTAATATTCTGGTTCTATACAAAACATTATTATTATAAATAGAACAACAATTGTTCTTAAATATAATACCAAAGATTTTATTGTCCAACAATAAAATAGAAATAATGTTTCCAACGAGAATTGGAATACAATAACAACTTATTGACTTAATAGATTTTCCCATAGGCATTGCTAAACTATAAGTTTCTATGGCTAATGTAGCAACCTTTGTTACATTTCCCGCACATAGGATTACTTATATTTGTTTAGCTTTACTACTGCTTTGGTCCTTTCATAAATTTATATTTATGATAACCAAAGTTGGTATCCAATACCCAAGTAGAACATCGACTTAAAGAAAAAAATTTATTTCAAATCATGAACAAATTTGTATTTATGAATCAAACTTCACTAAGCTTCTTTGGTTAACCTCTCGCAAGATGCTTCTCACGCTTTCTTTCCAAAGGTGTCACGGCTTATTGCGATTGGAAGCAAACTCATTTGCTATCCATATCGCTTTTGTTCTTATTATCCTTTGTTTACGCCTTTCTATTTACCTTCTTTGAATCATTCTTCTTTTCGAAAGATCCTTTGGCCCCTACCAAGAAGACTTGATCTTTCTTGGTCGAAAGTGACTCTCAACATTTTTCAATATGTTAAGCAAATCAATGAGGTCGATATCTAGCTTGTTCATATGAAAAATTCACAACAATTAATGAAAGGAGTCCGGAGTGAGTGCAAGATCAAATCTTGGCTCAACTCTCCATCCATGATAAAACCCATTGTCTAATTGATCAATCAAATTGATTATGTTAAGGACTTTTGTCTGCATCTTGTAGTGTCATTGGCCATTCTAGATCGGAAGAGCTCCTTAGATATCTCGATATCTATCGACCCCTACTTTCCTCACCATCAACTACTTAATGTGCAGAATATAGTAGGAGCATCCATAGTTTCATCTTGACCGAAGCTCGTTACTCATGGATGCGAGCATGATGTATCGAGCCAATCGTGCATCATCTTGACACTTTCTAAAAGTAGCAATCTCTTCTTCGAGGCATTGTTTGCAACCATTGCGAGGATAGGCGATTAAGGACATAAGATAGCTTTTCAAATGCATGAGAACTATTCTCAAATTCCTTAACCAATCCGCTTTAATTCGATTACGGTTAATTTAGCATCTAATATGCTTCGCAGTTGATAGTAATTAAGACATTGTAAAATTCTGTAAATGATTTTGTAATTAACAATATTTTAACATACATTCTTTTATTAATTACCAAAATAAAGTAGGTCTTGTTTTAAATTGGTATCTCCCACTATTTTCTTCAAACTATATTACCTCACTTATATAGTTCTCGCAAAATCTAATTAAAGATTTGCTTTAGTGAGAATAAGGATCCCATTTCAAATGTATATAACCTTGTGGTGACACAACAAACTATATATAAATAAATAGGTAGACAACTTTTGTCAATTACATCAACTATGCAACTCCTTTTCTTTTGCCTCTTAGATTATTTTGATCAGTGGTGGCACATCCGAATCAAACTTATTCATGTTAAGTCGGACCTAGCACTCCATATATTCAAAAAGAAAAATATCATCCTTGTGGTGACACAACAAAATAATATTGTTCAATTTTCTTTATAAGCATCAAATGTGATAAATTAACATCTTAAATACTTAATACTTGCCTTGTGGTGACACAACAAACTCATATTAAATATTTAATACTCTATTAATTTTATCATGCTGAAAGCTGACGCTCGATATTCCAAATATCTTTGAACGCTTAGGACTTAATATAAAAATTGAGGGTTTGTTATTAATTTGTCTCATCTTGTTTAGCGCAGCATTTATTATATATATATATAAAATACGCGTCATATTAATGAACATGTGAAGCATGTTTGCATAATATATAATATATATAGTATAAGCATGCACATATAGAATACTATATTCTACCCGATTGATTATGGACTTTTATTCTAGTTTGGTTCACTAGAGCCACCAAGTGAACCAAAAGGTCAAACCCTGGGGGTGCAAGAAATAATATTTAAATATAACTATTACATTTAAATCCGGGCCCATTACAAACGGGTCTTCAAGCGCCTTTGGTCCTTGATCTCCAATTCTTCAAAATTAATTCTAACTATTCCTATTACAAAATTATTTAAAATAAATAAAACCTTGATCGCCAGCCGAGGGAAGTACATAGGAGGGAATAGAATTTACATTAAGAAAAATTAGAGAAGACGAGGTACCTGCAGACCCATTTAAAAAAACTCATACATTCATGCATCCAACTAAAATAAAATTCAATCATATTGGTCAATAGTCCATAATCAATCCCATTTATTATCATACACATCACCATATGCATCAATAAATAACATTCATCTTATGAATAATAAACATTTAATATATATATTGATATCATTTAATGGGCAAATTTAGTTAGTATAAAATCTAATTTTGAATCAAAATAAACTCCTTTATTTTAATCCAAATTTAAATCAAAATAAAACTATTTTATTTTAATTTATCTAATTTTGAATAAAATAAACTATTTTATTTTAATCAAAAATTTTAATCAAAATAAACTCCTTTATTTTAATTAATTATGGAATTCAATTTTATGTAAAAAAATAAAAAAATAAAACTCCTTTATTTAAAGGAAACGCAGATTTTTTCCTATTCACAAATAAACTCCTTTATTTTTGAATAATATGAAATCATATTTCATATATAAATAAACTCCTTTATTTAAGAAACATGGATTCACTTTCTTATTCACAAATAAACTCTTTTATTTTGAATAATACTTTATAAACCAAAAATTTTTTTAAATAAAAAGGAATTTCCTTTATTTTGAAATAGTAAGGGTTGATTTGATTAATGTGGATAGTTAAGGGTTAAATACGCAAATATTTCAAAATAAGCAAGTGGTTATAAAATATTCATTGTTGTTTGAGAATATTCGTTTGGTCGTGGAATATTAAATCTTTGTCGGGAATATTCGTAATGCGACGGTAGCCCTTGACCATGTGTGGGCCCATAACTGAAAGCGATTGGATAAAGAAAACGACAAATATAAGTTGTTTTTAAATAACTTGGCGTAGTTATTCTGTTATCTTTGTTGGAATACCCGGTGGTTAAAACACACTAATCGCTGCTTTGTTGAACAAGAAGCTTACCGGTATTGCACCAATTATTGATTCTTACGTAAGAAGGCACTACTCAATAATGGTTACAGAATTACTTTATCAAGATTTTATTGAGTTAATAATTGCTTTGCGTTGATATTTTATATTGCTATTGTTTGAATAATTGTCATTACACATTATTTTTATTATCGAAGCAATAATTCATATTATCTCGAATAATATTAGTAGATAACATTATTGGCAATGTCTAGAAAGTTACATCTCAAGGAGAGGTTTGATCATCTAATCACTTGGCCACGAAGAAGAAATTCTTATTGGAAAGCCCCTCTTCCCTGAACCGCTCGTTGTCAATATTGTGATTCTAATAATATTATTTGTGAATAATTAATTATTGATTTATATGATGAGGAAAATATTGATTTTATGTGGATATAGATGGAGAAAATTTTTAAAATGACAATTGTTGAAAATTAATATTTTATCTTTTTCTGATAAAATAATTCATTTAAATATATTATTTTAATAATATATTAACAATGATATTTTTTACAATGAATGTGGGATATATGAGTATATGAGGAGGAAGAGTATTTTTGTGGCATTAAATGTTTAACACATGTTTTGTGTGTTGGTGGACACAATTATTGACCGAAATTTGATTATAGCTTGTAAAATCGCCCGTTTGTGGATTTCGGTCAATTTTTGTTTGGAATTTGGAAAAACTTTCTTCTGCAAAGTTGTAGAGAATTGAATTTCCTATAAAAACTCGTGAGATTCAATTTTCTGATGAAAGGGCTATTTATTATGAATTATTGAAGTTCAAGTTCAAATAATTGATTTTGGGAGTTTAAATTATTTTTGTTAAGAAAAACGTTTTTGTATTTTTTGGACATCATTAACATGTGTGGCTGGTGTTTTGACCAAAAGGTGGCTAAAGGAAAATTTGTATAATTATATTAATATTATATTAAATTTTCTACTTCAGCGTTTCTAAGCATTTTCCTATAAATAGGTCTTAGGTTAGAATTGAAAATCACACCGTAAACCCAAGTTTTCTCTATTTCTCTCTCGATATTTTGAGCGTATTCTTGTGAGTATTTTGAGTATACTTTGAGTATTGCTAGACGGTGCAAGTTCCTTCAAAGACTATACCCTAGATTCTAAATTGTAAGTCTTGATCTTTCGAGGTAAGGATATTATTTTTTTGTAATGATATTATTTCTTCAATATCATTATGCTGAAATGTTGATCTGAAGTTTTTATCAAATTTGGAACTTTTTCATGTCGGGGTTACTATTCACGGGTTACTATTCACGATTCTTTATTCACGAGTTACTATTCATGAGTTACTATTCACGAGTTACTTATTCACGAGTACTATTCATGAAGCGTGAAGATGTTTTTGTGGAATTTCTATCTTTTGGTGTCTGAGTTACTATTCACGATACGGCACTATTTACGATACTCTGACTATTCACGATACTGGTACTTATTCAATTAAAAAATAAAATTTCTTCTTTTCGTCTAAAAACATCTATTCGGATACTAACTCGATTGTAACCATGTTTTGATCATTCTTGAATTTTACACCACTATGATTATTTTTGAGGTATTTTTGGGCGTGGATAAAACCAAGTACGAATCCTTAATCCTTAATCCTTGTCATTTTGTTTCACTTTGGATTCGTTTCTTTAAAAATATTTTTCATCATCCTCGGTCTTAAATGATGATATTATTGAATATCTTTGGCAGTATAGTCGGCAAAGATGAATGATTTCTTAAGAATATCTTTGGCTGTGAGCAAAGATGAGCAGTGTTTAAATGAACATTGGCCGATCGATGAATATCTTTGGCACTGTAGTGCAAAGATGAATATTTGATTCCGGATGTATATTGATTGATGTTACAGGATAAAATATTGATGATGGATATTAAATAAATTCAATTATAGTAGATTTCATTCTCTACGTAACTCTTCTATGAATTATTATTTCATTGCGAATATTGATCTCGAAACTTGTTGTTTATCAGTATTCTATCGATTTTTCCTGTTGAAGACTAACGATAATTTGTTGTATATTATCTTAGTCATAATATTCTTTACTTTGGGCTAGTTAGCTCACCCTTTTCCTTGTTGTTCCATTTTTCTTCTCGGGAGGCGAGAATGTAGCGAAGTACTAGTCTGAGGTATGGAATGAAGATTCTAGAGAGTTGTTTAGTAGTCCTCACCATTTTTGTAAAATAATGAATCAATAATGTGATGAGGATTTATTTGAGTATAGATATTGTGCAGAAGATAATATTTATATTCAAACTCACAGCTTTACCGTTGTAATAATAAAGTTGTAGTTGTTTACGTACCATGTATTTGGCGACTTTCAACGGGTGTTGTGTATACCTATTTTGGGGCGTCACAAATCTGAAATCTTATTTCATATCTAAATAAACTCCTTTATTTAAGGAAATTAGGATTCTCTTTCCTATTCACAAATAAACTCCTTTATTTTGAATAATATGAAATCTTATTTCATATCTAAATAAACTCATTTATTTAAGGAAACATGGATTTATTTTTTCTATTCACAAAATAAACTTCTTTATTTTGAATAATATAAAATCTTATTTCATATCTAAATAAACTCCTTTATTTAAGGAAACACAAAATCCAATTTCAACTCCAATTAGTTATCATGGAATCCAATTCCAACTCTAATTAGCATGAAATTTAATTTTAAAATTAAAATAAACTTTTTATTTTAAAATTAAAATAACTTTTATTTTTAATAATAAAATTATTAATATATATATATATAAATACTATATATAATATCCTGATTACTCTTTTAAAGCTTCTATAAATTCATGTTCCTTTTTACAAGCAATCATGCAAGCACGTGGGATCACATGGATTAAAAAAAAAATCCTTATATCATTCACTTTCCTTTTAAAAAGAATAACCTGTAACCTTTTTCAAAAAAAAAAATGACATATAATCCGTGCAACCACATGAAACACGAAAATCCAAGATTAAAAAAACTAAATCAAGATGCAACCACATGAATTTCGTGAAAAAAAAAACTTTTTTTTTTAATTTATTTTTATTTTATTTTTTTATTATAAATTTTATATAATAAAATTATGCCCAATTAAATTATTCTAAACACATATCAATATACATATCAAATTAAAATAATTAATAATTTGCATAAAGGTTTGGCTCGATGCCACCGCTGAGAGTTGTAATATTCAAGAACGCAATCAAATCAGATAAATAATGCGGAAGCGTGGAAAATCGAGTTTAAAAATTTTACAAACCATATACGGATCACCCTTTACGCACAATTATTAATTAAACGAAAAGATAAAGAATAAAATCATACCTCAAGATCGAGCTTCCTCGTGTACAAGTTCACCTCCAAATCCTTTCGCGTTCAACTTGAATCCACCGGGTTTGGTTCCTTCCTTTGATCAACGTTAGCCACCCATGTGTTTGGCCTCAGAGGTGATCCACCAAGGAAGAATAAAGATTCAAGATGGTGGTTGGCTAAACCCTAGTTTTTTATCTCTATGAAAAGGCGTCTTCTCCAACTATTGGAATTACGTATGTTGTAAAAGTCAACAACCCCTCACACCCATAATAAGACTCTCTTATTTATAGATGTGGGCAACCCACCTTAACAATTAAGGAATTGGGATTTATTTAATTAATTAAATTCTTTTAATTAATTAAGCTCCCTAATCTTATTGGGGATAATTAATTAAACTCCTTTAACTAATTTTTCTTCCTAATCCAATTAGGAATAAATGAAATACTTATATTAAATTAATTCCTAAACTCTTTTAGAAATTAAAATAATAATAATTGTAATAATATTAATAAGACTCTCTTATTAATTTATATTTAATATTTCTAAAATATTAAATAATAATATTAAGCTATTTAATTTATTCTATCACCATAGATTAAATTAAATATACATAACATATTATTACAATTATGCCATTAACTTCTTAAATAATTATTCTTCCTTTTATGGTGTGACCCTTTAGGTTCTCCATATTAAACCGGTTGTGAATAAATCAATTAGAATAATTCTAATCTTATTTAAATAAATAAATTAAACAATTAATTTATTTAAATAAATAATATTTATTCTACAATAGGGATAAGCCTCCCCAATGATCAACGACTTTCCGGATAATATAGATTTCAACATTAATCATAAAAGAATCTTTGAGTAAATAGTTACTTGTCATAATTCAATCCTTCCACCATACAATGTCCCAATTAAATATAAGACATGTAATTACCGTCAAGTCTTATTTTATTTAATTATATGTATTTCGATCCTTAAATGCACAACTCCAAATAATGCAAATTAGAAACTCCTTTCTAATTTCATTCTCGCCGCCAAAGACTCACTGGGTTGTCATTTATCGAATCACATAGACATTTCTTCTTTTAATAAGTAAGTGGTAGATTCTTTATCGATCATACATTATCTCCATGTACAACTTATTATACCCAAGCATACCCTTTGATATACCCTAAGGGTCTTAAGGAATAAGTCAAAGTATAACTCATCATACACAAGATACTATGATGATCTCAAGTCCAAGGATTACTTGTACTACTATCACTACAGAAATTCCTATCGACAGACAAGTAAAACTCCATTAGGTATTCCTCAGCGAGCCACGCTTCAAAGGAACTTATTCTCCAATAAGCACCTATATACTTGCTTTAGTGTCTCCACACAAATGATCATGAGATCAATCATCCTCATCCAATGAGCAAGTTAACATATGTACCAATCTATCTGGATTTACTAATCCCCAATTTAGTAATCCAACGATTGGGAACTATTTTAGTTTTAATCTTTCTAAGAATTTAGATCTCATTAGAATGATTATCATCATTATTCTAAAAGCATTGCTTAAAACTATGGGTTTATCGCATATTATAAAACAACATCATGTAGATAATTAAAAGCCTTTAATAAATTAATACTTTTTATTAATAAATAAATAAGATTGTTACAAAGTATATGCTTTATCATCAAACATGTTTGGCTTGTGTGCATACTACTTTCACAAACTTCGTAGATTCGAAGTAGGAGACTTCGTCCTTAGAGAAGCCGAAGCCTCTACGCCTCAAAACACAGAAAAGCTAATCTTAACCTGGAAGGTAGATGAAGTAATCAAGTACCAAAGCCAGGTACTTATCGATTAAAGGCACTAGATGGTTCCGAGATCAAGAATACTTGGCATGCTCAAGTGCTTCGGAAATATTTTCAATAAAGATTAAGTTAATTTACCGGAAGTCTGTACACAATTGTTCATTATTAATAGGAAGTCACTTTTTCATAATTGATCCTGGTCCTATTTGTCCTAAGGTCACTATGGTGTAAGGAGGTATGGTAGGACTTGCTGGCCATTCGATGGTAGCCCAAGGTCCTTATGATCCTATATTGATCTTACCAAGGTGGTAAGTCAATGGTCACTATTGATCCTGGTCCTATTTGTCCTAAGGTCACTATGGTGTAAGGAGGTATGGTAGGACTTGCTAGCCATTCGATGGTAGCCCAAGGTCCTTATGATCCTATATTGATCTTACCAGGGTGGTAAGTCAATGGTCACTATTGATCCTGGTCCTATTCATCCTAAGGTCACTATGGTGTAAGGAGGTATGGTAGGACTTGGCGGCCATTCGATGGTAGCCCAAGGTCCTTATGATCCTATATTGATCTTACCAGGTGGTAAGTCAATGGTCACTATCGATCCCGGTCCCATTTGTCCCTAAGGTCACTATGGTGTAAGGAGGTATGGTAGGACTTGCTGGCCATTCGATGGTAGCCTAAGGTCCTTATGATCCTATATTGATCTTATCAGGGTGGTAAGTCAATGGTCACTATTGATCCTTATATCTTGATCCTTGTATCTTGGCCCTTATATATTTGTTCTACCCCGAGAGGTAAGCAAGATTTCGATGGTGCAAGGAGGATCGACTAAGTTCACCTCACACATGGCTGATCTCATACTTGATTGATCGATGAGCATATATTACTTTATTTTGTTTAAATGTTGAGTTAAGTTCATTTAATTCAGTTAAATTGAATCCTGTCCGAAAAATTCACTTTACTTTATTTCATAAATTAACCGTTATGTGCCATATCCGATTCACTAGTGGGATTAGTTTATTATCACCAATTATTGACAAGAAATTAATCAAATGTAAGTCGTGATCAAGACAAAGTTAAAGATTTATTCATTCATATTAATAATAAACCAAATCCCATAATTACGTAAACTTTAAAGTAGTTAAATTTTTTACATAAAATAAAAACAGATTTAACTTTCAGGCCCCACCTTCATCATCGGAGTTGAGCAATGTCGGGTCCAACCGAAAGCAAACTACCGATAGCTTCTTTTTTTCCTCGCTCCGCAATCTTCGTATTCTCCGAGTATACCTTTAAGATTTAAGCATTAAGTTCGTCCAATTCTCGTAGTCTCGCTTTGAATTTGCTCCCCGGATCTCGCCACCGTCGAGAGGGCCCCATCCTTTCAAGATCCTTTATTTTGTGGCGAAGCTTGTGACGCTTTGGCCTTATGCCTTCGCGTGCTTCTCGGCTCAAATTTCACCAAGTCAGATAACCAAGCTTTGGTTGGTCAAGAAAACTCCTCATTTTTGCCTTCGAGTAGGTTTTCTTCAACCAAACCAAAGATTCATGTCGGGCCAAAGCTTGTTGGGCGGCTTGGACGCAGCCCAATCCATCCTCAGGGTTCTTAACTCGCCATCGATGTCTTCAAATCCATCCTAGCCCGATCTAATTACGCTTTGAAGACCGCTGATGGTATGAAAAAGCATCTTCACGACCGGCCTCTCTCTCGGTCCAAGGTTGATTTCAACATGTTTATCTCTTGTCTCATGAAATCTTCCTACCTCTCCATTTACGTGTCTCTCTTACACAATCATCCGAAGACAAAGATTAGCTGCGCATATTTTCAAAATATTCAAGTCAAACGTCCAAATATTCAAAGGAGAACAGAGATATAGAGGAAAAAGAGATTGTTATTTACCTTAGCCAAATAGCTCATCCCCTCATCGAAAGCGATTTAAAATCGTCTGTGATCATCAACCGGTGGTCGCTGGTGTTCGAATCGAAAGTTCAAGAGGTCGAAGGGGAAATTGGCATTGAACCTGGGCCACAAGGTCGGAGATCCCACAGCCTCGGCATGGTAACCCTGACCTGAGGGACCGGGTCGATCGGGGGAAAGTCTTGGCCTTTCGGGAGAGAGAGTTGGCTGTTCAGGAGGGGTAGGGTCCGCGTGTATGTTTTCAATTGTAGGAGATTTATTTGGGGTGGGTCCTTTAGGTGTTGAGGCAGAAGCAGAACTCGGATGGCTATCAGGAGTGCGTTTCCTCTTCCTGGATAAATATGGAATCCTTCGTCCCCGGTCACCGCCTTCGCTAATCAGTATTTCTACAAGGGGGCACGAAGGGTGGATGATCAAGACCGAGGCACCCCGAGTTCTTCTACAGCTAGAGGGGTTATTTTTGTTTTTAATTTTTGGTCCGGCACATTTCTTCGATCAGACGATCAAGTAAACCGCTTTGTCGAGGAATAGGTCCGGGGTTAGGCTCTATTTCCGGTGTGGATTCTAAGGGGTGACAAGAGGGGTCAATTGGGTTTTCTCGGTGGCTCTCCTCTTCCACGAGGATGAAGGGTCTCTTCCGTACAAGAACCTCTTGACTCTGCTTTTTTTTGTTCAAATTCATCCGTATGAATTTACTGGGTTCTGCCGACTTCTGGAGTAGCTTCGCTGGTATATTCTCAACAACTTAAAGACTTCCTGACAAAAAAATCTTCGAACTCCTTTATTTCTAAGGAGCTCTCGATTCGATCGAGAGAAATCGCATAAATCAAGCAATCCTATGTTAAATTACACATCATAAAATATTTTCAAAAATTTATATATATGAAATAAACTAGTACTTACACTTATGGTCATATAACCATGCTCGCTTGAGAGGAGTCCATATTTCCACTCTTCCTTAGGGAAGTTATCGAAAAGTTCCATCATTTCCACTTCCGCGTTCTTCGAAATATCTCCAAGTCAAGAAAGATCTTTTTCGTCAGTTGCCCGCCTCGGTAAAGAAGAAATCTCGGGACCTTTGACGTAGAACCACTTCTCGTGCCATCCCCTATTGCTCGAAGAAGGAGTGTTCACCAATGGCGTTTCTCGAACTTTTCTCCGCACTTGGAGAATGCTGCTAAGGGCCTTGAACCCTTCTCCTCGGATTGTACTATTTTATAGATAGTGAAGAAGAAGTCAAGGGAGGGCTCGACGCCCAACTCATGGCAGAAGGCCACGAAGGCCAAAATGTGAATGTAGGAGTTTGGCACCAACTGTGAGAACCCCACACCTAGGAATCCCAGTAGGGTCACTATAAAAATGTGTAAGGGAAAACGAACCCCCTTCTCCAGTAAGGTCACAGGGACGGTCGTCCAACCTTCAGGCCGTTGGTACATCTTTTCACCGACACTGGTACCGACGATCGCGTGGTATCCTAATATGGAACCGAGATCGAACCTCTTTAGTTCAAATCGGTCCACGATAGAAGGAGTGTTGGTACGTGAGAAGCGATCCGCATCTCGTAGTATTCGTGAGGGGGTTTTTGGAGTTTTCGGTTTGGGGTTCACGCCAGGTTCCTTCGTGAGGGTTGGGGTTTGGTGGAACCACCGTGATCTGTGTTACTAGTATTGGGGAACTTTGTTCAGAGTTGTGGGAAGCCATTTGTGACGATTTGCAGAGAAAGATCAGAAAGTTTGGAAGGCGCTCGAATTTCAAATGAGCAGTAAAATCACAAATTTGATAAAGTTATCCTTTTATAATCGATTTGCCACACGGTGTTCAAGGTGGTACATTAAATGTTAGTAATAATTTGGAATTTGAATGGGAAGCGTCCTAGGTCTGTCCAGATATTTAATAGATAGGGCCTTTCGATTTGGGCCTTTAATCTCCTTTCATCTCATTTTGTGAGCAATAACCGTACATTTCAATTACTTTATTATGGATTTTCAAGAAAATATCATGGACTATTTATAGTTTTCTATTAAACATTCTGCTCAAAGAAAAACTAGGGCAATGTCAATTATATTATTTGCTCTCATCGGTAGGAAGATTGGGCTTACTCTTTAATTAATCTATTGGGCCTTTATTATTGAACCATGAAAAGTTTTTGAGCCCAGCTTACTCTATTATTTTCATTTTGATTTATAAGACCGGCCTCACCCAAAGTGGTCGATCCTTTGACATTTTAATATCTATTATTTTGACTTGAATGATGAAAAAGCATGACGGTTGACTAGAGAATCTCGCCATGCATTAATGTGAATGGGATTATAACCCACCAATGGTGGAAACAATGGACCAAAAGCAAATGGATAAACTATACGCAATTCAGGTAGAACCCATCGATCGAGGGGTGTGTCGTGTAATAGTGGGTGGCACTGTAATCCAGAAAAGAGAGTATAACTTAGCAAGCGTCTTCACAAAGTTATGCACGCTCATACACTTCTTCATTCATAATCACATATACACAGAGAATTATTTTTCTCTCTCAAGACACTGTACATTATATTCCTCCATTGTTTAACCTTGTGAACACGTATATCGACTCTCACGCCGAGCTATATCCCCAACGAATCAGATCGAAGCTTGTGGTGTTTATCGTGTTTATCAAGCAGGATCGAGCGTCTTTTACGCGATTGAGACGCCATAGTAAGATCCTGCTAACAAAACATTGTGAAAGTTCTTATAAATATAAAACTATAAATTTATACTTATTTTACACATACATATATATATATATATATATATATATATATATATATACTTTTATGATATTTAAATTAATTAGAATATATTAATATATTTCAGGGTGTTTTTAACGCTTAACATCCAGATCCAGTATTACACATGCTTAAAAAGAGTGACATGTTGGGTAAGTAATATAGATTTTTTACGGTAGTAAACAAACAAAGAAGAAAGAAACAGAAAGAGGTCAACAAGTGGAATTGCTACGCCAACGCCAGGTGTTGTGACTTCTAAACCAAACAACACCTATATTTTGTGCCAGAAAATTCTAAACAAGCCTCCAAATTCTTTATCCGTCTTATTATTATATATAAAATTAAGATACTCGGTTTGAATCCAGGTGTGGGATTTGCTTGCTGCAAAAGAAATTACTCCAAGTCCATGCATGTTTAGACAAATTAAAGACACTAATGTTGCTGACCTACCTCGATCGATCTCTTGAACTCCTACAATCACTTTGCATCTTTTCTTTACAAATATATATATATATATACACACACACACCAAATGTAACTCATCTACATACACACCAAATGAAACTCATCTACGTACTCCTCAATACAATCAATCCTTCGAGTTTCCACCCATAACTTCTACCTCTTTTGCCCATCTTTTTTCTCAAACAGACGTCAATTTTTGGAGTTTTAGAAGCTATGGGCACCATAAATTATAGCATAGTGGCTTCCGTAATTTTGATCATCATGAATCTGAGCTTATTTGGGAAGGGCGATGATGATGATGAACTCAAAAACGGAGCTTCTTTCATCTTTGGCGATTCTTTAGTGGATGCAGGGAATAATAACTATCTGCAAACATTGTCTAAGGCTAATATCAAACCAAATGGGATTGATTTCAAAGCTTCTGGAGGGAAACCCACAGGCCGGTACACCAACGGAAGGACCATCGGAGACATTGTTGGTAAGCTAATTAACTATCTATATATGTATCATGCCTGCTTGATTTTTGTAGTATGTAATAACTTTCTTACCTTTTTTTTTGGTAAAAATGAGTTTCTTATCTGATGCCGTTTTTATTTATTTATTTATTGTGGGTATTTTATTTTCCCTTTAGGGGAGGAACTAGGACAACCACACTATGCTGAGCCTTTTCTGGCCCGGAAATCTACTGGAAGAACTCTATTGCATGGAATTAATTATGCTTCAGGAGGTGGTGGAATTATGAATGCCACCGGAAGTATATTTGTAAGCTAATTAATACTAATATATATATTCAGACCTCTGTTATCCATGTTTCTAACTGTTTAAATTGGGAAGAAGGGGGTTGACGGTACATATTTTATTTTGTTTTGCAGGTTAATAGGCTCTCGATGGATATCCAGGTCGATTATTTTAACATTACTAGGAAACAGATTGATAAATTGTTGGGTGCATCAAAAGCTAGAGATTTCATCATGAAGAAATCCATTTTCTCGGTCACAGTTGGATCCAACGACTTTCTGAACAATTATCTACTTCCAGTCGTATCAATTGGTGCAAGAATATCGGAAAGCCCAGATGCTTTCATCGATGATGTTCTTGTTCATTTCAAGAAACAACTCACTGTACGTAATTTAATTAACCCTAATAACCACTCTTTAAATTCAAGAATTCATTCAGATCTCTTAATTTTCCCATTCCCAGTCCAGTCTTATGTATTGGTGTCAAGTAACATCTATTTATTTAAAAAGTTTACGGTAAATAAATTAATTTTACCCAACAACAATATATAATTGGACTCTAAAATCAACTGATTGTCAAATTAACTAGTTACCAAGTAATTTTCTAAATTTTTTTGGTTACAGAGACTTTACCAGCTGGGTGGAAGAAAATTCATTATTGCGAATGTTGGACCGCTAGGTTGCATTCCTTATCAAAAGACAATTAATCAGTTAAACGAGAATCAGTGCGTGGAATTGCCAAATAAATTGGCCCTTCGATACAACGCCCGATTGAAGGATCTTGTCGCCCAGTTAAATGCAAATCTCCCAGGTGCAACATTTGTTCATGCAAATGTTTACGATCTAGTGATGGAAGTCATAACAAACTATAAAAAATATGGTGAGTATATATATATACTATGGTGAGTATATATATATATATAAAATTAATGTTTGTGGGATATATATATATATATATAGTCCATTTCAAGAGTTCACCTCTTATTTTACATATATCACCTTTAGATGGCTGCAGACGGCCTCGATCCGTCATTATATCGTATAAATCCGTGCCTTTAAATTTTTAACGACGGATAATATATAAATGGCGACATCAACCGTCATTTTTACCTAAAGCTTGTATGCAAGATATATAAGATTAAGGGTATGTCATCCTCGATTTTTTTGACAAAGTGTGTGTATATATATGTATTATGAGAAAATTTCCATTTTTCTAAGAAATTGAATATGAAACTAATTGTGCAGGATTTACAACAGCAAGCAGAGCATGCTGTGGAAATGGCGGTCAGTTTGCAGGGATTATACCATGTGGACCGACGTCTAGTATGTGCTCAGATCGCGACAAACATGTTTTTTGGGATCCTTACCACCCTGGCGAGGCGGCAAATCTTATTATTGCCAAGCAATTGCTCGATGGAGACGCCAAATACATCTCTCCCATGAATTTAAGGCAACTCAGAGATCTTTAAATAACCGCAATTTCATGGTGTACGTTGTGCATGCCTATTTTGTTTGAGCCTAGCTAGCTAGCTAGCTAGCTAGCTTCTTCTTGACAATTATTTGTTTTTCTTTCTCACGTTAATTTATAACGTGTAAGCATTATTGTTTGTTATTTGTAATTTTTAAAGTTTAAAGATATAATTATTCATCAATGTTTAAAATGTTACTTATTTATTCTTATAATACATTAATTTTAATTAATACATCAATAAAATGTAAAATTCTAAACATCCATCTTTGATGTCTTGTGAATATATTTACTTAATATACATATTCATTTAAATTTTTATTTTCTTTTATTTAACATTTAAAATTAAACGTTTATAAAAATAAAGTGAGGGTTGGACCGGTCAGACCGGACCGGCCTAGGCCAAGTTTGGCATGGTCGTCAGGTCACAACGTACAAATCTTCTCTTACGCAGTCAGACATGGCCTGATTTGGGCCTTTGGGTCAAAGTTTGACCTAATTTGATCAACAATCAAAGTGGGTGTGTGCGCCCCTAAAATTAACTAGTACTACTCCCTCCATCCCAAAATAATAGACGTTCTAGAGAGTTTCACAAAAATTAAAAATAGTTATAATTTTATTATTTTATTCTTAATTAATATTGCGTCTTTTTCCTCCTAAATCTGATAACAGTGGTGGGGAAGGAAGGGTAGAGAGGGAAAACAAATGCCAAAATATTCTTGGGATTGTAGAACGTTAGATATTTTGGGGAAAAAAAATACCCTAAAACGTCTATTATTTTGGGATGAAAGGAGTAGTATAGAATTTTAAAAACTTGTGGTGATAATTAATGATCCGAGGATAGAATACCTTGCAACAAATTTGTGAAGTGTATTAATATTAGAACTTTGTTGGCTTGAGGCGAAACTTAGTATGCTAAATGGTGAACAGTGTGTCAAGACTTGGTTTAGGCATTCAAGTTGGGTGGGTGAAACATTTTATGGCAAGTCAGCTTGACAATCATCTTGGACGACGAGTGCAAATCGCGGCGTCGTAAGTGCTACTTAGGTACTGAAATACGAAAGCGAGCTTGGCATGTTGATTGAGCACATGTCAGAAATATGTAAGATCCATAGGATCTACATTATGACTTCTCAAACACATCTGATATCTGTTGGTGGCAACTTGAAAATTTTCATAAGTGTTACTATAGGGGATGCTCCGTTAATGTCACACAGGGTCATGGGCAGGCAGCCATGACAAATATGTGGGGCATGTTTTGACATTGATTGGACTCCCTTACAACAATGCTAACGACGGATAAGTGGTTTGATTGGATCGAAGATTTGTTAATGAGCTGGGCATGAATTGGGCAAACGAATGTGGGCAACATGCAGGCTGCGTGTGCGCAATGACACGCATGCTTTGCACCTTTGGAAGGTATTGATGGCAATGTTGGGAAAACAGTGTTCGAGATGATGCAACATTCAACAATGAAGACCTAGGCGCAATGCTAGGCAAAGGAATGTCAAGACTGGGATTGACATAAGGTTGATTTAGGACCAAGGACTGAGAGACAGTGGATTGGTGACACATGAGATGGGCTAAACGTGGACATGGCATAGGCAAGGTATAAGACCCCAGTTTTTATGAATAAAGATGATTTTTCTATAATTATCATTTTTGAATATTATGGAATGAATTTAATATAATGTTATAGTTGTGGGTAATATTTATAAATTTTGTAAAGTATGCAAGTTGTCATATTATATTCGATGGGTCAGGAAATATTCTTTTTGTCGTGAAATATTCGCATTTACCAAGCATATCTATCGGTGAACCCCACAATGTAATTATTGCCCTGATTGAGAAAACGACAAAAAATATTTTATGAAAATAACTACGAAGTTTTACCGTTATATTGTTGAACTACTCTGTAGTAAAGTACAAGAATACGCTGCGTGGTTGCATAATAAAGACACCCGATTGATTATTGTTGCTTACGTGAGAAGTCACTCAGTTTTGCTTATTTTATGGACCCCCGTTTTGCCTATTTTTCAAAATAATCGGGAGAAAGTAATATCAATTTTTCGTATATATATACTGTTAGTAGGGCATGTGATTATATATATATATATATATATATATATATATATATATATATATATATATATATATATATATATATATATATTGTTAGTGGCATGTGGTGGAGTGTGTGAATATATATGTATAATCTAGTGTTGGTGTGTGTGTGAATATGGGTGAGTGGGTGGTAGTGGTGAATAAAGTTGTCAAGTTGTGAAAGTGGGTGGGGAAGGGAGATTTGATTTTTACTAGAGGGGTACAATTATTATTATTATATATATATTTAGGTTTACAACATGTGTGGATTATATATATAGATATGTTTTATAATTTTTCCTTTATTCTTATTGGTCAGATTGACAATTACTAGTTTTGTTTCAAGTGATCAGGGATGTTTTTCAAACCTAGACATTCATTGGCCAACACTTTGACAAATGATGCATGGGTGGTAGAAATTGTCTAATATAGCATGTGTTGATATATATATATATATATATATATATATATATATATATATATATATATATTATAAAATTTGATTTTGAAAATCTAGCGTATAATTTTAGCCAAAGAATTACACAAAGGCCTTTCCATTCTCCTATAAATAAAGCTCATTCCTTCATTATTTCACGAATTCACCGAAACTCTGTAGAGAAAATTATAGAGAGAGAAAGAAGAAAAGTATCCCGCGCTACTTCCCTACTCTTATATTCAGCTTTTTTACTAGTAGGGGTATTATTTCTTTTCAGATTCACGAAGAGAACTTCGTTATTCCATTCTTTATTATTCTCATTGAATAACTCAGATACGCTGCTTTCAACCCTATACTTGGTGATTTCGCGTTGTTATTCTATTCGTTATTATTCGGTTGAATATCCTCGTCAGGCGCTTTACGCCGCACCGTTCCGCTTTTATTATTCTCATTGAATATCCGTCACGTGCGCTTTTACGGGACCGATTCCGTTATTTATTATTCGTTGAATAACCTCGCCTATGCTAAGCATCAGCATACATGGTGATTTCATTGTTATTTCATTCTTTATTATTCTCATTGGAACATCCTCGCTTGCCGCGAATTTCACTTTCGACTGTTCCGCTATTTATTATTCTCGTTGAATAACTCCGCCTATCGCAAATAATCGCATGCATGGTGATTTCTTTTGTTATTCCATTATTTAATATACTCACTTGGTTAAAGTCGACTTTTTATACTCAATGAAATTAGTGGAATATCCTCGATATTTAAGCTTCATCCAAAGATTTTTTTCATGAAAATATTCTTCCGAAGTATTTTTGAATTTTACTCTACAAAGCAAAGATCATGTCGATAATTTGGACGTTATTAGTTCCTAGATAAATTAATTCGTGAACTTGTTTTATTGAATTCTTATATCATTGTCATCATCCTCATGTTTATATTATGCCGAAAGTCATCCGTGGCAGTAGTGTAGATGGATGGACTTCGTATGATTATAACTGTGAATTATTCTGCGTAAATCACGACCGTAATGTTACAAATAATGTGGTAAAGTCTTCATTGGCCTGTAGTGCATCGATGGACGCTTATTGGCATGATCACGACCATTAATGAATACACGAATGTCCTCGCCCCCGCTGTGCATGAATAATTTATGGTCATGATACTAAAGAATATCCTCGGCAGTAGTATGTAATGATTCGATGATGTGGATTATTTATTAAGGTGAGTCCCAAACGATAAAAGTGATGAAAACCCTTTTAAATCATAAAAGATAGTAGATTTTATTCTCTACTGACTTTTTAATGGATTATTTGTTCACCGCAGCTTAAACTTGATGCTCTATCAGATATTTTATCGCTTTAACATCGTTGAAAACTAATGATAATTTATTCTCGCATTATCTTAGTCATAATATTTCTTACTTGGCTAGTTGAGCTTACCCTTTCTTTTCTCCGTTCTTTCGTGAAATGGTAACGTAATTGAATCCAATGAGGAACTAAGTGATGGTCCTGATGATAAGATAATAGTAGTCCTCACTATTCTCATAAATAAATGTGACAATAAATGTAATAGGACTTATTCTCGAGAGTGGATATTGCCTGTAAGATGTAATTTGTATTTAAACTCACAAATCTCTTTGTTGTATAATTAAGATTGTTATTTATATTACGATTATGTATTTGTATTCCAAAAATAAAGTGATGATACCTTATTTTGGGAGCCACACATAATTTGATATGCCAAAAGGTTGTATGGGTTTGGTGCTAGTCGTTGTTGGGCTATGTTATGGATATACCGACAATATAATTAGCTAATCGTCGTAATAAACCATATTAACTCTAACTAAATGAATTTGCTAATTATTTTATTTATTCGTACGTATAAAGTTTGAATCCATATTTTTAAAACAAATATACTTGAACCGATTAATCATTTTTAATCTATATAATACTTTGATTAAAAATTCTACTCCTAAAATAAATTATAGTAATATAAATTTCGGTTTGTAATTTTAGTCCGTATTATTGGTAAAAGGTTTTGATCATAGAATAGAATAAGAAGGACACGAGTGGCGTGACATCCTTTCACTTCCTACACAGATAAAGCCGTGTCGTGTGGGGCCAGTAATCAACTTGTTATAAACGGAATTCTCCAATTTCACATGCAGCCCCGCGTTTATTTAATGACCAAAATAGTACTCATCAATAATCCTTTATTAAACGGGGAATATTATTTTTTATGTGTAAAAAATAAATAATGTTTATTCGCTTTCTTAATATAAGGCCGCTTTTAATCATTGCATGACAAATATTAAAAAAATATTATATAATATTAAATTAATATCAATTGCTTATTTTGTCCTTATATTAGAAAAAGAGAGTATTATTTATTGGACAGAAAATAGTGAGAGAATCAAAATTATATTTAATACTTGGGATAATATTGGAAACTAAATAATTAATACTTACTTGAAATTCTCAAACGACTAATATTAAGAAACAAAAATATTATACTAAAACGACTTATATTAAGTAACGGAGAGAGTAATGAAGAGAGAAAAAAACAGAGAGAAAGAACTTAGTTAAAATATGTCCACGTGTCAGCGAAATTAGTCTAGATGATAGGTCCGTCATAAGTAAGGCGTGTCACAATTGACCTAAATTTTTAATGTCGAGGTATTTTTTGGGAGAAAAATCATGTGTTAAGTGGGATTTTGATAATATCACACCTGCATTTTGTAACTTTGCTTCTATGAAAATGGAGTTAGATTTATTTGTGATAAATTTTTAAAAATACATAATTGTTATTTTTGTAAAAAAATATTCACTCACATAAATATAGATTTTATTTAAAATGGAATTAAATATATTCACTCACATATCACGTAACCCATATGTCTGCTCTAATTAATTAAATTTTAATACGGTCTATGTAATTATATGGTTCAGCTTTTTTTACTTATCTTCAGATGTTCTATAAATTAATATATTTTTATTTTGGGTGACTAATGTTGTTCTCAGATGTGTCACTTTATGTAAATTCTAGTATTCTAGTTACAAAAGAATTATACTAGTATTTTAGTTACAAAAGAATTATAAATATGTTACAATATTTAAACGACATTCATAGAATTATACTTTATGGTGTATGTAAAGACCCTAATTTTATGAAATAAAAGTATTCAATTTTTCTTATAATTACTATTCAAGAAATTGTTAAATTGATAAAAAGTTAAAGTTAATGGTGATATATATAAATATTTTAAATACGCAAGTGATTATAAAATACTATCATTGTCATGGGAATATTCGCTTTGGTCGTGAAATATTCTCA